>JAPWTK010000384.1:0-449279 GCA_029963805.1 Aromia moschata
AAAATACCACTGTTCTATTGCATTCATTAACGGAGATACGCCGCTCCAAAGATGCCGTGTCCTAGCGCGTGACGTCAGCGGAGCTTGACTGGCTGCTAGAAATTGTGAAACCTAGACAAACACCAATATGTACAATGTACATATTGGCTGTACATATCTACACATCTACCACGCCGCCCTTTTATTGGCAGCTTTGGTATTATACTTATATAAGACTTTAGCGAATTCTGCTACATACTGTTAGGGTTAATGTCGATTAAACTGAGATTATGGTAATTAAACGCCGGTGTTCGATTATACTAAACGTCTCACACTTATAATATTCAGGGATAATATTTTTCGCCGCTTCCTATTATATACCTAAGTAAATACTCGTAAAAATAGTTTAGTTTAGGGGTTAATTTTAATATCTTTCTATTGTAAAAATAGCTCACCAGAGTTTAACAGTTAGTACACATTCTCGTCATTAATAGGCGAAGTAGCTATTATTAATTTTAAATGTCACACAATTGTCCAGATTTTTTAAAATTAAAATTAGGTACAGGAAAATTAGAACCTTCTGCGTAAAAACAAATTCACGGTTGAACACTTTTAACTATTTAACAATGAACCACTTTTTTTGCGCTCAATAAGCATTCACTTTTACGGAGAATTTTTTTCAACAGCATGAGATGACAATAATAGATAACTCCTTGTTACCATTATTTCTAATATTTTTATGACCAAATATGAATCTGAAACCAAAGGAAAATTCGAGTGGGTATTTCCCCAGGGTTTTTCACAAATTCACATTTTTTTCATAGAAGGCTAATTTAAATAATTTCGTTTCAAAATTAAGTGATCGTTTCCCCAATTATAAGGTTTACGAATGAAGTTGAGAAAAATGAACAATTACCATTTTTAGATTAGTTGTTAGAAAATCTGAAAATAAGTTAGAATTTGATCTATACAAAAAAGTACCGCTCCTGACATAAGTATATTCAGTGATTCACTTTTTATTTTCAATATAACTTAGCAAGTTTCCATTTTTTAATACGTCATTTGTTAAACCTAAGTTCAAAGCCAAAAGCCATTTTACAAGTTTAACCTAAGTAAATATCTGTTAAAATGTTCCTAATCAAATCACATGTAGATATTACACGTATCGACGTACCCCAACTAAATAGAATGCAGCGTACCCAAAATAAGCTGCTTCGACTGTTGTCAGGGGTCGATAGGTATACTACGATCGAAGACCTACACGTACAGACAGACGTGCCGTACATGTACGACCATATTCGGGCGGTCGCTACGAAGTTTTACGCCGCCATAACACACCGGACGCCAATGACCAGGGTGCTAACAGACCCCAGGTACACCAGGGAAGAACACACACATAAATATATACATGAGCCCTTCACATAATTAAGCCTAAACACAACAAATTTCACTCCTGTCTCACATTCTGGTACGTATTAATCACAAAATTTTATTTCGTAAATCCCCGAGGCAAGCACGCGAATTCCGCTCGACACAGAGCGGAATTCGCGTGCAATCACCGAAAGTATATTGAGGCCGGAGCGGAAAAACGGTTCACATCACCGTCCGACCGGTTTCAATATACCAAAAAGTCCTATCGAGGCCTCTGGTTCTCCGTCTGTTGAGCCCGGCGATATTACGGAGGAACCGGAGTCGTCGTTCTTTTTATGAATGTTGGGGTCTCAGGGGCATTGCCAGCACTGTTCTCGGGTAGGAGACTCATGATTAATTTTGGTCGTGGCTGGATGGTGTCGGACCGTTCGGTTCCAGCGAACGGCGTCGACTGTTTTGTAATTTTCGAAAGTATGCCGAGATGTCTGGTCGTTCGGCTAGGGCGGCGACGAGAGAGTTCTCGCCCGATCCCGTAGTAACGGACCTCTGGCCTGCGGCGGAGTGACGGAGGAGCTGTCGCTATACTTTTGGATGAATTTCCAAAAGTATGCCTTGAGGTGTTGGCGACCAGATCAACGGCTAAGCGGAGGATTCTCGCCAGTTCTCGTCTTGACGGACCTACGACTAGCGACGGAGCGACTGTGGGGCTGTCGCTATACTTTTGGATGGATATCCAAAAGTATACCAGTAGGTGCTGGCGGTCAAGGCGGCGGCAGAGAAGTGGATTGCTGTTCGTTCCGGCCCTTTTGGATGGCTGGCCGAGTTCTGAGAGACAGGACCACTGTCACTCAACTTTCGAAAATTCAGTACGTTGGTACTCTTCTGGCTTCTAATTGTCGTTTGGAATCAAACACAGGATTCCAAATACCGTTTTATTTTACTCTTCACTTATGGACAATTTCAATATTATTTCATTTAACAGAGTTTTTTCGAGGACCGCGAACTAACTTAAAGGAA
This sequence comes from Aromia moschata, assembly GCA_029963805.1. NCBI lineage: Eukaryota > Metazoa > Arthropoda > Insecta > Coleoptera > Cerambycidae > Aromia > Aromia moschata. The sequence continues at coordinate 2,368 of JAPWTK010000384.1, forward strand.
TTCTTTTTCAACATCTGACTACTGACTTTTTTAGCTACGGATGGACAATAGCTTTCTGGCTGCTAGCTGCTTTTTTTGGTGTGGTATTTGATTCGTTTGGTCGGACGGGAGAGTGAGCGCTGCGCGCGGCGGGCCCTCCGAACAGTTTCGGCGGCGTGCCTCACGCATACGTCGACAGTCCCGAACCGGCCGGGGCGCTCAGTTTTCGGTCCGCCTGTTTTGCACGAGGCTGAGAGCCGCTTGAGGACCGCCAGCACTCGTTGGGATGCGGGCGGAGCGCTTACTGGCCGCCGGGCCGGTTTCGGAACTTTGTCCAAAATTTAAAAACCTTAAAAATCAGGTTCAGACTACCAATGATGCCAATAACCTTGCGTATCTGGAATATATGTAGTCATTGTCGTTGTTTTGTCCTGTGATGTCCCCCAGTATCTTTTCAAACAGGTTTTTTTCAGTTATTTTCCTGTATTAAAAAATGTATGTTATATTAAATGAGCGTTATATCCAAAATCAAAGTTTGAGCGTAATAGCATTACAAAAATAAAGCCTTGAAACTAGAAAAGGACAAGGCGGAAAAAACTCAGCTAACTTTAAATTGCAAAATGCAGGGCTGCACTTACCATCGCGCGGGGGTCGACCGCTTGGCGACAAGTCCACCCCCTGCCCTCTCAGGAATAAACGCATGAGAATACAGCTCTGTGAGCAATTGCAATGTAGATGTGAATTAATAACAATTAATAAAGATGTTTTAATGTTAATGTAATGTAATAATAATAGTCTCGCCCCGTGAGTCTGCAACGGGCGCGCTCTGACTAGACGAAGTCCCCGTGACGTCACGATATCAGTGCATAATGCTTTTAAACGCTGTAGCTCATGAACGGTTCATCGTAGAGCAACGAGGTTTGAATTTTTTTCTTAGATTTTTTCACACTAAAACTTTAATTTTTGGTTCACACCCCCTTTGAAATACATAAATGTATAATAGGGTGCTTCATTTGAAACGAACATTTTTTTCTTTCCGCTGACGCATGAAAATTTGGTTCCTTACATCGAAAAAAGAAATTCCCTCAAAATTTGAGCTCCAAATTTTAATTTTAAGTACTTCCTCTCGAAATATGTAAATCATTGGTATTTTTTTTTATAATCGTTATAGCTCAGTTCGGATTTATGATTTTTTCATTGCGATTGGTCGCAATCTGTAGTGTATTAGAGACTCTTTAAAAGTGACCTTTAATATTTTTCTGTAACTTGAACCGTCTCGTCGGTGTTGGCCTGAAAGCCAAATTTCCACAAAATTGTCATATTTTCTTTGTTATCAGTGTAACGGCTGAAGTTACAATAAAATAGTTAAAAAACAATTTGTAGGAAATTAAATTTCCTGCAAAAAATGTATCATTACATATTTTGCTAAAGTGCGTGGTTCACAAGATATATTTAGTTTGATATATTAAAAATTAAAAAAATCATTAAAATTCAACTTTTATTGTATTATTTCTCAAATTTACCTTATTATCGAATAAGTTATGGCTTATTTTTGATAAAATTAACTGTATAAAATCATTTTTAGAAGCTTTTGAAGTTAACTATCAGGCAAAGTGCCACTCAAGTGATTAGTGAATTAAATGATATTTGACTTCATATTTTAATTTCGACTAGCCTCTCACAATATTCTATCAAAAAATGAGAACATTTTTATAAAGCTTATCAAAACTTGAAGAGAAATTCTTCGAAAGAAAAAAATCATTAGGACAGCAGAAAAGGGTTAAAGATTTTAACAACATTTAAAAGATTAGAGTCAGTTGAGGGCGGCAAAAAAATCCAAGTACCACAACAATTCCCCCCCACCCCCCCCCCCAAAAAGGGGGGGGTTTAATATTTTTTTTGGGCAAAAAAAAACCCGTTTGGGGTTTTTTTGGGGGTGGTTTAAATTAGATTCATTATTTGACATAGCAAATTGTTCTGAAGTTGACAACTTACCTGCTGATATAAAATCATTTTTAATAAAAAGTCAAGGAAAAGGAGGCCATCGATGTGTACCATTAATAGATGAGACCAATAAAGAACCACAAACTGTTGAAAATTCACTTATGATAAGTGAGCAAGAAAAAAATGACGAAAATGATGATTACGAAAACAATAAGTTTTTTCATATATTTCATTAATGAAATAATGAGTAAGTTTTTTCATATATTTTATTAATGATTTATATATTTTATTAATTTCATTTCGTAAAATGAAGCCAAATATTTAATTCGCTAATCACTTGAGTGGCATTTTGCCTGATAGTTTACTTCAAAGGCCTCAAAAAATAATTTTATGAAGTTAATTTTATCGAAAATAAACCTTAAGTTATTCGATAATAAGCTAAATTTGAGAAGTAATACAATAAAAGTTGAGATTTAATGAATTTTTAATTTTTAATATATTAAACTAAATATATCTTGTGAACCATGCACTTTATCAAAATATGTAATGAGACATTTTTTTGCAAGAAACTATTTTATTGTAACTTCAGCCGTTACGCTGATAACAAAGAAAAAAATATGACAATTTTCGTGGAAATTAGGCTTTCGAGGCCGACACCGACGAGACGGTTCAAGTTACAGAAAATATCAAGGGTCACTTTTAAAGAGTCTCTAATACACTACAGATTTCGACCAATCGCAATGAAGAATCATAAAACCGAACTGAGCTATAACAATAAAAAAAAAACAATGATTTACATGTTATTTAAATGGGAAAAATGTATCGATTGAAAAGAAGTTCTTAAAATTAAAATTAAAGGCTCAAATTTTGAAGGAATTTTTTGTAGATGTGAGGAACCAAATTTTCATGTCAGCGAAAAAGAAAAAAAATTCGTTTCAAATGAAGCACCCTAACGTATAACTTTTTGTTTTATTACTTATTTATATATACCTATTATTTCAGGACGAACAAAGAAGAGCTCGCACGAAAATTCGTCACAACGTATAGACAGTACTTCTTTGAAAATGGATAAGAGAAGAGACCCGAGGCCCGAACCAGGATTAAAACTTGACGATATGAAAGGAACCTCATTGTCTATAGATCGATCAATTACTCCGACGAGTTTAACTGGTAGTGATACCGCGTTGGGAGATAACTTGAACGATATTGCAGATTCAAAGGGAAACCGTTAGCAATGAAATAAATCCGCTTAGATCGATCTCATCCGAATTCATAGACATTAATCAACACGGTGGAGAGGTGAGTAAAATACTGTAGAGGAAAAATAATCTCTATGCAAACCAAAAGAATTCCTTTAGAGCTCACATTATTTATAGTTCACATTCAGAATAATATCGAATGCCCTATTTATGAACACGTTTTTAACAAGAGTTTTGTCGTTTTACAAACAAACATAAAAACATTTCTGTCTATTATAAAAATTTTCTATCTATGTATGTTGGAATGTAAGTCCCAAAAAGTAAAAAAAATGGAGGAAAGCTAAAAATAGTGCATCTATGAACCTCACTCTTGAAGGTTTGGTGTGTTATATTTTATGTACAAATACCTGATCTGAATGGAAAGGCTACAACCCATTATGAAACAGTCTCTAATAGGTTAGACACGAAAAAGAAACCTATCTAATGGGTTAACTTTAAAAGGTGGTATTGCAGACACTGGCTAATAAACTTGATACGCCTTAAGGCTTAGCATACGGCGCTGTAACAGTTTCTAGAGGGGCAATGTGAGGTCGGAAGCATGTGGAGAGTGGATCGTATCGAAATAATAAAATATCGGAATAATAGAGATAGGAGTTCAAAAATTGTTCCGGAATACAGCATGCTGATCCAATGGACGACTTGGTCAAACTTTATTTAACAAAATAGATTGTCTGATAAGTTCAAAATTGTTTTTTTCTTATGATTTACAAATACTTTTATTATTATTTGTTGTATTGTATATCTTAATTTAGAACATAAAAGTTAGAAAGAAGATTAAAAATCTAACGTAGAGGAGAACTTTCATGGTTTCAATTTTTCAAATTTGGTGTCTCAAAACGGCTCTGTCTACTATACAATTCATCGTATTATCTGTCACATTTTTTATTTCCTAAACGATTATCCCTAAGAAGTTGATCGACTGTGTAAATTTTCTCCATTTCTCGTAATAGTTTTTCAGACATTCTCTGTGTCTCTTTTTGTGCCTCCTAGAAGAATAAACACGTTTCAAGAACCATTACCATTGGCCAGTGTGTGTGGTTAATAAAGGTTTATCTTTATCTATATATGAAAACAAGAGGAAGTGCCAATGTAGTGAGAGGAAGACAATGACCGCTTGTTTAAGAAATTATATAAACTACTCATGGCACTTTATGTTTAAAGAATAAATAGTAATGCGTTTTATTTATGATTTTTTTTCTCATTTTCCTGGTAGATAATTATTTGTATAATCGATCTAATTGCTTGGTACGATGGATTTTCAAGAAAAACTAAGACTAATTCTATATAATATTTATTTATTCATCTCCAATAACATTACTTCTATCATGTTCTACATAGTATCTCCGTAAAGCAATAACATTTTCCCAACTATGCTGTCACTTTTCAAAGTAAAGATAAAACCCATTATTTGTGAACTTCTTCAAAATCGCCCCTAAAGCCTTTATAGCGTCTAATTCTAATCGGAACCTCCGTCCATTGATTCTTTAAAGCACAGACTCATCGAGAGAAAAATTACTCTAGGAGCACAGAAAATCTTTGTTGCAACTCTTGTATTTTGGCATATTATGAACTCAGAGGTAATGAGAATCATCAAAGAAATATTTACGACTACAAAAATATATTTTTTGTTTTTGTACGTTTTTCATCTGGTAGCCTATCACTATGCAAGTAGGAACATTCCAATAAAGAAAATATTTAATTTGTTCAATAAGTTAAAGAAATAAATTCTAAAACGCGTTATAAATTAAATAAATCAATTCACAGTTACTGTAGTACCATCTGGTACTTCGTGGGTATACATCTTCTCGCGCCCTTTCTTTGATTCGACCCACTATCTACTTTGCTGCTTCATGTGCGGATCGTAACCAAGTTCATTTGAAGTAATAATGGTCTTCTACATAGACTATTACTTGTACCATATACCATATACTTCTCTATCACAATCTATTCTCTATTCACAACCCTTTCGCTCTCCAATCAGGTGACAGCAAACGCGGAATTCAGCAAGCACAAACTCTTGATGTTGTTAAATGTTTGTGCAAGAGGGTAAAACCATTGCCGCTAGATATATCAGGTATGTTAGAGAGTTGCAAGATAGTTGAACGTGGAACTGCTCGAATAATTTTATTACTGTTCCAGTATTTCTGGTTTTCTCAGTTAACTGAATAGTTGGAGTCGCTATACCACCCTGCAATTCTCAGCTTATTCGACCTTCAGTGAATTCTTTGTACCACCTAAAACATGCAGATATTACCACAGACGACTGGCAAAATGCTGCCTCAATCATGGCAAAAGTTTCCGTTTCTGATTTTCCCAATCGAAAACAAAATATTAAGGCATACCTTTGCTCTTCATTACATGTATCTCGATTTTTAGAGCCGCAGTGAGACTATTTTAACTTTAAACACGCGACAACATAAATAGTTAAATAAATTGTGACTGATCATTTAGTAAAATGACGTCACCTCTGAAGTAAAAAGTTCTAATCTACAACAATGAGTTACTGCTATAAGTTACCTGCGTATCTTGCGTAAACCACTGAGTCTCCATATAAATGGCCCAAAATTACAAGCTTTTAGATAACACAGGACCACAAAAGTTTTTCCAATGTGCGGGAAGTACAGACCCGGTCTACTCCGTGTTTTTGAAGTCGCCTCAATACAAATCAGACCTCAGTTTTCCTCGTTTACCGCTAACGAGGTAAAAAAAAAACATTTTACACGATAGCTTGATTACACAGGCACACAAACACAAAGCCAGAGAAGACCACACATCTTCTATGTTTTCTTCTGCCCCTTCTAGTGCACGTGTGTTCTCAGCACAGAGAAAGGCAATTAGAATTATGGCAGGACTAAGCTATAAAGTAAGTGCTATAAAGTAAATGTAAGTGCTTCCTGACCTCAGAATTTGATTAAGCGCATTAAAAAACCTAGAAGGGGAATTATCTTTTCTGGCTTCGTGTGCCTGTGTAATCAAGGTACCGTGTAAAATGTGTTTTTTTGAGGTTAGAAAAAAAAACAGCGGTAAACGAGGAAAAGTGAGATCGGATTCGTGTTTAGCGACCCCAAAAACATAATGTAGACCGGGTCTGTACGTCCGCGCATTGGAATAACTTTTGTGGTACTGTGTAATTTGTAATAGCAGCAAAGTTAACTGTTTGTGAAAACGAAATGAAAAGACGAAACTTATGAAAAAGGGGAAGTCAGTTTTCAGTGTAAAATGTTATAGAAAAAATAGGCAATAATTTGAATGTGGATAAGTAAGTTAGTGTGGATTTGTTGACAGAACATTTACACATCTGTTGACACATTTTTTCACAGTGTTATTCCAGTTTCTTCCTTTTTTCCAGTTTCGCTGCTGCTCCCTTTCGAGTCCTGAAAATGTATAAAATATGAGCTCGCAGTTTTCCATTCATTTCTTACAATATAGTACAACAACAACAGGCCGCACCTCCGTTCATATGGTTTCACAGCTGATGGGAAATTATTTAATAATTCCAATAATCCATAACTTCATAATTTTCATATCTGGAAATGAGTTTTAGAGGCGTAGGATAAACGAAATCAATTAGTATTAAGCGAAGTCGCTTTGTGTAGACTAGAACCTTCTACCACTAGGGCGACTATTGAAAGAAACCTACGTGGATAATAAATACTATCTGAACTTTAAAATAATAAATTCAATCCTATCATTGTTGAATATCCCTCGTATGTGCTATAATAGCTTTGCTTTCTATAAAACTTCTTGTAGATAATATAAAACTAAATTAAATCAAGGAAAGGAAGCAACTTTTTCTGTCTTCAACACTCTCCTTCACAAAGCCACCCAGCAAATCACAAATATTCAAAATCTCTAACACAGAAAATAATTATGTCATAAATATGTATCATAATATGGCTCATACCGCTAAATATCTACAATTTGTTTAACCATTGTTTAAACCATTTAACCAAATTTAACCAACTTGAATATTCTATAAAATATTGAAATATTTGGGCTCCTATGTATGACTTTGTTCATTGTTTTAGGTGGATTTTTATGAAACCTATACAACTACAAACGACTTTTATCTGTCTACAAGCAATAATAAAAATGGGGATCCTGAGGCCCTGGAAAAGCATTTTATGGACACAAGAAGTAACCCAGAAGTTTTATTCGTACCAACAAGTGGAGAATTCGAAAGCATCACTGCTACTGACGATTCACTGTTGTCATGGGGATATCCCACAGAAAGAGCCTACAGCAATTCATCAAATACTTTAAAGTTTCTTAGCACTTTCAACACAGGTTTTCCACTTCAAGCAACAAACTTCGATGAAATTCGAGGTAATGTTTGACCTTTCGTTCTCTTTCTTAATGACAGACACCTTCGGGTGGAAATATTTTTTTACCAGTAGCTATGAGGGGTTGTATTAACTTTATGTTAACCCTTTGAGTGCGAAATTAGTTTATTTACGAAAATATTAATTGATTTTAATCTCGTAATTTGAAATAAAAACGAGAAAGTTATGTCAGGTTTCAACGAAATCATTAGACAGGCGCTACAGCGCCTGTCTAATGATGGTAATACTTTTGGAATATAGTATCTTAAAATTATATTTGTTCTTTAATTTTGAATGTAAATATACTACGGACCTTTTAATTCCAATTTAATAATCCTAGTAAAACTAGAAAATATTTATTTATACCAACTTGTAGAAACATACATACTTAATATGATAACGTACATAAAACTGAGTACTAAAAAACAAATAACGCTTAGACTATGGAAATGCTTGTAATATGAAGGTGGTCGAATAAATTTGTAGAATTGGACATGTGGTTGCTCAAGAGAGACCATACTAGGGCATAAAGGGTTAAATGAATGTAGCCACCGTGGTGACAAATGATATTGCTACCGTCTAAATTAAAGTAGCCCATTTAGATGTGGAAGTTACTTTTCTATATAGGAGTTTTTAGTGCATATTTGGTTTATAGAATCGTCATTTTAATAAGAATACTAAAAAGTTATATTTTTATTTTTGTTTTTTTTGAGAGTTGCACACATTTCACCAATTTTTAAAAATATTTTCGATCTACAGGGTCTTATATACCCCCGGGCATCGACTAACTTCCTTATTTTAAATGACCTGTGTGTTTTTACAAAATGAAAGTGCTTGATCTGCTTTCTATTTGATAAACTTATCAAACTTATTATACACGTATTCTTGAAGTAAAAAATGTGGTTAATTAAATGTTTTCTGTTTCTATTCACGGCTAGTTTAACCTTTCGAGAACGGGCATTTAGGGCTTATGATCCCTCTAAAAAAATGCAAAAAAAAGGATCTTATATCTCAGATTGATCATGGGTAAAATGTTGATCATGGACTGGGCCAGTATACTGGTTTTCCCTTCCGGAAGGGTAACGCTAATGTTAAATTTTACTACTTTGAAAAAATTAAATTTTTGACTTGCTAAAAAATTGTCCTTGTAAGTTTTGATATCACTCTTCACAAATCTATTATTAGATTTTTGAAATTCAAAATGGCTTTCAATAATGAAAGTATGTAGAGGAGTGATTTGGAGTAATAATTGTGAATCAGACTTCTACAATTCAAAATGGTGGATATAAAATGGTGGATTCAAGATAACAGATTCAGGATGTCTTATAATATAAAAGTGATAGAACTAATGGAAAAATATACATCATCGACTTTGGCGACGTATTTGATTTTAAATTTTTATAATTCAAAATGGCGGATTCAAGATGGCGATCGAAAAACAAAAAATCACGATATACGAACTCTTGAGTACATATTTTCATCAATATTATAAGATTTTCCACTCCTTTTCGGGAACCATCACTTGTTGAGATCGATTGAAGTTGCTGACCACGTAATCGATAATGCAAATGTCACCAAAATGAGAAATATTCATCACATGATAAAGTCAAGTGATAATTTAGAATTTAATTTTAAACAAAAATTTCTCAATTCGGCAACATAATGAAAACAACGCTCTTCCCAAGTAAATAGCTCATATATGTATAGTATATTCTTTTTACCAACTGGTATCTTGGTTGCACCAGTTTGTGAATCCATCCAACTGAATCAATCATATTGAATTCCAAAAATCTGGTATCATATTTGTCATTAGAAATCCCCAAATGGATATCAAAAAACAAATGGATAGAGATTGTGTTTGATTTAATTAAAAACGTCGCCATATTGGGTCCACCATCTTGAATATTTTAAATACAATTTTGGTTTCATAATCAGCGATCTAAAAAACCCATGTGTACAGTTTTCAGTCCAATTTCGAGCAAATTTGAGATTTTGTCCCCCATATTGGATCCGCCATCTTAAATTTTTAAAATATGATATCAGATTCGTAATTGACGACCCTGAAACCCAAAATTGTGATGTTTTAACAAAGGCGAGGAACCTTTTCTTTGAGCCAGTATACTGGATTACCCGTCATCTAAAGGTTAATAGCAACTTCTAAGATGAACCCTTAGAAACCGAAGAGAATCAAAAATATCTCTATAGTCTTACGACCTGCCAAACGTGAAATGGGAGCCTACCACCCAAAAAATATATGATGGTTTTTCCTCTAAACTTATTTTGAGCTATTAAGTGGTCTATAATTACATATTACTGGTTCTTAAAACAGCGAATCTGCCTTTTTAATAGTTTTCTCACCCTGTTCCTTTTTTTGAAAATAATCTTTAGGAGATATTTATATACTATGTGTACACCAGACATCGGATGGATGTGGAAATTCAAACAAACTATACAATTCTTGTTCTAACGGCTAGCGTAGGTGCTAATTGCTGATCAAGGAACATGCATAATTTTTAATCTAATGTAAATTAAAATAGTGAATTAGGTATCAATATTTATGTCTGATTTATAAAAATATTTAAAAAAATGTTAATTGTAGGTTACTTTTAGGCCCTGAGGTGCTCCAATTTTTTCCCAAATTCGCATTTTGTAGTATTCAAACTGTTGTAGTATTCAAACAAAAGAAATTGCCCATCGCAGGCAAAACTAATTCACAGACATCACTGCAAAACTTTTTAAATTTAATAAACCTTGTAATTATTTCCGCTAATATATTTTTCTACCGAAAAAAAAATGTGGTACAAATAAGTATCAATAAACACTTGGTATAGGTGCCATTGTCAAGAAGTGTTATTGAGAACTGACACGTGGGTGGTACTTTTGACATTACCTCAACATGTGCAGAATACCTTACATTTAAATATGCGTGCAATAGGCCGGGAACTGCGTTTATATTACAATGTTAAAAGATGGAACGCATTTGTGATTGGGGAGGTGCAAATCCTATTCAACGAAAATACAAGTAAGTCGAGCTAATCTACAAGCAGGATAATATTATAAAATGTGGTAAGGATATTTAAAAATCTTGAGCTGGAGTTATTATTTTTCCATCTCTCTGTTTACAGTTGTAAAATTTAAAAGAAAAACCATACGAAATTAACAGAGGTGACAATAATTTTTTTTTTGGAATTTAAAAATTTGAAATTTGAATCTTTGAAAAATCTTGAATTATGTGTGTTCCCGTAAAGCGGGCCTGAGGGAAAAATGTAAACACATTGTGGATATTCTTTTGTACTTGTACTAGTAGAAATTGATACTGTCCGTAACTACAAAAAAAAAAACTAATTATTTGTTCCTATATATATATATATATATATATATATATATATATACAGTCTAATATACTCGTACATATGTTTGTAAAAAGTTAATTTCACTTAATACTTTACTGGACGTCATTGACCGGTAACAAGTAGTCGACTTTTTTTTTTAATTTAAGGAACACACTTCCATTTTTGGGGTATTTTCTTTTACTATTAAAGCAATTTTCCATGGTTTCAACTTTTTTCGCCCCACAAAGCGTTTGTTTGACTGGGAATTGGTGAATGCACGCATTCAAATTATTTCCTACGACACTACACAATATTTATTACCTATATAACAACGATCTCTGTACGAACTTTTAAAACATGGAAGAAATATTTCAGCATTCCTAGCGTATTTTTATGTTGTAAAAAGATGATCCAAAGCAAATCTGCAGACAACGTGTGTTGAGATCACTCTTTAAGTATACACTCGAACCCCTCTTAATTCACATTCGCTTAATTCACATCCTCTCTTATTTCACCACTTTTCCCCCCTATTATGTCACGAAACCGTCCCGCTTAAGTTGCCGCCTGGAAAAGTTTTAGAACTACGTTTGGAAATTGAATTCTCGCACGAATATGTACAATTTTTATTGAAAAAAATGATTGTGTAATACATTTATTGATTTAAAATAGGTTAGGTGTATTTGATATTTAACCTTTAAAATATTCATTCAAGTGAAAAATTGACTTTGTCACGCACGACTGGGTATACTTACGTTGATTTTTTTCGTTCAGTTGGCTCATTTTTCGTTACAACAAGTGCTGTGGTATATCTCTAAATATTTCTTTTTGCAGCTAAAACACGAAAAAGTTGACGTTAAGATCACGACTTAAGCGAGACTAAATTTCGCGACTTAAGCGAGGCGATGATGCACGGATTTTGTGATTTAAGAGGGGTTCGAGTGTACAACCAAATATTCACGAACACAAGCTTGAAACACATTTTTATCTTTAAGCGCATAATGTAAGGACCATAGGCATAACATGTGTTATGCAATCGCCCTTCCCTCTCTTAAATAGGTACCTGCTTTGCGCCTAAAAAGGGCAGTGCGACACATCTCAAGTAATAAGGCACATGGTTCGGTGTGCCTTGATGCGATTTCTTTTACATTCAAAAGCACTCATTCTCATTAAAGTAAACTCAAAGTTTTAGGCAGCACGACGAAGTGCGTACTCTCATCGGAAGCGGTTCGTTCAGCATATTATCAACATCTTTGTTTATAATAGTGCGTGTACATATTTTAAATAAAGTTTTAAGTGTTAGAACGCGTCTTTTTCTTCCGAATGTGCCTTGTAAAAATCCAGTGAAGGAACCGCCGCAAAATATACAGTCCACTATCAGAAGGAAAACCAACTCTTTCCATAACATCCGTGGGTATTTGTGACTGGAATTTACTACTTTGACCGTAAGATGTCATACAAGTCAATGCCAGATATCAATTAGATATTTGAGATATTTCACGTCTAATGAGGAATTTTGGGGTCACAATGTCATTTTTATTCATGTGAATTTTTACTTTAGACGGAAATGGTGTTTGGTAATCTATTTTATAGTAGTTTGCTTTATGAAACATTAACATAAAATCAACCAAGTTTTAAACATAATTTGTATTCACTATGATGTTCCCTTATGTTTTCCTGTTTCACAGTTTTGTGCGAAAACTGGAATAATAGTTACCTTTACTAGATACATATTTCACAATTAATAAAAGAAAACAATATTATTTTTTCATAACAATAAGTTTTTGAAATTACGTGGTACCTAACATATATACCTAAATCACTAACAATATTGGTATGGATTTTTGTTGGAATGATTTTTGTACATTTAGATAAAAGTTATTTTGGGGCAAATAAAAACAAAATCAACTTAATTTCAATAAAATCGATCAAAACATACCCAGCCGTCACCTTTACCCCACATTTCATTTTGAAAAATAACCCCGGTGTTTTACCCATAACGGGTTAAGTATACATATGTTTAAGATTTATGATACACGTTTTCAACTTAAAATGTGCTCTTTTTAAATCTGTAAAAATAAATAGGGAATTGTAAAACAATAATCCTTTTAAAATAAGGTTAATCGACGTCCAGAAGTATGCGAAAACCCTGTAGATTTGACAATACTTCAAATACAACAAACAACCTAACATTTTTCACTTTAGCACAAACGTTGCATTAAAGCAATTAATTTATCCTAATTAAAAGACGGTCCAAGATTTTATATAACTCCGTTGCTTATCTACAGTTTCTCGTTCCCCTCATCAAAACTTGATATAATGACGTTTTATTGATTAATATGATGCTATATTATCCATCTCTAAATCCTCACCGGAATAATTTATGTTTCGCAATGATTTATCGCAATCGATTAATCACATGAGAGGCACAGAACAAGCAACCGTTTGCAAATGTTGTATTATGGGCACACTGATGCAATACAAACGCAAAAGACGATGCAGCGTACGAGATTCCTGTACGTATGTACATATATGTATGTATGTTACTGCCAAAGCCCGAAAACTGGTAAAACCTAGCATAATAAAACCTATAAACCTGCAAGCAGGCTTTCTGTCGTTAGTTTTAAGTTTAGGTAATAGGGATGTGACAGTATTATAATTCATACTCGATATAAAAATATAAATAGATTCAAATAACGTGAGCAGACACAAATAGAGTAGATATCGTTTATACCGACATCTGATATTACAACGAAACTAATATAACAACGAAATTTGTAGTGAAATATTGGGTTAAATTATCGCTTATAACGACGGACCTGCCTGGCGCAGCAAGAAGGCGCCGGGAAAGTAGATAAGGGGTGTGTAACAATTGGTTAACGATAGTGTGAGCAAATTTAAGAAAAAGATACAAAGTCGAAAAAATATTCAACACAGATGAAACCGGTTTATTTTTTAGAATGTTGACAGATAAAACAATGGAATTTAAAGGAGAAAAGTGTGTTGAAGGCAAACTTCAAAGATTGACAGTTCTTGTTGCGGCAAATATGACCGGGTCGGAAAAAGTAAAATTTATGGTTATTGGTAAAGATAAGCAGCCTCAATGTTTTAAAAATGTTAAATCACTACCTGTTGCATATGAAAATAATCCAAGAGCTTGGATGACAGCATTATTTGAAAAAATATTACACGATGACACAATAAACTTATTAGACAAAAAAAATAATATTTTATTTGTTTTGGATAACTGTCCAGCTCACCCTAATATTCAGAATTTAAAATCTATAAAACTTGTTTTCTTTCCATTAAATACCACGTCAGTTTTTCAACCAATGAATCGGAGTGTAATACAGTCTCTAAAAATACATTTAAGAAAACTTCAAATCATGAAATTTTTAAAAGACATTGAAGAAAAAGGTATTCCATAAGAACTAGACATCCTTGAAACCATTTCTCTAATTTCAAAAGCTTGGGATCGTGTTCCTCAAATCACAATAGCCAATTGTTTTATACATGTTGGACTCCAAATTAAACCATCCACCAAAATCCAAAATGATGTGGATGAAAACAATATACCTCTAGCTCAATGGGTTCACACTTTAACCTGTAGTTAACCTAGCAACTCAAGAAAGTTGGGAACACTTTTCAAATATTGATGAAGAAGTCGAAACGGTGGAGTATATAACCGAAGATGAAATATTAACTGGCTCAGACCCAAATAGGTCAAAACTTAATGAAGATGTAGAAATGGACGAAATAATCGATTTTCAACCACCTTCAATAAACGATGCATTTTCAGCTACTCAAACGATTCAACATTTTTTTTCACATTTAATCAAAATCTAAGAGTCTAAAACAGATTTTAATTTGCTACATTTGGAGAAAGTTATCGAAAGAAACTTTTTAGAAAACAAAAAATTGTAAAACAAACAAGTATAACAGAATTTTTAAAAATTTAATTAAAATTAGCGCAGTGCTAAGTTGTTAACGTAAACGTATGTAATTATAATAGAGTTGATTCAATTTATTTACAGATAAGTTAATTTAATTACCCACGGAAACTATTAGGTACACTGGTTAATAAAAAGTTGTTATTTTAACGTTAATTCGAACCTGGTAACTAACATATTTTTTAAGATAGATGAAATGGAGTTATAGATTTTAGTTACTTAGTAAGAAAAGGAACGCTTAAATTGTTCAGTTATATGTATTGTGGGTGTTAATTTACCTTTAAATCTAAAGTTGCACATCGGTTCTAAAGTCAAATTTAAATGAAGATAACGAGGAAATTTATTTTTGAAACTTTTGTGATATAAACAGGTCGAGTGCAATAATATATTTTTGTCATTTTGGCGCCGATTTGTCATGAGCCAACTCATCTCTGCTAATTATTTATACGAAATGCTTTCTCGCCTTCTGACTCCACAAAATTGACCTCGAACTTTATATATCATCTTTAAATTGGCGTAAGCACTTCGGATACAATTTTTTATATGAACTTTAAATTTAAATGACGTGTCATAAGTAAAGCCGGCAGATCCGAGCGGCAGACCATCTCTACGGGCCATATCTCAACGGAAATAACAGGGTAAGTATAACACATCTCGTTTTAAATTGCAACAGTTTATAGTTTTCATTAATTTTGTTTTTGCACATACAAGTAGTAAGTAGTATGACGCGTATGGTTATGGCCCGCCGCCCGGATCTGCCGGCTTTAGTCATAAGTAATTTCAAGATTTCTGACTTCACTGCAGAATACAATATCTTGGTTATTTAATTTTAATTTGACATATTCGTTGATGTCTTGAATCACTCTTTGAGAACTAAATGCTATAGCAATAGTTTTAGATGAGTTAATGCTTAGGGCATGTGATAGAAATGTTCAATAACCTTTGCAGATCATTATTTATCGAAAGAGTAGCTTGATCTATTTCAGTATAGCGAAATGAGTGAACAATTTGTGTATCCGAATAGAGATGAATATGGCAGTGCTGGATTATATTTGAAAATTGAACAAAGCAAATTTTGAAAATTGAACAAAGCAAATTTTTGAAATTTGAAAAAACAAAGCAAACACAAAGGAATTGTGTACAAAGGCAATAGAAGTGATCCAAGTATCGATCCCTGTGGGACGCCGGACGATATTTTAAGATAACTGGATGTATTATTGTATGTCTTTACACGTTGACTTCTATTAGTTAAACAATTTTGAAAAATTTCAGCGATTTAATAAAACTAAAGCGAAGCTTTAATTTCAAATGTGGGTAAAAGATTTGTACACTAATATTCAGCCCTATCTAAGAAATTGTATCTAGAATTCTATTAAGTATATGAACATTAGATGTTACTAAGAAATAGTAAAAGAACAAATAATTAAATATTAAGAACGAGTATCATTTTCTCTAAAATCTAAAACTAAAGCTGAACTTCTGTATCTGTGTACTCAAAATGAGTTATTTACACAATTAATAATAATAAAAAAAAATAAGTGGACGTTTTCCACGAAACACCGAACTACTATACTTTTCTCGGCGCGCGTTTCGCCAACTAAGTTTGCATCTTCAGGAGTAGATTGAAACTTTTTAATTAAGAAGATTAAAATAATAAGAGAAGATTAAAATCGGTTTTAATCTTCTCCTGAAGATGCCAACTTAGTTTGCGAGACGCGCGTCGAGAAAAGTATAGTAGTTCGGTGTTTCGTGGAAAAACGTCAGTTTTTTGTTTCTACGCCGAAGGTTCTTTAAGTTATCAAAATTCAGTAAATCTGTTTTCAGAAAATAAATAAATGGACTAGAATGCATCAAAAATATAGGCACGCAGGCTCTAGCAAACGCAGGCTGAAGTCTATATTATGTATTTTTAGATAAATATAGTGAGAAAAATGACCCACTCTTCTGCAGTTAGCGATTCCAAGAAAAAAAGTTGATAAAAGTGGCTGCAGATTTTTAGTGGCTTATTTTGTTGTAGTATAAGAGCAAATGTTGCACATTATAACTTCATAGATAGTTATGACGAAAAATATAGTATTTTCAATTTCTTGATACTTTTTATTTAAATTGGCCATACATTTAAAATTAAATTCTAAGCACTATTTTCAAATAAGGTTATTTAATAGATCAATTTCGTGTGTCCTTTTTAAATTTCCCGCCATACCACTGATCACGTGACTGATGTTATAATACATTTTTAGATACTTGGATAAGTAAAAATCCATATATTACTACCTAATACACATATAGAATATTTGCTAAATTCTATAAAAAATTATTTAAATATAGCGTGCTTTTTTGATCTTCTGTTTTATATTAAGAAAACGTAAATTTAAACAACGTTCAGCTGTTTCGCATCCAAATTTCTGTAAGTTACAAACTCAATTTGTTTGTTTTTTTTATAACTTACCCCAATATGTATCTAATATCCACAACAAAAATTTTGAAATTTAAAAATAGTCCAATGTAAAATACTATAGTTTTCCCTTCCATAATAATTGTGTTTATTAAAATGACATTTTTTTCTGCAATAAAGTAGGTAGAATTTTGTATTAATCATATAACTTCAAACATACCTTCTTCCTAAACTCCAAAGAGATGCAAAAACGCCAAAAAATCTCCTACTAACATTTCTTAAAAAAAAGTGGGAATTTTTGCTGAAACTACATATTCAACATCTTAGTAAGAATACAAATAATTTTTCTGCATGACATTTTCCTATGTTTGAAAAAATGGACTGTGTGGTAATCGAAAATTTAAAATACTATATTGACGGAATTGTCAGTTTGAGAGAACCATAACATGTTAGACTCTATCTTGGTTCAAATTGCATCAGAAATTAACGACAAAAACAATTTCAAAAATAATAAAGAAATTCTCACATGGTGTAAACTTTTTGGCGGTCACTATGTTATATCAATGGCAATAATAATAGGTCATGGTATATACTTATACTGCTGCATGGTGCTGCACCAGTAATTTTACCCTTGGTCGTAGTAGACAAAATCTGTAATTGTGCTCATTTCTTTTGTAGCTGCAGGCGTGAAAGCTTCGAGAAGTACAGTCAATTTATTGTTTATTTGTGGGTATATCTTATGTCTCTGGCGTATCGTCATACCACGTTGTACTACGTTCATTATGCGCAATTCGCGTGTAAATATATTCTGGCTGTACTATACATAACATTCGTCGTTTTTACTGTAGATTGAGATATGGGCTTGATCACTCTCAGTTTCAAAATAATAGCTACAAATACCTTCGCAGTGAAAATCTGGATCAACAAAATTGTAAATTCAGTACATCTTTCAAAAATTATCTGACGAGCATAATACCATATTTTTAACATACCTCACTGGTTACCGACTCGTACAATCTCTAAATTCGAAGCTCGTGCTATTCAGTCGTATCCGAGTACCTACTGCAATGTCCAGTAAACAGGAAACATAAACTCGCTGACCCCGGTTAAATCGCCTACAAGATCCACTTTAAGGAAGAGAAGGTAAGTGTAGACGATAATATCAATAACGTCAGTTATAATAATATAACTGGCTACACTACTGTGGAAAAGAAAATGTCACTTCATCTAAAAGCAATTGAGTCAATATCACGTACTATTTTACCGCACACAGGCACGAATAATGAAAATATACTGTATAACGAAGATACGTTGAAGAAATAATATATTGCATATGTTTTATATACTGTGCGCGCATAAAGTATGGAATAAATTCAGTAAATGTGAAACAACAGTTTTGAGTAGTTATGTCATTTTTTACGGCAACATTTTTTACCGTTAAATCGACAATGAAAGGGTCTCAAATTAAATTAAAAAAATGGGGGGTTGCCATTTGAAAAATAAGTTGATGACGTCATTACTCAAAAATAAATGACATCTGAAAATAAACGTTCCCTCAAAAATGTATGTTTTTATTAAACAAAATCGACCTGTTCGAGGATTTTTTCCAAAAAATTTTTATTTCACATTTGTGATGCGGTTTGTGAAAAGGTACTAGATCTCGGAAAAGTGAATTTTGCGCTACAGCCCAAAACGCAGTTTCAAGTCGAAAAATACTAATTCCGGATTTCAACGGATATAGGTGCTAGACATATCTGGCAACCATGTACAGTAGAAATATGTCGTCTACGACGTGATATTTCAAGTGTACGAACGATTTTTTTGTGTACAGTTCTGTTCCAAAACTTTACATGTGTTTTTCTCAAAATTACGATTTTACATATTGAAACTTTACCTGCTTCCAGTTCGACCTATATTAACGCTAGGGACTTCATTTTTTTTTTAAATGAAGCGGAATTTATGCTCTACTGAAATCTGACCCCCACCCGAAAACAGTTTTTCCGACAGCTGGCACCTTTTCACAGACCGCATATCACATTTACTGAATTTATTCCATACTTTAGGCGCGCACTGTATGTCTTATTGAGTAAACAATACAATTATTTATGATATCTAGTAATGTGTCTTATAAAAGGCACATTACATATTTATCTGCATATATCGAGAAAGGTGAATCGGTGAAATAACTCCTACGAAAGAATGAACCAAATGTCCCTAAATTTGACATTGAAGGTCATTTTCAAGGTCATTTGAAGACAAACTTTCGTTTTTAAAATTATCTCCATTTTTGACCAAGGATTCTGGAAGAACGAAAAATTTTATATTCAGATACGGAGTGACTCGTGGGTTAAAATAACCCTTACATGTCATTTTGAAAATCAAAATTTGTCAAAATTGCGTATCATTACAAGTAATTTAAAAAAATCAAAATGTGCAAAATAAATTTAATAGTGTAAGAAAGAGTAAATAGTAGAAACCCTTTGGTTCCTCACATTCGTGGTATTATGACTATGGGTCACACGTGGGTAATTTTGACTCATGGGCTAAACCATATTCATATGTAAAATATCCCGTTCTTTCAAAATCTGAACTCAAAACTGGGGGTTTTTTGTTTGAAAAACTAAAATTAACCTTCACGTGACCTTGGTTTGGAAAATGGCTTTTAAGATCACAGTTCAGACAACGTCACCGTTGAGTTTAATTTTTTTCAATTTAAAGTCACCCTCTAAAAATGCCAAAAGACTGGTCTTTTAATATCTCTCTGTTTTTCTGACAAGAAAATGTGGAACATAACTGGAACAGATTCGCCAGAAGTTCAGGAACAAATATTTGAGGAAAATGCAAACACGTCGATTCAGATTTTGTGTGGGCTCCATACTCATAACAAAAAACAACTTTCATAAAGGGGTGAAATATCGCTCCACTTGTTTTTTTTTTTTTTTAAATGGGATGTTATTACGTGTGGCACCTGAAAATCTCTTGGAAAACGCATATTGACTACGCAATTTTTTTAATTTTATTTTAACTTTAATTTTTTTTTAATTTTAAGGTATGTTTTAATTTAACAAAAAAAATGTGTTAGACATTTTAGATAAAATCAGACCTTTTTCAGATTTAAATCAGCAGACCTTCAAATTGGTCTAAAATTTAATGGTATGCTTTATGTTAAAAAGACCTCCTAAACCTAAAGGTAAAACCACCCCCACTTTTTTTAAAATGTATCATATCATAGTTACTGCCTGTGAACTATCGTTGAAATGCTCTTTTAAAAGTAATATTGACTACCTACACGTTTTTTATTTCAATTTTAAGTAAAAGAAAGTATTTTAGGATGAGAATTACAAAAACATGAGAGTAGTTCATAAAATGTGTAGTTAAAAATCAATGTGTATACTACAAATCCTAAAAAATAGGATCTTACTAGAAATTCGGTTACACCATACGTTTTAAGAAAACTACAGGATACATTTTATAAGTATACTACAGGATAAGTATATTGCATTTTGAACAATCATTAAGATGATAATAAACAACCTTAAATAACTTGCAGTGACTTTAGCAGACAAAAATCTTAATAATCACTCATATGTAATAAATTTACCATTGCACATTTTATGAACTACCCTTTCTTCGCAATGACCGTTTTAAAAATACTTCTTTTAATTAAAATTGAAACAGAAAACTTGTAATCAATTTATTTTTAAAAGAAAATTCCAACGACACTTCACCAGTCAGTAACCATCATAACATTATAAAACAAGGGGGGGGTTATTTAATTACTCCTTTAAGGGAATTAGGAAGTCAAAAATGAATTTGGTTTTTAAAACAAAGCATACAATATTTAAATTTTAGACAAATTTGAAGGTGTGTCGATTTTGTCTTATTGACTTAAGACGTTTAACACATTTATTTGTTTTAATTAAAACTTTCTGATTAAAGTA
The DNA here is from genome assembly GCA_029963805.1 of Aromia moschata. Classification (NCBI taxonomy): domain Eukaryota; kingdom Metazoa; phylum Arthropoda; class Insecta; order Coleoptera; family Cerambycidae; genus Aromia; species Aromia moschata. The sequence continues at coordinate 23,487 of JAPWTK010000384.1, forward strand.
AAACTTTTAAAAAATATGCACAGTCAATTCAAGACACAGTCTTTTTAGAAGAACTTTCCGACACAGTGCCACATGTGGTCTCATCGCATTCAAAAGAATTAAGTGAGGTGATATTTAACCCTATTAGGGGGATTGATTGTTTTTGTTATGAGTATGAAACTCATAAAAAATCTCTTTTTGCAATTTTCCCAAATATTTTTCCTGAACTTTTAGCAAATTCCAGTTAAAGCCCCCGCTTCCTGGTATCATAATTTAACTTGAAGAGCCAGGTAGACATGTTGACAGAGATAAACAGACATATTTTTTTTGGTGAAATTTGTGTCGTTTAAAAAATGCAACCTTTTAATAACATTTCTGCAATTTGTTTTATTGAAATCATTCTAGATACATTCGACTGTTCCAACTGACCTGACCGAACTGAGGTCATAGAACTTAAAAAAAATATATATGAAGAGAACATATTAATTCAAACTTTACACTCTAGCACAAGAAGCTTAAAATGTAAATGTCCAAATTCTGAAAGGCAAATCTCGAGCATACCACCATAAACAGCACAAAAAGTATTCCTAATAAATTCAACCCCCAAAAATTTCAAAATGCTCGGTGCATTTTTGAATTGAGAACCTAGCATGCTTGACATTAGAATGCGAGTGGAAACAACGATTAGGTTACGAAATGCAAAATTAGGATTAACGGATTATAAAACTTTATGGACTGGAAAATTCTAGTTTATTTCGTAGAGGTAAAGCGGTGTCTGGGGTTTGTTGTGCATAATAAACTACATCGAATAGCGGCTTGATGTTATTTTGTACACTCGATTAAATACATGTGTCACCTCTCTCGGATCTCAAGGACCAAGAACAAACTTGTATCCCATATTCAAACCCGAAGTGGAAAATTCCAACTCCTAACAATTGGTACTTATACTTTTTGGTAATTTTTTTATTATTAATTAAATATAATTATGTACTTGCTAAAAAATCTTACAATTTGCACCACTCTCAAAATCATCACTTATTGAAAAGAAATATCATTTCATCTATATTGATGAAAAAAAAATACCTTAGTCAGTTGAGTGACAAGGCCCGAAGAAAATATGTTTTTTATCTACAAGTATATTCTGAAAGTTTGATAATATGAACTGCAGGTATTCACTTGAAATTTGATCTAATTATACATCATAATAGAATCTGTGAATAACCCAATTTGTTGAGAAGATGGAAATATTAGTTTCAAAAATAAACCATATAATTAAACGTGCTATATTCCGTCTCTCATTTTCCGTTGGTGGAATAAGATAAGGTAAATAAAAAAAATGTTTAATATTGTTCTATGTAAATGAATTCTGTCTGAGGTCCTGAGAATAATCTCCTTTTCTCTGTTATTTTTAGAAATAGATTTACAACCGTAATTTATTCTTTTCTGAAATTTCAAGAATAGGTCAAACATATGTAAAAAAATCAATTTAAAAGCATAATGTTAAACAGTGCTGCATTTTTCTTTGAATTGTTTTTCTAACAGCATATTCTGTAATTCCAGAAAAAATAAGTAACCCATATAGTTTTTTTTTTTCGTAGCTGTTGAAATGTATATAGGTAAGGGATACCCTCCAACTGACCTCTAAATGGCCTAGAAAAATAAAGTGACTACATATTATTTGAGAAAATAGGGATTCGTGTTTCAAAAATGAATGTTGACCTTTAAACCAACTTTAAAATGTTAAATTCAAGGTCACCATTATACCAGGGGTGATCTTTAAATCACTTTCTACCTCCTGTACAGAGTGAATAAGACACTTTTATACCTAGGACTTTCATTCAGAAGATTACGAACTATAACAGTCATAGTATAAGCCAAGAAGACAGGTCTTCAAAATTCTATGAGGTGGGTCCGTGATACACATGTACAACATAACTACGTCTGCAAGGTTTTTAGCTTAGGTTGAGAGTTACTTGAGGTTAGAATATTGAAAATAGGTCAAATAGATTTGATTTGCATAGTTATCACTACAGACTCTAAGTCGCGGAGCGTAACAGGACCGCATTAGAGGGAACACGGCTTTTTTTATGTGAAATAGTCTAATTACAAACCATGTAATTAATAATTTTAAATAAGAAATTTCAATAACAGTTCGCACAACATACCGAATTATAGACTGTCCGCGTCTGAAATACGAGAGAACCGAAGTGGGTAGTGTTGTGCGCTTGCAATAACATCCTACATAATATCACATACATTAATAAAACCAGTTGAGAATCACGCTCCGTCGAGAAATATCGGCGCTGTGCCATTTCGTCTACTGTAGGTAAATACCGAGTGTTTCGTTACGCGTATCAGTGTCATTGTGATTTAGACTGATTGGACAACATAAGGGAGAATTGATCATGTCAAAAGAACACAAAAATAGACCAGATCTATTTTAAACACGGACTGACAGTAATCCTGCCTTTTATGGAGAGTATTACGTATTAGGGGAAATGACCTATTTTGTACATTCTGTGGAAAAAAAAATAAAATTGTCAAAGCACCTACAAAAAGAGACCCTTTTTTAGGAAATTTTGGGAGATACAAGTTTGCCTCCTGAACCGGTTGTAACCTGTAACTTCCTTGTAAGTTGGTTGACAGCAGTAGCATCTTTCGATGAAGATTTTGAAAATACAAAAATTGTTATGGACTGTTTCGACTCCTCAGAATGTACTGCTATAGGTATATTAGAAGCCCTGATGAAAGACTAGAGTATTCGTTAAGATATATGATATATTAATAGCAACTACAGTACATTAATGCTATACAAAGTTGGAAACACAGGGATTATCGTTATGTGACCAGTTTCAAATTTTGCATGGTGTTCAAAACAATATTAATGCTGCCACAACAAGTTCTGTCAGCACTACGAAAAAAGACAAATCTCTTTATAAGTAAATAAGTCTTTTAAAAGAATCATGGATATCATATTTTAAAAAAATATATGCAACTATCTAGATGGCACCGAGAGTTATCTTCCAACATTGTGTAATACAGGTCATGCATCAACTACTTTGCATAGTGTCTAGTGTCATCGGTAGACGTTGAACGCTCATTTCATTACATAAAAGTGTCGGCGTCGAAATTTTACAGCAACTTAGAAATTGTTAGTGATTATATATGAACAACGCCATTCTGAGGATGACTCTTAACCGACATGAAAATGTAATGAGTAGGTTGTTTTGTTACATAATACATTTTTAGTATTTAGTGCTGCCATGCTGAAATAGGTAAAATACATATTTAACGACTTCAGTTCTGTGCACGCGGTAGAATTCACGTTAGTGAACAAAATCAGAACCTGTTCATCTTCGCGACTAAGAGTTATCACACAGTGGACATAACTCTATAAAAATATGTCCTACTCTACTCTCCTCCCCCCCTTCACAAGAGGTATTTAGAGGAGGGGCTTTTAAAAATAAAACATGAGGTTCTTAGGAATGACTGGATGTGGAAGTAGTAATTCCTTAAACCGCTGTCTAAGAAATAAGCCATTTTTATAGTACCTACAACTACGAAAATTACAATTCTGTAAAAATGATAAAACTAAAAACTGTTTTTTATTCAAATGCTATTAATTATTATTAGAGACCGCAGGTCGGGTATTAATTCCAGGTCAGGATACCACAAGTATCTACTGACATATTATGCATATTACTTTATGCTATGGTTATTTTAAGGGATTATTCTCAGCCAAATTAATATTAAGTGGAAAAGTTCATATAAACGTATGTCCTGAAATGTTGTAAAATACGCAGTGCTAAAAGTTTTAGCACCCCATCTCTCTAAAAACCAAACAATTTAGGACATATTTGATCAAACCTAAAGTCTCGTAAGGTACATTGTATTTTTATATTTTCTTTGCAATATTTGTTTGAAGTTCATTTATTACAATAGTATTTTATTAAAGTCTAATAAGGATACACTAAAATATGATGCGGGTTATTACCAAAATTTCGAGACCAACCAGGCACCCCTCATATTATCATACAGTAAAAATAAAAGTAGCAAATTAGGCTCTTTGTTACTGTTTTAGACCCAGAGCTTTCACACTTAAAACACTCTGCGGTTTTAGGTCAAATAAAGTTTTTAACAATTGCAATAGAAGAGGGAAGCAAATAATTGAGATTTATTTGAGAATAATGACCAAAATAAGGAAATTAGAGTGAATAATTTGAGAGGTTTTTTAGAGTTATTGTTGCAGGAAATGGTAAGAAGGGGAATATTGAATAGGCCTTGGATTGTGAGGGATTGCCTGGTTTTTGAAGCTTGGGCGTGTCGAAATGTTTATTCAAATCCTCAACCGCAAATTTATTGTTCAATATTTTACCGTATCACAGTTTGTTAGTCGCGAGGGGTAAACTGAATAATACGATGGAGGAAATGTCATCAGCGTAAATAATGTTAAATACAGAGGCGGCTTGTGGGGAAAGATTTAAAACCGACAAATTTTGAATAATTGTATCAAGAATTATTTTCATTACATATGTACTTACCAATAGTGTATCATACAAGGTGTTCGGCAAGTATGCGGCAATATTATAGGTGCTAAATAAAGGTGAAGGTAAAGAGGAGGTAAAAATAAAATTAGGTCTTCATATATTTTTTCTCGTACAGCCCCGTCCTACCGATATATCACGCCAAAATGAGGTACCCTGGATTTTACGTTTCTGGTAGGAACTTGTGTATATCTCTCTATAGAGATTAATACATAATTCTGGAACATTTTCTGTAAGTCATAAAAACTCCTAATACAACAGAAGCATGGCGTGAGTTTTGCAGACCGGAAATCAGTGGACATCAAAAACCTACCTTATTTTAATTGAATGGGAATTCACCGCCTATGCACGAAAGATGAAACAATGCATTTTATGCATGAAATTAAATAATTTTGTATGAGATTATAAAGTTTTAACTGTGGAATTTTCTAAATGGTATGGCAACTTTCCTCTGAATTTAAAATAGTTGTCGGAAAAGTTGGCCAGTTTTTGCGCACGGCAGCTTTGATGTCTGGGAACGAATTCCTTTCATACCCTGATTGTTGCTTATAGTACTTAATGATTTTATATAGGGTGCAACGCAGCATTTCAAGTACTCATGGAGAGTAGTAGATCAAAAAACACACACCTGGTAGTTATAAACATTATAGACATAAAATTAAAACATCTAGTTTACCAACACTAATTTACTAAACCCCTTCAAATTACTGTATAAATAAGTATTTTCCTCTGTTATTAAAAATTCTTGAAATAATTGTATATACACAAATATGTGAATACTTAACCAACAGTGGAATACTACCTGAACACCACTCAGGCTTTAAGGTGGGTTTCAGTATTGCAACTACCAACTAATTTATCCAAAGTATGCAAATGATGTTTTGTCTGAATGGTATAAGAGAAAAGTGACTGCCTTAATTCTGCTTGACTACTCAAAAAATGCAATTTACACCAACCGGCTGCCACTTCCAAAACTGCTTTTTTATGGTTTTGATGAAATTGCTAGGCAGTTGTTTACAACTTATTTGTTAGGGAGGAAACAGCATGTGGTCGTGAATAATAAATCTGTCCCTATGGATATTAACTGTGAGGTACCTCAAGGCTCGATATTGGGCCCGCTAATCTTTATACTGTACATTGTTGATTTATGTAATACTCTAAATTATTGTCAGATTCACTTTTATGCTGATGACAGTCAGATATATTATAGTTTTATTTCAGTGATGTTAACGTAGTTAATGATAATATAAGTAATGATTTAAATAATCTTATAAACATTTCAAAACCCCATTTCTGATTTCCCATCAGAAGTGTAATCAAATAAGAACTTTCCTCTAGGAATAGAGACGATCTATTATATGTTCTACCTACTATAAATTAAACTCGATTCATTTGAGCAATCAATTTGACCCACCATTCCATTTACTAACATAGTCTAAGTCGTAGTGACAATGAAGTTAAAGATAGACCGTATCTAACACATTAATCCTAAAAAAGTGCTGGCCCTAACGGGATTCCAGCAGTGTTTGTCAGGGGCTTGGTGTCCTCTATTACTATTATATATAGTAATTAGCCGCTTTTTCAGTTCATTCCTTCCAAATGAAAACTGCTTACACCTTTTTTTATAAAAATGAAGATATAACTTTCGTAAATAATTTTACATCAATAAGTAATCTTATTGATATTTTGAGTAAAATACTGAGATATGTCAATTTCTGATTTATTCTATTAAATAGTTTTATTCTCAAAAAATTTTTGAAAAATGACAAATTATTTTTGTGATAAGTTTAGTCAGTTTTTCTTTAATTGACCCATCATTTTTTGCTAGACGAACACTACTGATATTTCTTAGGTCAATGATATTGTAAAAGTAGGGTTTGCAACGAAAAAAATAATTTTATTGCTGAATAAAATTGTATTGAACAGTTTGTATTCGATATTGTATATGGATTCGACAGTGTCCACCAACCCTACCGAATTAATCCATTCCAACACAACTGCATCTTTCCTACATGTGCCTTGGTTTGTGTTGCAACCTCAGTCCGTACGAGGCCTTACATTTCAGAAAAAAATTATATATTCGTGTGTAATTATTAGGGTCCAGAAAGTGTGCTACAATGTAGGGTCGGACTCGTAATCCGTCATGTCATTGACGGAAGGACGTATGAGAGACCAAAAATACAGGAGTAAAAATGTGTTAATAATGTTCATACCTATCGCTTGTGTCATTCAGAAACACCGACTGTCTTCAGTGCTTGAGCGTACGTTGCCACAACCAGTAGTCTTTCTGTATTTCTTCTCGTTAAACGTGAGCGATTTGGCGTGTACATATGGTTGTAGAAGGAAAATGATCGTTCCACAATATAAGATAAATCCACACAATATAAGATAATATTTCAATACACCACACGAACTCACGAGTTAGTCACTGACGACACTTTAAAATTATTTTTAACTCGGCGTTCTACTAATAAATAGGGCGTTTTTAGTTTGTGTTTAAAATAGCCCGAGTTGTTTTATGGACCAAAACTAAAAGAGAAATATTTATGAGTAGCAGGAATAAACTGAATTTAAAACATATTATGTTTAATAATGGCCTAGTAGTTGTCTTTCGATGTCACAGCCCACTAAGCTTCAAAAGATATCTGGACATCGCATCATGAGCGCTTAGATATTTTCTAATAAAGTACAAATATATGGTTGGAAAAGAATTTTAAGATGAATAAGATATGCTAAAAAAGTACACGCGGTTCTTTTAATATATATGTTTAATATAAGAAAGTTGGGTCGACTTCTGCTTAAATCGGGTTGTAAATAATGGATGTTAGGTGGAAAAAAAGTCTTATCAATTATAACACTACTATAAGTTTATTTATTGTGCTTATACCAATTAACAAAATTTTATAATTAATGAAATTTGAGGATGTAACATGTCCCCTGGGTCACTCCGTATATTATTTACTTATGAAATTATTCAATGACATTTTATATACTATCCGTGTAATGGTCGTGTAATCTCGTGTTCTTTCTTTTAACCGTCACACTTTAGATTACAAGTATCCCCTAAGAAAAAAAATCTAATATAGTGGGATCTGAAAATATCATGCTGGCTATTCTATTGCTCCCCTACTACCTATATTGTTGCGAAATATTTCATGAAAGTAGGCTAGTACAGATAAAGAGAAATCTAACATACATATGTCGGTTCTATTCTATCAGTTCAAATCCACTTTAATAACCAATATATGGGGTTAACAAGAGATATATGTGATTTGGAGAAATACTAACGTACATGAATAAAAAAACTGTAAATACCCCTTTCAAAAACTCATCCAGTCTCTTTTTATTGGAAATGCTAAAATCGGACCTCCATACAATTTTTTATATGGCATCCAGAGGCGAAGTCAATTTTTGTCCCCCATCGTCCGTTTTCTCAAAGTAAGGCAAACATACGGTATTTTTTTTAATGGAACACTATTTTTATTTGGTTGAATTAAGTATTTTCTAAGCATTTCAAAAATATATCACCATTGGTATGTTTTACAACTTGTCTTTCAATTTCGTTAATTCATGATAAATTAAAACAATCTAATGTGACACTAAATACACAGGACTTTCTAATTTTTAGTTTCCAATTTTATGAACCTATTTATCAAAGGAAAATATTATATTAACAATTATTACTATAGATAGATATTACTGTTAGTTATTTCTTAACAGTTCATTACTATAAATCTTAACTAGAATAAATACCATTGAGATGATGGCCACTTTCTCTAATTACATAATCGCAATTTTTTTCTTATCCTTCGTAAGGCGTTTGAAATTATTAGTGGATGGTCCCGGAAATATTGAAATGTCAAATGGTAGCTATTGGTTGCGTCTATAAAATATAAATTGACAAATTTGGTGGGGATGTTGGACAAATAACAAACCACTAATTTAATTTTTTATTTTTTTTTTAATTAGTGGTTTGTTATTTGTCCAACATCCTCAAAAATCCTTTGTCAATGAAATGCCAAATGGGTTGTCTCTCAAAATTCCTCCATGGAACGACGTCGAGTCTTGTAAATTCTGTTTTTTAGGAAACCCCACAAATAATATAATATAATAATAATAATACTCACCCTATAATTATTCCGAAGAGTAATACGTAATGGCGCACTGGGAGCGACTTAAGATTAGTTCTGTAACGCATTTGCTTTACAGTTCTGAGGAAACCCAGAAAACTCAGAACATTACCAAATCTAGGGTATGTGCGGCTGGATTGGCATCTATGCATCCACACCTATACTAGTGTGCACTAGTGGTTGCATATCAAATCCTGACAGAGAAAGCGAGACAATTAAAAATCCTCTACCTCGGCCAAGACTCGAACAACGCGCACAGAGGTATCGCGACTGGAAAGACGATGCTTTAACCCACTCGGCTACCCGTGCCCTACAAATAGAAGTCTAAAACAGATAAGTCAGGTAAACGAGGGGTCAATTTTATGGGTCCATTATTTGCGGTCCATTTTTGAAGGAAGTATACCGTGTGTGTAAAACCGACATCGGCCAGTTATGAATAAGGACAAACAGAAGTGAGACGACAGATAAGAAGCAACCGCACACGTATCGAAGGTAGTGAGGGAATGAGACCGGCCCCTCTCACCACCTGTGCTTGTCGTTAGAACGAGAGGTGTAGCATTTGTCCTTTTTCACAACCGGCCGATGTTCGCTTTACACAAACTGTATATTGATAGATAATCTTATAAAGGATTAATAACGAATTGGAAATGTTACTACCTGTTGAAATATAATTTACAAGCTTCACGCGAATTCTCGTTTGCTTTGTATGAAGCAAACTAACATCATATTTTTCATAATTTTCATCAGCCATCGTTAACTCGCAAAGTAATACACAGGTGTTCTTTAACAATAATTACTTTTTGAAATATTACAATCAGCTAATAAAAATATGACAGCTCTAAATACAAATTTTTGGTTTCATTGGCAACGCCACGGTCTACTTATAAAAATTTTATTTTTTATTTAAATTAGCAGTTTGTGAACTTATTGTTATTAAAATTGCCAATTGGGATATATTTTTGAAATACTATCTTTCAATTAAAATCAGTCTTTCATTTAAAAAAAAAAAAAAGTATATTTGATTTATTCTGAGAAAACGGACGATGAGTGACAAGAGCTGACTATGCCAGTGGATATTACCCCGTGGGGGTTCTCCCTTTTTTCCCCCTTTTTTTTTTTTTTTTCCCCCCCCCCGCCCTTTTTTGTGGGTGTTGGGTGGGCCGCCCCCCCCCCCCCCCCCTTCGCCTTCTTTTTTTTTTGGTTCTGGCCCCCCCCCGGCCCCCCCCCCCCCCCCGCGGGGGGTTGGTTGGGGGGGCTTTTTTTTTGGGCCGCCGCCCCCCCCCCCCCCGCGGGCGGGGGGGGGCCCGGGCCCCCGCGGGCCCCCGGCCCGCCCCCCCCCCCCGGGCCTTTTTTTCCTTTCCCCTCCGCTTTGTTTGTTTGGTTTGGGGGTTGGTGGGTGTGGGGCCCGCCCCGCCCCGCCGCCCCTCCTCCCCTTTTTTTCCTTTTTTTTTTTTGGTTTGTTTTTTTTTTGCCCCCCGCCCCCCTTTTTTTTTTTTTTTTTTTTTTTTTTTTTGTTGCCTTTTTTTTTTGTTTTTTTGTTTGGCGCGTTTTTTTTTTTTTTTTTTTTTTTTTTGTTTCCCCCCCCCCCCCCGGCGTTTTTTGTTGTTTGGCCCCCCCCCCGCCCCCTGTTTGGGGGTTTGGGGGGGGGGGGGGGGGGGGGCCGCGCGGGGGGGCTTTTTTTGGTTTGGCCTCGGCCCCTTTTTTTTTTTTTTTTTTTTCGGGGGCGCGCCCCGTTTTTGTGGGGGGGGGTTTGTTTTTTGTTGGGTTGGTTTTTTTTTTTGGGGGGTGGGTTTGTTTGGGGGGGGTGGGGTGGTTGGGGTGTGGTTTTTGGTTTTTTTGTTTTTTTTTTTTGTTTGTGGGGGGGTTTTTTTTTTTTTGGGGTGGGGGGTTTGTGGGGGGGGGCCCCCGGTGGGGGGGGGGGGTGGGGGTTTTGGTTTGTTGTTTGGGGTGGGGATAACAATTTTAGTAGAAGTTCGTTTTTACATTTCCAATAAGATAAAAGAAGAGTTAGTTAGAAGGGGTGTCTGAAAAGTGTAAATTGCCAGTTATACATTGTATCTCAAAACTAAAAGGTTCTGTTTACTGCATCTTTCGTTTCACAAAAGACTAGGAAAGGAATGTGCAAAACTCTACTCTTTATCGTTAAAGACAACTGAGTTATCCCGCAAAAGTGCCGAAAATTGGACACACTGTATAGTACATTTCTAGTTACCCAGAACGTTATTATCCGGAGCGCTGTATTATCCAAAATAGCATAAAAATGACCATTCGTCGTGTTAACCGAAAAAATTCTAATACCGCATCCCGAATATCAATTAAATATAGTGCATATGTACATGTATGTGCATAGGTACATATTGATTTTGCTGTATTCTATTTGTTTTTTATTTAATACATATAGTTTTATTATATGTTTTTATTTTCGTGTTTTTGAAATATTTCCTGATTAAACAACATGTAGTTTCCATAAAGTTGCTTCAGTTCTAAATTATATTTTCTTTCCAAAATTAGCGTGAGGGTTAAAAATTTATTCATCCCGAATTTTCGGTTATCCGGAAACTGTTCTAATCCGATCCCAACTACTCCTGGTAACCGAGAGTCCACTGTATATTCAAATTCTGAGTTTGACGTTCTAATTTGGAATAGGTAAGGTTTTAAGGAATAATGAATTAAAATATTAAACCAATATAGAAAAACAGTATAGAAAAAAAATAGAAATAGAAACGTTGGAAGTATAGAATGTGTCCTTCTTCACAACCGGCTGATATCCGATGTATACTTGTCGATTACAGTATGTGTAACGCCGACATGGGCCAGTTATGAAAAATGACAAACAGAAGTGAGACGACAAATAAGAAGCAACGGCATACGCAACGAAAGTAGTGAGGGAATAAGTTAGAAACGGTCCTGCAGTAGCTGTAGACACTTCGCACAGCAGGTGAATCGACGAACTGGGGATAGTTATCTGTTTCAGGGAAAATCCTGTTTCCTTCCTCAAAAACTCTTGCACCTCCGGGTTCGACTGTTGGGCTTGTGCTAAAGCTTCATAGTCCAGGGTAGTGGAAACTGCCGCGATTCGCGGAAGAATATCGGCAACTATATTGTCTCTGTCAGAAATATGACGGATATCTTTTTTTTTTGTGCCTTTGATTTTTGTAAACTGGCTAATAAAGTCCAGATACCGGAACTGCCGCGGGGTACACTGTGTCGATTTTTTCGCGAACGCAAATGTTAGCGGTTTGTGGTCCGTGAATAGGGAGAAGTGTCGACCTTCAACCATAAACTTAAAGTACTTGACCGCTTCGTACATAGCAAAAAAGTTCACGATCGTAAGCCGAATATTTACACTCCGTACTACTTAGTTTTGTAGAAAAATACCCTAACGGTTGCCAGTCACTATTTACAACCGTTACCGCACCAACAGCATAATCAGACGCGTCGGTGACGATTGCCAGCGGGGCGTCTAGTTTAGGGTGTGCAAGGAGAGCTACTTGTGCCAAACTCTCTTTCGAAGCAACGAAAGCCTTCCTCGCTGCAGGAGTCCAGTCGATCTTCGATTTTCCTTCCAGGTTGCCTTTAAGGAGCTCATTCAGCGGCGCCTCCAGTTCTGCAGCTTTCGGCAGGAAACGACGGTAGAAGTTCAAAGCGCCAAGGTACTGCCTAGAGGGATTTGGCATTGGTTGGCTCTGGGAATTTTCGGATTTTCCTCCACTTTGTCGTCGTGCGGACGAGTTCCTTCAGGGGCAGCCAAATAACCAAGAACTTTGACCTGGTTCTGGCCAAACACACACTTCTCGGGTTTACGACGATTCCGTAGCGCTGCAACTTTTCGTAAACGACCTGCAGGTGATGAAGATCCTCTTCAGTAGATGACTAGATGAGGATGTCATCTATATACGCGTAGGCGAAATCCGACCCGTTGAGCACCTCATCAATAATTCTTTGAAACATCTGCGCCACATTTCTTAACCCGAAAGTCATAAAAGGAAATTCAAACAGCCCGAAAGGTGTTGTGATAGCTGTTTTGGGTAAATCCTCTTCCGCCAGAGGTATCTGATTAAACGCCCGGACCAGGTCTATCGTAGAAACTATTCCCTTGCCATGGAGACTTTGGGCGAAATCCTGGATATGTCGGAGAGAATATTGGTCATGGCAACTTCTGGCGTTAAGCCGACGATAATCCCCGCATGGTCTCCATTCGTCGCCACTTTTTGAACCATGTGCAATGGGGCTTGCCCAGCTGCTCTTGGAGGGTCGGGCGATTCCAAGCTTCACCATGGCGTCGAACTCCTTTTTGACTGCTTAGATGGTCTAAAGCAAGACGCCTCGGCTTCTCTGCCACCGGAGGTCCAGGTGTAGAAATGTGGTGGTCCAGGCGGCACCTCGGGAGCGGGTTATTTGCGGGAACTTCTGCAGGAGGTTGTGGAAAACCGACGACCCAGTCACCGTCCTGATGGAGTCCACCGAGCACTCAACGACTTCGTCCTTGGAGGTCAGCTGAGTGGTTCGGTCCAAGAGTCTCCCGTTACCAACGTTCCCACTAGGAAGCCGTAATCTGCAAGAAAGTCGACGCCAATGATAGGTTTCGCAACATCGGCGATGACGAAACTCCATACAAAATCACGGCGTAGGCCGAAATTCACATGAAACGAGTGCCGTACGTGTAAATTGGAGTCCCATTTGCCATTTCTTTCGGTATTATGTAGTTATGATAGCCATTTTTGGCCACCAATTCTGCATACGATTATATAAAATTAACATAAATGGAGTTTGTAAACACTTAATAGGTTTTGTTTCACTCAAAGTCTGGTAATAAAAGCTATACATCTAATAATCACAATTTGAATAGGTTGTACTAAGCACTTTAAATTCATATATCCCGGAAATGGTTACTCGAAGAGACCTTTAAAAATAATACCTTTTGCGAGGAAATTGTGATAAAATTGATCATTTTTACTGGCGTGAAACAACGTGACAATCATAATATATATCATAACATACATCAATCATAGACATAAACATTAGATTAGATAGCAAATCGTGCTATCAAGCGCGAAAAACCGGCGTATTTGTCATATAAATACCTTATTAAATATTAAACTGAAAAAAATATAAATTCCACATGACAAAATGTAAATGAAATTAATAGTTACTTTACTACATCTGCCTTTAGTCCATTATAGTGTAACTCCGATAGTGTAGTTAATTTTAATTCAACTAGATTTAATGAAAATGTATCTTCCCGTTTCAATGCAACGTATGAGGATATTATTGAGACTGTAAACAGCCTTAAGTCAAATACTACAGATCATCATCATCATACATCATCATTTACCTACCATCAATACTAGACTATTGATGGTACTAGTGCCCGATCGCTACAACTTTACATACTATACAAACACAAAACTCATTTAGCAAATTTCTGTTTAGAAGTAGGATATTTTCCTCAAACATGGAAGTCATCATTTGTTAAGCCTACCCAAATAAATAAACCAAAATCATATTATGATCTTAGGTCGTCAGTATTATCTCTAATAAATCAATAAATCAGAAAAGGGTGCTTTTAAACAAGGGATGTTCTATATTAGTAAATATTAATCTCTGGTATTCCATAAGGTTCTGTGATATATACATGTGACATATTGTTCTCAGTTCATAAAGTTGAAAGCATTTACTGACGGCATACAAGTTTGTTATTTATTTACTAAAAATCAGGTAAGGTTTGCTTCCCATCAAATAAATGAACACATCCGTTATTTCTAAATAGGCTACTGAAAACAAATTAAAACTAAATAAAAGTAAGTGTACTTTTTTTGTTCTGTTTTTCAAAGTGATAGACAATTCATTACTCACAGCTTGGATGTCAATTACTTGTCGATTTAGAATTTACAAAAAAATTTGGGTGTGTTATTTAAGTTACCTTAAGGTTTTGAAATCATATAAGTTAATTATATGATTTATATATTAATAGTAAAAAAGTGTTAGTAAGTGTTAGTAATAAATAATTTAAAATATCTCCACTATTTATGTACCGATTTAAATAAAAAAAAAAAAAAAAACGTTAATAGATAATAATGAGATTAGTTAGGACTTAAAAATATACACCGTGTCATTTAAAAAAAAAAAAAAAAAAAGTGGGGAAAAAGGGGGGGGGTTTTTTTTTATTTTTTTTTTCTCTCTTCTCCCCCCACAAAACCCTCCGTTCGCTTCTTGTCTCTTCTCTTGGTTGGTTGATGGGGGGTGGGGGGGTTATTTATTTGTGGGGTTGTTTGTATTTATTTATATATATATTTTTTTTTTTTTTTTTTTTTTTTTTTTTTTTTTTAAAAAAAAAAAACAAGCTTCTGTAGAAATGTCACAAATATTGTTATGTCGCCAAACTTTAAACTTAGCTGTGTTGCTAACAATAAGTGAGATTGGTGCAAAAGAAGGTCTCGTCTACTTAATAAAGGTTATTGTTTCATGAGTATTACTTTTGAGTCAGCAGTGCGTATGGACGTAAGTAGTGCAAAATCCTGTAAGTCCTAAAAATTGTAAAGGAAATGCATCCATTGCCGGATGCACTGTGTATACTTTATCCTTTTGTCGCCTTGTTTAGAGAGTGCATACGAGTATATCTGCCTACCGCTTCCACTAGTTAAAAGAAGTAGGTGAACATTTGTTTGTGTAGATCAACCTTGCAACATTGAACAGTTTATTAAATAGAGGAACAACATCAGTGGGGTGCATAGTTCAATATTTCACTAAAACGGCATTTAATATTATTTAGCGTGGCAGAGAATTCTTAAAGATTGATTATATTTGAAATTATTTTTAAATAGGTTTACTTAACCAATCTTTATATCTTTATTTATATCAAACATATTTTTTAGGACTGTTGTCAATTATTGAAACATCCAGGTTTTGCCGTGGTCGTCACTTTCTGCTCAGGTCAAAATTTCTAATAACATTAAGAAAATGATTTCGTTTCGAAATGTTTAAGAATGATTCCCTATTAATTATCTCCTCATAATCAATCCACCCCTTACCAAATAAAAGGGTCGTTCCATTTCAGAGGTCACACACTGTATATACAACGATAACGATACGAAAATGTTCAAAATACATATATCTAATGATAGTAAGAAAATATTCAATACGTCTAGTTAAATTCCACTATTTTGTTTTATTTCTATATGAAGGGTGCAGGGGCAGAAGGCGATTTGTCATGAATAGAGCATTTTACAGGAGGGCGTTTTTTATACATTAAGATGTCGTAATTTCCTTTATTATAATCAGTACCATGTATAGTTTTGAATGTTGCTCGCTTGTTGCTTTAAAAATCATTATATAAAAATAAAAAAACTTGTATATACGTACGTTTTTCTAAATAAAAAAAATATACTATGAGTGCAAAATAAAACAGTCAAGAAGGAGGAATGTCAACAAACTTGTTTTATTAAGAGTATATGTATAACTTCAAATAAAGACTACATGAAACTATTATTATTCTTTTCGTATAAAAATACACATTAGCATTGTAAAATAACTAACTACCCTAAATTTATTATTATCTAAGTGAAACAAAAATATATATAAAACTATTTTAACACTTTTCTTTTGCAATTTAGTCTTTCTTTTATTAACATTCTTTTTTTGCTTTTTTTTCTTCCTATGAGGAGTTTTCTTCAATGTGACATGAGGGTTTTCTCGTGTTTTCTTTTTGATAACACTGTTTTTTTTTGGACGTAATGTTGTGTATTGTAGTATTCACAGTTGCTATGTTTGAACAAATATTTTTGAAGCACTGAATATTTTTTTTTATGGATATTGGAAGTAATTCTGCAAAATTTTATTTTTTAATAACAAAACATAGCATTGTTATACACATCTTCATAAAGCATTGTTGGTAGTTTAAATTCATTATGTCTAATTTTTAATGTCCGATGTTGTTTTCATTTTTTAGAATCAACAAAAACCACAGAGTCCCATCTTCCATTCGAAGATATTCGAAAGTAAAATAATTGTGGGTCTTCTTTGATAACTTTAATTTCTCCAGCAGGTCTGGATTTGAACGGAAGAATGTTTTTGTATAAACGGAAAAAGTGAAATGTCCACTTTCTAAATAAATCTTGAGTAACTTCAATGACGTCAATAGGTGTAGGCTTTGCTCTAAATGAAATCTTTCAACTCATTCATTTGGAACCACAACGCGTGCTTTTTGATTTACAGAGCCGAAATTTTTATCGCATTCCATGTAGTAATGGTATCTTATCGGAAAGCTTACTTTAATAAAATCAATATTTTTTACATGAACCAGGAACAACTGTTAAACTAAAATTTAAATTATTAAATTGGGCAGCTACGCTGTGAAAATAAAATTACAAACTGCATGTACACTGCATGAGGAGGCGACGCAAAACATCGACAGAGTTGACGTTCCGCCTTCTTGCAATTTTCTACATATTTTTGAATTCATATAGCTGTTGACTGAACGTGTTCTTCGCCAAACAATGTATACAGCTCAAAGTATTCACTTTTGTCTACAAGGTGGCGTAACAATCTAATTTTCGATCTTGGACTGACATACCCCCTTCTTCCCCTGTACCATTCATATGGAACATCTGACCTTTTAATTCGTACAACAAAACATTAATTTTTACAGACGTAACTCCGGACCCCGTTTTCCTCGAGGACCTCAGATACGGCCGTGTTAAATATTCCAACGACGCAAAAACAACCTCCAGCGGGATTGGAAGTTTGAAGTCTCGTTTAGATAGGAAGTTATTGCCCGGCGAAAAATGGCACGGAGATCCTACCGCAACTACGACCGTTTCATATGATATGCAAACCTACCCCTTGGATACCTACAACACGCTGGTGACGCCCGACAATTTATATTTCGCGAACGACAGTGCAGTGCCGGTAAACAGAAGTGCAACTAAAGTGTTTCAAGACACGCATTGGCCCGTGAAAAAGGAAGCAGTGGTGGAGGGTGACGTGATAATTGGCGGGCTGATGATGGTGCACGAGAGGGAGGATTCCATAACGTGCGGGCCGATCATGCCGCAAGGGGGAGTGCAGGCCCTCGAGGCCATGCTGTATACCTTGGATCAAATAAATCTCATGATAAAGCCCTTCTTGCCGAACATAACATTAGGTGCGCATATATTGGACGATTGTGACAAAGACACGTATGGATTGGAAATGGCTGTCGATTTCATCAAAGGTGAGTCATTTGATATGTTGTTAATTATGATGTTTTCTTCATTTCGAAGTTTTATTGCATGGTACTCTTTAAAATTAAGTATTCTTATTAGTTGTTCGGAAGTGGCCCAAATTGCTGCTAGCCGCTGCAACCTGTTTAGTCCATGTCCCAAAGCTCAAAAAAACATGATTTGAGTGCATGGCGCATACTATGCGCATTGTGAGTTTTTGCCGATACAATAAAATAACCGAAACCGTGCCATGTGAACGGATTGTAAGTGAGACTGGATAAATTAAATTTACTAACAGTGGCAAATTCGAGCAGGTGAGGTGATTATTATTATTCCGAAAATAAAATTTAGTATAGGTTATACATTACAAATTTGTTAATTTTACTGAAAGTATAAAAGAAGCTTAAAAAAATGTTGGAAACAGATATACGCCA
This sequence comes from Aromia moschata, assembly GCA_029963805.1. Taxonomy (NCBI): domain Eukaryota; kingdom Metazoa; phylum Arthropoda; class Insecta; order Coleoptera; family Cerambycidae; genus Aromia; species Aromia moschata. The sequence goes on from JAPWTK010000384.1 coordinate 41,774, forward strand.
TTCACATAATTGTTTTCGCGATTTTATTTGGCCAAAATATTGTTACCGTGAAAATGTATAGATGATTTATGAAAATGCTATTTCCATACAGTTGCACGGGTTTTCCGATGCCTCAATGAAGGCGTATGGAGCCGTAATATTTTTGCACTCGAAGAGGGAAATGTTCGGGTGTACGCAATGCGCACCGACTCGAATTATTTTTATAACATTTTCAATAATTCTTCGTCATTCAGTCTTTTCCAAAAAGGTCTGTAATTGTATTGTAACTCGTAAAGTAGTAATTGTAATAAAGTATGTACTTAGATTTTCTCATAATATGAAAAAGAAGAAAGAAAACAGACGCGTACGGTATTTGTATTGGCTGAAAGACAAACAAGCTGAAAGACGCTTTGAAATTCATTGTAAAAAAATGCAATGCATTGTAAACAATGCAATGCATTGTAAAAACAATGCAAATTAAATTATTACGGAATAAGGATAAACAAATAGCGTTAAGGGATCTTCGACTAAGAATATTGGACCCATTTTTAGATGATTTACTCAGAGTGTTAGGTCGTTTAAAATATTGCCCTGTTAATGTTGATCAACGCTATCCTTATAGTATGCCTGATAAGTGTCATGTCACTACCTCAATAATTGTTTAGGAATACGAAAAGTTGAAAAATCTTAGATTTAAATGCCAGAAGTGCCGTCAAGAAAGAAATACACAAACGTGTGAAATCAGTCAGTCAAGAATCTGTAAAGTTATTATCAAAGGTTACATTTGTCCTTTATTTGTATGTGTACCAAGGCAGTTCATTTGGAACTTGTCTCCAATATGACCACGAAAACTTTTCTAAATGCGTTGAACCGATCCATGTCACGTCATGTCAAGTAAAGCAAGTATTTTGGAAGCGTTGGAGCTCTGAATATCTATCAGAACTTCAATAGAGAAAAAAGTGGTTTCACCACATCCCGAATGTTTGTGAATATAAATTTGGTGTTAATGAAGACAATGTTTCACCTTTGTGCTGGTGTCACCATATACGCGAATCATATACGTTTACAAGGGAAAAGACGGACTTGTGCGAAGTGTGACATTGAAGACAAAAAGTGGAACTTATGTGCGTCCAATAACTAAAAATTGTCCCTTACCAAATATTGACAATTAAAGGATATGTTTTGAAATTGTTACCAATTCCAACGGCGGCGGTATGTTACCGTGAAAATGTATATTTTGTAAATACGTTAAGTTGTGTAGATCGGCCACTGACGTAATCTTCTTGAGAGCCTATTTGGCAGGGTCGAGTCGGCACACATGTGCAGTTAGGCGCCATATGCCAGACAGTGTATGAGGAACAAGAAGGTTACTCAGCTGGTCATCTTTGTAAATATATGTATGTATAAAGTCTATATTGAAAAGTGTGTGCGTTTTTCAATAAAGTGTGTTATTGTTATTGGTTCATTAATAATTCCTTAACAAAAAAACCCTCCGGGCTTACGAAGTGTAAAGTAAGTCCCGGAAACAAATATTATTATTTCATTTTAATTCTCCATACTACGCAACCACGAAACGAACGTTGCCACAACAACATTCGTGGGCGTTAAAGCCACGAGACCTGGCAACGGTATACACACAAAAATAGAATTTGCGCGATAAAACACTTTATACCAGATACAATTTGAGATTCTCACACACCTGACGACTGTGGCAGAGGCACGTACGGACAGGAAATTACATTTGATTTTATCAAAGGTTGTTTGCTGTTACACTTGTTCTTTTATTTTTTCGTGACGTTTAGAGAAAAAGATGTATTCTTAAAATATCAAGACATATCTTGGATAAGAGGACTTATATTCTCATCTAAAGCGATTCTTGGTACTTATACGTGTTTATATGCTTTATTATTGTTCCAGGATAAAAATAAATACGTTATTTAATAACATTACAGATAACGTATAAAACCCATAACGTAACTAAAGCATAAAATACATGGCAACTTCTTTTCGGCAACTTCTTTTGTTTGGATAACGTGATTGGTATCGCCTCTTTCCGCTAGAAGTTGCAAAAAGTTCAAGTTTTTGACTTCAAGTTATATTTTGTCTCTTACTACAAAGAGGCAAAAAGTTAATAAAAGAATGTAAAGTTAATAAAATAATGTTAGCATTTTGTCTCTTTGAATTTTACTCAATGCGGCTCAGAAGTGCACCTCCCCCAATATTTTTTGGATACAGGTTACTTTCCTTTTAAATTTCGAACATTTTAATAGTAACTTAAATAATACGTTTCGACTAAATTTCATACTCTTGGCTTTCAAGATGGCACTGGACCCCATATTGAAAAAATAATATGTGGTTTCATCGTTTGAAAGGCCTTAGCGAGTAGATTATTGTGGACAAATTTTAGAGCATATTTTTTTTGGAACGCTTCAACGTTCCAAAGATATGCGCTTAAACATGTAATAATAAACAGGGTTTACGTTTTTGGTGCAAACGTTGAAAGTCAATAACTATAACAGTTGAATAACCATTGTAGCATTCCTGTATCAGTCTCTATTCTGCATTATTGACACGTCTTTAATTTCTTTTCTAACACTCAGAGTGCTCTCAACGTTTTAGTTGAAATACCATTCGATAAGATCTTTCAAATAATGTATTACACAAACCCAAATTCAAATATTTTTTTTCCAAAATGGCACCCAGCCATCGTGACGTCATGAGTATGACATTTCAATCAAAAAGTAGTATTTTAATGTTACTTTTAAAGGGTGTGAATTTTTTAACACTTTTTAACCAGTTCAAAAAATAAAAGTGTGGAAGGACACATTTAATGGACACCACATGAATTGTGGTCAAAACAGATTATTCAAATTCGTTATTTTTGCTGTGGACACGTATTTTTGTATTTTTGTATTTGTATTTTTCAACATATAGTTCAGTTTTCAATAAATATGTATATCTCCTTGTATAAACTATTACTTTCTCTCGAGACCATGACCTGGAAATGTACTAAAGCTAATAATAAATTAATGTATTTAGTTATTCAAAAGTATAAACTTTTGTACTCATAAAAACATGCATTTTTGGATGAAATTTCGTCGATGACACTTTTGAAGACATTGGAAAAAAACTCATTATTACTGTACTCTATTCATATATATTTTTCTATCAAACATAACCCTTTTGCTAAACAATATCCTTGATTTCGTGAGATTTTGCACAAATCTGAAAAAACTACATTTTTTTTCGTAAAAAAGTGAAGTTTTGGCAATTGAAGAGGCAATTTTTAATAACAATTTTTTTCATTAAATATAATATTCTGTCAATTTAATTTATACCAATGAATTCAACAGGAAATTTTACCCCAGAAAAGTTTGGCTATCGTAGTTTAGAGATTTGTCTTCATATATACCTAAATCGTCAATCAAAATTATAAAATCCCGATTTCAAATCCCAAAAAGGTTAAAATGTGCCAAATATAAAAAAAATATACCTATATCTAAAATTAAAGGAGGGTGGACACTTTTTAACCGTACTGCATGTTTGTCGTTTGTAACCAATATCACTTTCATCATCTTTCATTTTATAATACAACATAAAACACAATTATTAAATAACAAAGTAGAATAATTACCAAACCACAAACGAAACCAAAATGACATAAATGATGTCAAAGTTTTCATCTGATAAATAACTGTAATATACAGCTGCAGTTTAGAAATGGCGGTAAAACTGGAAGAAGCAGCTTCCAAAAAGTTACCGTGTACGCTAGACTGTTGCCTCCACAAATATATCAGCTCTAGCATGTTCCCTTTCAGCTATCACGTATTTATTTACGGAGGGACAACGACTCTCTAGCGGATGCCAGACGAGGAAATCGTAAATAAGTAGACTTTAGTGCCTGCTATCTTGTATATATTTGTACAGGGCAATCCCGTATATTTTGCACAATAGCTACATAGTTGATTAGAAGACATGGGAGTGGACAATCCTCAAAAAATAAATTTGAGAGAAAATGGAGAAAACCCTTTTTCTAAAAAATCAATTACTTTTTTATTAAGTTATATTTTGTTTATATTATATTCACTACTAATTTAACAGAAGTCGTCATAGATGTACCTAATTTAGAAAATAAAAAATAAAAACCTTTAAAATTTGTTTTGAACTTATTTATTCTCAAACCCATTTTGAAGGAATTAGAAAAACGAGTTTAAAATACAAAGGAATGAATATAATAGTAAAAATCTTAACATTAAACATATCTAATTTTCGGAATATTGCTTTGGAATATTCAGTGCCCATATGAAATATATTGGCACTGAAATTACTAACCCAGACGAAATTGTTAATTCGTTTGCACAATACTTTCAGTCTGCATTTAACAATTCAACCCCATATGGTACTAATAACTCCCTTGAACCTAATATACCTTCCATGCCAATTCCGGTTATTACTGAAGATATTGTCCTACGATTATTAAAAAAATGTAAATCAAAAATGACAACAAGACCTGATGGTATACCATCGTTCTTACTGAAAAGACTGTGCTCTAATATTTGTGAAGCTATTAACTGTAATATTTAACTTAGCGTTACGCACAGGTATTTTTCCTAATATTTGGAAACAAGGCAAGATTTGTCCGGTCTTTAAAAAAGGGGATAAAAATGAAATTGAAAACTATAGGCCTATTGTTATTTTGAGCAACTTTGGCAAATTATTTGAAATCGTTATCTCTGAGTTCCTGTCGTCTCATTTCAAACCTCAAATTGTTGAGTACCAGCATGGCTTCATTGAAAGTAGATCAACAGCCACCAATTTAGTGTGTATTACACAATACATTGCGAACGAATTAGACAAGGGGGACAGGTAGATGTCATCTACACAGATCTCTCCAAGGCGTTCGACAGACTTGATCATGGTACTCTACTGAATAAACTATCTAAGTTTGAGCTAACTAACAATTTAATAGGTTTTCTTCAGTCATACCTCTTAACAGTGGCGGTGCGTGATATTTCAGTTAGCCATATCTTGAAAAACGGATGGGACCCACTTCACTTTTTAGGTGATGACTATACACCTCTTACAGAAGGGATTTATAGTGAAAAAATCGTCAGCAAAGTTTGCGAAAAAATTTTCAAAAACACTGGAGCACTCCTGGGTTCTCAGTAACGCTCTGTGGGATATTTGCAGTATATTTTTTTTCATAATCTAGAAACAAATATAAGGATACATTTTCGATTTGTTGCAAAATATTTTTTATTTCAAAAAGTTATGGCCATTTTAATTTTAATTTTATAGGAACATTTTGTTTCCCAAAATTAAAATGGCCATAACTTTTTGAAATAAAAATATTTTGTAACAAATGATTATGAAAAAAAATATATACTGCAAATATTCCACAGAGCGTTACTGAGAACCCAGGAGTGCTCCAGTGTTTTTGATAAATTTTTCGCAAACTTTGCTGACGGTTTTTCACTATAAATCCTTTCTGTAAGAGGGTGTGTAGTCATCACCAAAAAGTAAGGGGTCATGCGTCGTTTTCAAGATATGGCTAACTGAAATATCACGCACCGCCACTGCCTTTAAACAGACGGCTTACAGTTGAGTATCAGGGTTTTAAGTCTGTCGAAATAATTGCTAATTCAGGAGTACCTCAGGGAACAGTCTTATGACCACTATTGTTTATTATTTTTATTAATGATATCTGCCTGTACTTACAATCTAACATTCTTATGTATGCAGCTGATTGTAAATTATATAATAAAATTGAATGCCTACAAGATTGCTGTATATTACAAAGGACTTGGAAAGGCTACATAATTGGTAGAGAGAGAGAGGTAGTAAAGAAATTTGCTTCCTCTAAATATAGAAAAATGTAATTACGTCTCCTTCAATCGCAAGGTAGTCTCTGTAGAATTTGTTTATACTATTGACAGAATTCCGCTGGGTAAACTAGCTAGCTTTAGAGATCTTGGTGTGGTTTTTGACTCAAAATTAACATTTGTTGAACATATAAACACCATTACAACCGCAGCATACAAGACGCTTGGTTTCATTACCAGAAACTCGAAATATTTTGTTAATATTGACACTCGAAAAACACTCTTTAATGCATGTATAAGATCTAAATTAGAATATGCTTCTGTTGTTTGGTGTCCAGGGTATGAGTACACATTGATAATATAGATAAGGTGCAGAGGCGCTTTGTCAAATCTTTGTGGTATAATGCTGATAATATTTGACTCACCTAAATTATTGTCATTGATAAATTTTCGAGTTCCTGTGGTACTAACGCGAAAAAATGCTTTATTCTATTTCCCGACACCTTACACTAACATACTTATTTTCTCTCCACTATACCGAATATGCTCTAATTACATGCAAATTCAGGATATGATTGACATTTTTAATTGTAATATTAAGGATCTGAAGAGAGCAATTGCTGTAAATTATTTTAGCATCTAGGTACTCATTTACTTGTGAACTTATATATACCTTTTTCTCTACATGAATATTTTATGTAAAATTGTACATATATATTTTATGTTTTTTAAATGTTGGACTATATTTGTATTCACAACTACTCTGTTATACTATATCATCTATAAACAATAATTGTGTTAGTTTAACTATTGTATCCTATACTTGTTATTGTACTTTTCCCACCCTGTAAGTGGCATTAGCTGTTGGGTGTTGTAGTAATAAATAAATAAATAAATGAATGAATGAAATGAATGAATGAATGAATGAATGAATGAATGAATGAATGAATGAATGAATGAATGAATGAATGAATGAAAAAATAAATAAATAAATAAATATTGAATGAGAGCTTTCTGATACGTCTTCTGAAGTTTCACAATTTCTGGTAAGTTTGTGGGATATACTTTATTAAACAACTGTTACGCTATATGGATTTAACGGATGTGCAAATTCATGTCACACATACACTACCGGATAAAAGTTTTGGGACAAGTTTGTTTTAGACAACTGAAGCAATATTATTTAAATACTGAAACTACATTTTAGCCACAGGACAGGAGATGTCTGACTATAGTAACGGTATTACTTGTTTGTTCTACAGGGATAAAGAACGGAATATTTGTACGTATTAATAATGAATGTATTTGGTCAACTACGCAATGACTCATATACATAGATGCGAATAGGCAACTACTGATTCCATCCCCTTACGTCTCCAGATTTCTTTAGCCGGTCGGACTGTACGCTGCAACTCACTTCTGACACTCTACACCAAAACAATGAACAAGTTGTGTATGATAACTGGATAAGCGCTACTGATATCCACTTCTTACTGAAACGGCTAGTATAAAATTGAAAGCGGATAACTTGCGTCATATGTTGATGGATTAGATTCAGTTACATTTTTTCGTTTTCATGCCGAATAATGCCGATTTTTTGTAATATAGAATCGGACTAAAAGCGAATTTTGATAAAAGTGGTGGTTATCCACATATCATGTCATCGATTACACAGGCACAAACAAAAACAAAAGTCGAGTGCCAAAAGGCAGACCTATGTATTCACACGCATATTCACCCGCTGAACACGAATCCGATGTCCGTTTTGTCCGATTGGCTTAAACCTATTATAAATTAAGACAAGAACTGTTAAATGCCTAAGGCAAGAACTATTAAGGTTTAGAGTTCATGTTTTAGAGTTCTTTGTGTAAAGTTCCTGTCTTAGAATATGTTACATCTTAGTGCAAAGCTCTTGCCTTAAGTTTTGTTACATCTAGAGATCTTGGTTTTGTTACATAAAGTACACTGTGTAAAATTATTGCCTTGTTTTAGAGAATTCGGTGTTCCGAAATATCGAAAAAAAAATCAACGATAAAATAAAAAATATTTCTTTCCATGTAAAATGTAACATATTCTAAGACAGTAACTTTACACGAAGAACTCTAAACAAGAACTCCAAACCTGAATAGTTCTTGCCTTAGGAATTTAACAGTTCTCGTCTTAATTTATAAGAGGTTTAAGTTTTTCATTTAGTTCTTGTCTCAGGTTATGTTGGGTTAAAAATTCTTAGTTCAAAATTCTTGGTTGAGAGCTCTTTCATTAGGTTTTGTTAGATTTAAAATTTTTGGGGTAAAGCTTTAAATTTATTTGGATTTTTGGTCATATTTTAGATGATTTTTTAAGGTTATGTCGAAATTCCTTACTGATCGGCTAATTCTGACCTCAGATTCTGTTTCAGCGCCCCAAATTACGTATAGACGTAGTGATCAATTCATTTAACCTTTTTATTTACCTGTTTCAGATCTTTCGGGCATTTTTCGTGTTTTTGATGTTATGTCAGAATTTCTAACTGATCGGCCAATTCTAACCTCATGTTCGACTTCAGCGCCCCAAAATACGTATGGAAATGTTGGTCAGATTTTTATTTACTTTCGATAACTTTATTTACTTTAGATTATTCGGGCATTCTTTAAAGTTTTTTTTTGAACTTAGAAAAAATGCGAGAGCCAATCAGACAAAACTGACATCAAATTTGCGTTCAGCGGATCAAAATACATAGGAATACATATGTAGGTCTGCCTTCTAGCACTCGACTTATTTTTTTTGTGTGCCTGTGTTATTAGCGATATGACTTTAAGTAAGGAGGGTCTTTATTTTCAAAGAGAGATTGTCATTTTCAAATCTTCAGAGTTACATATTAACCCTACTTAACGCATAATTGAATGAAAACATATGCATTACCCTCTTTTTTTTTTTCATGAAACGCACAGTATATTATTTTATTTTCGTTATTCTTACAAATATGTATAACATAAAAAATAGATACTTAAAACTAAACTATGGAAATAACTACCACCTTACAAGTATGTACATAAGTACTTAAAAAAATAGTTCTTGATTAACTTCGCGCTGAATATTAAATATCTAGCATTAATGTAAATATATATTATTAAAACCTAACTGGACAGAATAAAGAACAAAGAACATATTCTTTGAGAACAAGAATAAGTGTTGAACAGGGTTTATAAAGGTTCAACTTTCCCAAAGTGCACATTGCTAACAAGCGAGGTTTACTGCTGCGTAAGCAAATTCAACAGAACTCTGGAGGCGCATCTCTGTAGACATTTATTGGTGTAGGTTTCATACAGTGTGAAAAATACTAATTGGAATACATTCAATAATTCCAAAATGTAATTATTTCACAAAAACGCTGGCTTAAAAAATTGATTATGAAGTTAACTCAGCAACTGGTAACGTCAAAACATGTAAATAAATTAGACGCCATTAAAACCATTAGTTCGCATTTTACAGCTATTTTTGTGAAATAAATACAGTTTTGGAATTACAGAATTGATTCCAGTAAGGTGTATAAGGACAGGAATATTTTTAGAAAATATAGAAGAAATCTTAAGAAGCGTTGCCTTAAATATACATATGTATATACTAGTGATGTAACGAATATTCGCATTCGCTTTCGCATTCGCGAATATTCGGATATTTTTTGCCATTCGCATTCGCATTCGTATTCGCAAGAAACGATGCGAATATTTGTGGAATGTATTTGACAAACAAAAAGGAAATTGTGTATGGATTGGATGGATATGGAATGATAATACAACTGATATGATTTATAATTTTTTATTTACTTATAATATTTGAATAAAAAATGATTATGGAACAATCTTGAACAAAAAAATTTTCTTGTTAATACAGTTCAAACACGTTCCAAAACATTGCATTTTCTTGTCAACCGGTGACGTTATTCTTTCAGTGTGTTGAACCATATTTAAAAACATCCGGGACTTGTGTTTGAACCGTTTGTTCTGTCTTTTTCTTGCAAGATTTTTGTTTTGAATGGGGGAAAATGTAAAGATGCCACAGATTGTAAGGTTAGGTATATAATTCATCAGTTTCCAGTTTTTGTCAAATGTTTTGTTATTTGTTTTATGGTAATTTTTACCATAAGCATTGAAAATGGACCCCGATTATGCCGGTATTGTAGAAATACAGATGGAGGATCTGTTAATAAAAATATGTTAATAAAATACTGGAATACTACTTTTGGCTAAGCACATATAACTGTAAACTTGATAAACGATCCATTAGAATCAAAACCTTGTTTCCTTGACGTTTGGCCGTTTGAGGTTAACTCGACTGTTTAAAAATATTCGTTTCTTGAAATCACAATTGCTGACGTCAGCCTTTAAATACGGTTTGAAACGAACGTTGAATACTATTAACAAGAAAAAACGCCTTTAGTGTGACTTTAGTGCTTCGTTCAATCAACCTGTAACGGCTCGGCCATGTTCGGTTTAAACATGGCTGACACGAAATATCAAACCTGTATGACATTTTGTGCGCGCTTTATTTGAAACTCAACATTCGCATTTGCATTCGCATTCGCGAATATTGGATATGAATATTCGCATTCGCATTCGCATTCGCCAATGTGAGAAAACTAACATTCGTTACATCACTAGTATATACAGGGTGAGTCAGAAAGAATATGCCAACACTAAACTGGAGATACTAAAGACCAAAATATTATGATTGAGCACAGCATGCGGTATACCAATGTCGCTGGTTTAAGAAATACAGCGTGTTCAAGGTTTAAATTTTATTCTGAAATTTCTCAATCATTGAAAACGTTTTGATAGTTGGTTAATCTCAAAATTGGTAGTTTTATGGTTTTAGGTATGATAATTACGAATTTTAAGATTATTTTGACTTTGCTCCTAGAGGGCGCTAGTTTCACCGTAAGTACATATTTAAGTTATTTTCATTTAAAAGGTTCAATGTATTTTGTTAGTTTTTTTTCAGGTGCTGGCATTGCTCTATTTCTTCTAAGTAGGCTTGAGTCACCATTTGTCAAATTTCCATATCATTAAGATTTGTCAAATTTATATATGAAGGGTACTACAGGGGAAGAAGACGATTTGTCACGAATATAGCATTTTACAGGAGAGCGTTTTTTATACTTTAAGACGTCGTCATTTCCTTTATTATAATCAGTACCATGTATAGCTTTGAATGTTGTTCGATTGTTGTTTTAAAAATCATTATAAAAAAATAAAAAACCTGTTTTCTAAATTTTTCTAAATTTTTAAAAAACTTACTGTGAGTGCAAAATAAAACAGTCAAGAAGGAGGAATGTCAACAAACTTGTTTTATTAAGAGTAATAACTTCAAATAAAGACTACATGAAACTATTATTATTCTTTTTCGTATAATAATACACATTAACATTGTAAAAGAACTACTAACCTACATTTATTACTATCTATGTGAAACAAAAAAAAAACTAAAATAAACATTTTTTCTTTTGCAATTTATGTCTTTCTTTTTATTATTCTTTTTTGCCTTTTTTTCTTCTTATGAAGAGTCTCCTTCAATATGACATGAGGGTTTTCTCTTATTTTCTTTTGGTAACACTGCTTTTTTTTTTTAGGGGGACGTAATGTTGTGTATTGTAGTATTCGACAGCTGCTAGGTTTGACAAAATGTTTTGAGGCACTGAAGATTTTTTTTCATGGACATTCGAAGTAATTCTGCAAAATTTTATTTTTTAATGACAAAACATTTTCATAAAGCGTATTTGGTAGTTTAAATTCATGATGAAGATATTCGAAAGTAAAATAATTGTAGGTCTTCTTAGAGAACTTTAATTTCTCTAACAGGTCTGGATTTGAATGAACAAATGTTTTTGTATAAACGGGAAAAGTGACATGTCCACTTTCTAAATAAATCTTGAGTAACTTTAATAACATCAATAGGTGTAGGCTTTGCTCTGGATGATTTAAATATTTCAACTCATTCATTTGGAACCTCAACGCGTGCTTTTTGATTTATAAGGCCGAAATTTTTATCGCATTCCATGTAGGAATGGTCTCTTATCGGAAATCTTACTTTAATAAAATCACACATGAACCAGTTTTTTACATGAACCAGTAACAAATAAATGTTAAACCAAAATTTAAATTTTATTAAAGTGGGCAGCTACGGAGTGAAAATAAAATTACAAACTACATGTACACTGCATGAGAAGGCAACGCAAAACATCGACAGAGTCGACGTTCTACCTTTTTGTATAGTTACGACTGGCATACCCCCTAATTCCCATGTACCCTTCATATTATAATTTGTAGAATTTTGAAAACAGAAATGCTCCATCCATATTATTATACTCTGGTTCAGCAGTTTTGCCTCAAGATTTACCAGCTCACCTACAATTTGCTTAGTTTCTGCAAGACATGTAAACCGAAAACCCAATTTTCTTAGGAAGATATTAATTACTGATGAGGCGACATTTACTAGACGGAGAGTTTTTAATTGGAGGTATAATCATTTGTGGAATTCTAGAATCCACATGCTGAAAAAGAAATACATTTTCAGCATGAGTTTAAGGTGAACATTTGGTATGGTGTAATTCTAATTTTGTCATTGCCTTTTGAATTGCCACCCAATCTAACTAAACCTCGGTACTTAAACTTTCTTCAACATTATTTAAACAAGCTCCTAGAAGATGTACCACTCACATAAAGAGAAAACATGTGGTTTATGCTCGACAGAGCGCCACCACATTTTGCCTTGCCAGCACTCCAATTTTTACATGAGCATTTTACTCATCAGTGGAATGGTCGTGAAAGCGAATTTGTTTGGTCATCAAGAAGTCCAGACCTAAACCGTAAGAATTTAGTTTATCAAGAAGAAGTTAATTCTCTTCAGGAGTTGCGGCAGAGAATACAAGAAGCCGCGGATACATTTTAAAATAATAGAGAAATTTTGTTTAATATTCAGAGACATTTAAGGTGTATTTTAAAATGTTTTGAGGTGGACACTTACAATATTTGAGTTTGTTATTATCACTTTTACCAATAATTGTTATTGTTATTTACTGTTGCTTTGACTAATTCTCTGTAACTTTTCATCTTTTAAGATTTAAAAAAAATCATAACAAAATACATACCTTGAACCTTTTAAATGTAGATAACTTAAAAACCGATGAATTTAGACGATCTAAACAAGAGGACATTTTCTCTGTAGAACTGAGCGTCCTTTTAGATTGTTTTACGCATGGTTCAATAGATAAAAAAGTAAGTTTTAATTTACTTAAATAACACAGTGAAACTAGCGCTCTCTAGGAGCAACGTCAAAATAAGCTTAAAATTCGTAACTCACGCCAAGAAACATAAAACTACAAATTTTCAGATTTATTTTATCAAAACTTTCTCAATTATTGAGAAATTTCAAAGTAAAATTTAAACTTTGAACACGCTATATCTCTTAAACCAGCAACATTGGTATAAGGCATATTGAGCTCAATAATAACATTTTTCTAGTATCTACTGTTTAGTGTTGGCCCATTCTCTCTGACTTACCCTTTATAGGGTACTTTGCGTAATATGGTGTTGAAAATTTATGTCAAAGGTTTTCTGAGGTAGGTACTCTACTCATTTAAATAATGTCTTTCTTTAGTTTCTTGAGTATATATCGTTTTCCTATTATACCGGAAGTGATACTTATTTCGTTATGTTAAATGGCGTGTTATATTTTGTTTCATACAAAACATTCTATACTATACATTACATTCTACTTATTGTTTTAAAGAATATATATATATATATATTATATAAAGATATATAGAATACTACGTTCTATTTAAAATAAGCGACATAATAAAGATCAAAGTTGTTCAAGTTTGAACCTCTATTTTGAGCACCATATTGTCGTATACTTAGTGAACTTGTCAATAATTTTAATCTTCCACACTCATATGGTAAAAAAATAAAACTATTTATTCATTAAATACAGGTAAGTTTTATTACAGTGAAATTTTTTATTTTAATTTTTATCTAGGAGTTTGCAATTGCACTTTAATTTTCTCAAAAATCAAATTTTAATCAAATCTTATTGCTAGAATATGTATAGCTTTGATTAATGTAGAATAGCTGAATTTATATTTAGGCGTAATTTACAATGTTGCGTGTTAGTCTTCCGGACCCTTTTCGTTGTTCATACATATACCGATCAAAAACTTTATAACCTACAAGAATTTTGGGGATAACATAATGCAAAAGTAGTGGGTATACTACATTCAAACTTTGCTGTGATATATGTACTGTTTTAGGAAACGCGCCCTACCCTGACTTGCAAGTCACTTCTGAATTGTCGCGACAACTATTGTGGAATTTCAACATTTGTCGAAATTCTATCAACGTTGTTGAACGAAGTTATGAACTTCTGATTACGTACTAACCCTGATATTTGGTTGTTCACTGGCGTCACGCAGGCTAACTAGATAGGTTCCATTTTAACAGAAACCAATGTTATACAGTGTTGAAAAGCAGTTTGTAATACTTACCTGAAAAATGTGACAAAATATTATTTTCCTGCAAAAATGCTCGAAAGGTAAAAATTCTTCCTTGTTTAGAAATAATTTAGTTCTATGTGCAGTAGCGTACGTTTGCAGGGCCAAAGGGAGGCCATTTTTAAACGGCAATCGGTTTTTTTCTATAATGTTAAAGACCACGGTTTGAAGTATTGCAGTATAAAAACTGTATTAAGTTGCATAAAGAAAATTTCCAGAAAAATATTTTACCTGGGAAACATTGTATACAGCGTGGCAAAAAAACGCGCATAATGCCTGTAACTTTTTAATAATCTTGTATGTGAAAAAAATTCCTGAATAAAATTTTCATATTTACTTGCTATGTTTCTGTCAACACGAAATAATTTTGTCTTTTCGAGTTTGGTTGTTATGGAGACCAACTTTATTTTTTTTAAATGACAACCGTAGGTTTTCCTCTCAATATCTGAAAGAGCAGTCTCTTATTTTTACTGTATATTAAACATTTGATGGTTACATAAACAAATGTTCGCAAAAAAACGTTTGAAGATAATATTTGTAAAATAATGTGATTGTTTACTTAATTATTTATTTTTTTAAAATGCCCGGATTTAATTTGAAGTTTTCTGTTTCGAGTATTCAATGTTACCTGATCGATTGACATAAACTTTACATTGTAAATACTGCCAAAGAAGAATTGTAAGCCATTCAGATATACCTCTTCTGCCTATCCAGCGTCCTGAAGACTGCATTTGTCTGTGCATTTGATTGCATATGTGAATTTAAATACACATTGATATTTTCCGCAAAATGTGGTGGTGCCTCATCCTGTTGGAACAATAGTTGTTGGTTAAACCTCCACCTGGAAACAACAGCCTGCACCTCCACCTCCACACCCACCTGGACCTGGTGGGTGTGGAGGTGGAGGTGCAGGCTGCACAAACAACAACCTCCACCTCCACCTGGAAACAACAGCCTGCAAGATGAAATAATGTGATTTCTTAGTAGATCCAAATATTTTTCAGAATTTAAATTTCCATCAATGAAGATCCAACAATATGTCCTAAAACAAAGCCTGCCCAAACATTAACTTTTTGGAGCTTTTGGGTATGTACTTCCTGGAACCAATGAGGGTTCTGATTTGACCAGTAATGGCTGTTATGTCGATTGAATGATTGAATTGAAATGGTCGAACATCATTTAAATTGAATGTAGCTTCATCCTAAAAAAGAATATTTCCTGCGAAGTTATTATTGTTATTGCATCTTTCAAGTCACGAGCAACTATTTTTTTTCTTGCTTAAATAACTTTCAACTGATTTTCGCGCACTGAGACCAAGATATTCAACGCTTTAGCTCCTCCAGTTGCAGTTCTAGGTCTCCCTGATTTAGCGGAATCCTTAACGTTACCAGTTACTTGAAATTTCTTTATCAGTCGGCTTACTACTGTTGACTGGTTTATTGGAAACCTGTTGGGATTCATTAAATACATAGTACATAAACTTGGACTTGGGATCTCGGATTTGGTCTTGGGATGACGTCTGTTACCATGACGACAGGTACTATCTTTTTTACTAACTTATTATCCTTTTTTTATTTTCAAAATTTTCAAAGAGTTAACTTTAAGCGTGTTCTTTGCTAAAATTTATTTACGCAACAATATTTTTAGTATACAGTAAATAGAAAAGATTGCTCTTTCAGATATTGAGAAACAACCTACGGGTTGTCGTTTAGAAATATAAAGTTGGTCTCCATAACAACCAAACTCGAAAAGACATTAGTATATTTTGCAACAAGTGTAGAAAATGGATAATTTCGGTAAATTTAAGTGCAGAAAATGGCGCAATTCAAACGAGTGAGAAATTACATTATTGCACATGTTGCACACTATACTTTTTCTACGACCGCTATGAAAAACAGCATTTGTCTCACACTTTACACAACTACAAAGTTATGTATTGTTCATACACGTGAGAAATCATTTCTCACAGTTCATTTCCCACACCTGTACATTTTAAATGGGGAATCGTCGACATCAAAATGTACGTAGTTGGCTGCTAGCGCTCCTGTTTTAAAGTATTTATTGAAAATAATAGTTTGATCTATCAAATCGTAAATATCGAATTATTTATAAGTAAAACAGTTTGTGTTTGTTGAGTGCGAGGAAATGCAATTACGTTGTAATAATGACAGTATGTTGTGGATAACACTGCGTTCTCTTGCTTATTGTCTTGTGTTTATGGCTGGCTATATGTAGGTAATATCTAAATAATAATAAATAAATACCATCTAAAATAAACTGCCATATAAATTCTACATAGTTATGAACGAATGTCATCCCCTGTTTGCAAGCCCAGAATGTCATCCCCTGAAAAAACTGTTTGCAAGCCCAGACCTTTTGGAAGCATGGTCAGTTTGAAGCATTGAATACTGATGTAATTGAACATAGACAAGTGATGCTGATACTACTTCAACGTTATACAACAAAGGAAAATTTTGAACAATTAAACAATTTGAAAATTGGAACAATTCAATTTGAAAAATTAAATTGAAATTAAATTTGAGAGTAGTAACGACCTCAAAGACGCTGGAATCGTTTCAACAGCCATCAGTGTTCCGAATAACATTTCCGACAATGAGCTACGACTTCTTTTGGCAGTCGACTTTTGTGAATTCAACAAAGCTCAATAGAACTACACAAAAAAAACACCTGCTGTTGTTGAACATGTATTTCCATTACGAAGTAAAGTATGCTTCATTGGAATTCTACATCCTAAATGGTTCGGGTTCAAGGAGTAACAACTGTTTAACCTACTCTTGATGTACCGCGGATTTCAGTTCACAGTCAATGCAGTAAAGACTGTAGTAACATGACTAATATAGATCCTTCATCTTTAGTGATGCAGATAAGCTACCCGATACTTCGGTGGCATGTATAGAAATTTTGCCTGGAAGGGGTGGTTGGCTATAGAGACCTACTTGTCGCAAGATGAGGTGGGTGCTGCTTTTTTTATTTATAAAACCTGGCCCAAGGCGGGGAGGGAGTTAACCTGGAAGCCACCGCCTTTGGGACACTACTGCGACATTTCTATTATTTAAAGTAATTGTAAATAATAATAATACTAATTATTATTATTAAAACAACATCAATTATTTATTGCTGTTCATTTTAACATAATGGTCTAGGTCCATCGAATAGACCACTTATTAAAAAACGTACCTTATAAAATAAGAGGAAATAGTAAATTAGGTACACAGTGATTTTTTTGTTGCTCGAGGGGTAGGTTACTTTAGATTAAAATATACAGTAGTGATAACGTGAATAAAATAAATCCTGGGTAAATCGAAGTTTAGGGATATTCGCACTATCGAAGGTATAAAAATATACATAATTATACATATGTCTTAAATAACTTATAATTTATTTCTAACCTTTGAAGGTGAATTTATCAACAGTTTTATCAAATATGTAATAACTTGTCAAATACGTACTAACTTGCGAAATATGTACTAGTATGTTATCATACATAATAATATGTAAAAAGAAATTATACAGATTTTAGCGTGCACTGCTTTGCTGGCTTTAGTGTATTCGCAACTGTTTCACAAATCATTTTTTTAATAGAACAAATGGCCATATTGCAATGTTATATAGTTTTTAAAAGTGTAGGGACAGTCTTACAGTTATTAGGGTTTTCAATAACTTATGCTGCAGCATATAACATTTGCAACATATAACATGCTTCAAATTTTCCATTTTGTTTAATTTTCAGTTTTTCATTTGCCTTTATTTTTGGCTATTTACTAATATAATTCAACTAAACTATTACCATAAAAGTACTGTTAACAAGTGGAAACGGACAAGTCTGGACTCGGACTGAATTAACGTTGCATAATTTTAGCAAGTTCATATAATCGAACTGTTATCCTGTTCACGTTATGAGGTGGTCAAATAAATATTTTCATGTTCATATTACTGAGTGGTTCGTATCAGCGAGTGTTCATTTAGAGTACAGTCGTTTACCGCGACTGTACTCTAAATTACTTATATAATCTATTTCAAATTTGGCGTACGGAGCTGTAAAGTCAAATCATGAAATAACAAGGTACCGACAAGGGCGTAGTCAGGGGGGGGCGATGGGGGCGATCGCCCCCCCCCCTAGTCGGGGGATTGCGCTTGCCGTTGCCTCCAATGAACTTTTTTTCTTTTTTGTTTAATCTGCTTTGGACCGCCCCGCCCCCAAAGAAAAATACTGGCTACGCCCTTGGGTACCGATCAGTATATTTATTCTCAACAAACTACTTGTACATATTTATTTATGAATTATAACACATTAAAATATTTACAATAACCGATAAAATTATTTAAGAAAGGAATTTTTTACTTTTAAAATGTTTTCTTTAAATGCTACTTGAGATTAGTTCTGGCTAGATAACATCCACCTACATCAATCCGGAAAGGCATCAAGAAACTCAAGAGTAAAAAAGACGTTAAAGGAAATGCAACCAAGAAGATTGTTCTAATAAAACGCCTCTGAAGGGGATTTCTACATAAAAGCGTGTGCGCCTTCGTTTCTAAAGAAGTGAAATAAAATGTGGAAGACATTGTATTCATTATTCTCCTCAATATGTAGTAAAATAACACATTTCAAAAATGCAGAATTAAGGTCATATTTATTTGAATGTTCTAGATAAGAATAAATCGTAATATAAATCTTAAATTCAACAGTCTGTCCACCATGTGTTACGTATGAAATAATTTTGTTCTATTATGTTATCAGTTACTGTTCATTTAAAACGGAAATGTATAAATACATATGTATATTATAATTTCTAATTACAGACCTGCGCATAAACCAATGAAACTGATAAAATCTTAAAGGATTCGTTACCCTTTTGTTTGGGATTCTTCTTGTTTGAAAATTAAATTTGTGACTTGAGCGCATATTAAAAAACAAAACAAAAAATATCAGTGGCAAATCGTTGTCCAATATTGATCTCTATTTGCAAAATATTTTTCTTATGAAAATGAGAGAAGAATTGGACCATGATCTAGAACGACCCAAAAATTAAAAAAAACAATTGTTAGTGCTTACCTTCTTTATTTAAAAAAAGGCTCTCCTCCGCCCCAATAACTACATCGTTTATTCGAAAGGGTTACATTAAAAAAAATCTAATTTTCAGTTTCTTCCATATTACCACTAAAGATGTATAGTTTCTAAAAAAAAAAAAAAAACAAGTCAGTGTGACTTTTGACCAAATATCAGCGAGGTACACAGTGATATGTGCAATATTATTAGAATATTCCCAGGAATACCGTTACATTTCGTTTTGTCACGAGATAAGCAGTGACAGTGTTAAAAAGTTACATTTGAATTTAGTTAAAATTCAATAATTTCAAATATTTTTCTTCACATTTTGGTATCCCAAAGACAATGTTAGGTATCTATTATGTCCAAAATCTATCTATTTTTTTTTATAAATGATTAAATTTGCTTTTTTCCATTCCTGTGTAGAGTATCCCTTTGTTTTTGCATAATCTATTTTATTAAAATGCCAAAACTAAACACTGAGTAAGCCAAAAAAGTGTAATCTAGTCCCTTAGTAAGAAGTTAGAAGTTAGTGTGTAATGATAGTTACATTTCTCAAACAATATTTACTTTAAGATTAAAACTTTTAGTTCAAGAGAGTTACATGTATTTTTTTTTCTGAAAAAAAATTTTGTCAACTTAAAAAAACAAAATACACCTAATATCAAGCACGTTTTAGTGTTGATATTAAATAGAAATTATGAATTTCAGTTGATTTACAGATAAATAATAAGCCCTTACAGTAATTATCTACTAAAAAAAATAAATAAACTGCTTCTCCTGTAGCAATACAATACAACTTGTAGTGGGAAGTAACTTGTCACGACAGTATTTTATGCATATGCCATTTTTTCGTGCGAAAAATTTAACTGAATACAAATAAACCCCTATAGCTTATAAATCTGCTTGCGTAAAAAAATGTACCTTTATTTGTATTGAGCTTTTAAACATTTATGAAAATCAATTTTGAAGTTGAATATGAAATCAACTTTATCATTCCTATAATTTTAGAGAATCATTGGTGGCGTTAGGATCCAACCACTAAAAGTGAATTTTAGGCAGTTTCATTTCGTCTTCCTAGTACTTGAATAATTGCCAAAATTTTTATCGAGGTCTCGAATATTGTGAAAATGATCCCAAGTCGAAGACGAGGAATAATTTTCCTACAACATTCGAAACCGATAAAAATTTACGGTAATTAATTCAAATACGTAGGAATTCCGGTAAGGAAACTTCACATCTACTTAAATATATGTGATGCAGTCTGTGAAAAGGTACCAGATGTCGGGAAAGTGAATTTTGCGCTGCAGCCCAAAACGCAGTTACAAGTCGAAAAATACTAATTCCGCATTTCAACGGATAGAGTGCTAGACATATCTGGAAACCATGTACAGTAGAAATAGTGTCTAAGACGTGTTTTTACGTGTACAGTTCTGTTCCAAAACTTTACATGTGTTTTTCTCAAAATTACGATTTTACATATTGAAACTTTACCTGCTTCCAAAATACACAAATACATTAAATATATTACCTACATAAGAAATACATATATACATTTTTATTGTAGAAGATGAAACAAAATTACGAAGTAGGCTTAGGCATACTGGTTCCCGTTACTAAAGGGACTGACAAAATTGTGAATTTTAGATTTAGTCCACAAACAATTTTATTACATCATCATACATCATGTACATGTAATATGTTGAGACATATGTAGTTATATTACAGTGGTGGCTACATATCGTATCATTGATTATCAGTGACACACGAATGACGAATGTGATTATTAATCAGTGACGAATATAATTATTTATTTGCTAAACTTTATTTGTACTCTGCAGTATTTAAATTGATTTGAAAATCGGATAAACCCTTTGGTAACGGGACCGACGATATGTGACGTTTAATGCGTACTTTAGCTAATTTAACTGATAACTGATTTATGATCACATTACATTTGTAGTTTTCTTTCTTTTCGGAATTAAGTTACTTACGTAAGTAGTATATACAGGGTGTCTCTAAAAGGTCCATACAAAATCCCACCGCATATTCCTCGGCTCAAATTAAGTCTATTTAAGGCAACTTATCTATATACCATGTTGCTCCGCTTGGCCGCTACGAGGCGCCAAAGTTCAACTTCTGAGATGGTTTTTTGCTAATAACTTCAAGACCATTGGGGCGATTTAGCTGAAATTTTGTACAATAACATAGTTTTTAGGTACGAAAGCAATGATCCTCAAATCACCACCGAAATTAATCTATTGGCGTGTTTATTTAAGATTCCATGTTTTAGACCCTCCCAAGCTTCTACGCTAATGAAATTAAAGACTTGTTGACATGAAATTTCGATTAATTGACTAACTTGCTACAAAAAAAGGTACTCTTGATAGAAGTCGATAACTCTCATGGTTTAGAACAAATTCGCATCTCAAAAAATTACGCAAAATCAATGAATTGATCTAGTTAAGATAGCGTTGAAAATGACTTGTCAATTTTCAATTATTTGTTTTGCCAAGTGTCAAATTTTTTTTTGCTGTGTTTTTCTTTAATTAATTATGGCTGCACAATTCAGTAATGAAGAGTATATGATATTAATTTATGGGTTTTGTGAAGGCAATGCGCGTTTAATGGTCAGGGTGTATGGGGAACGGTTTCCAAATCGTCGTTTGCCAAACCACACGACATTTACGGCAGTCGTAAGACGTCTTCGTGAGACTGGTCGATTTGCTGCTAGAACTGCTGATTATGGAAGGAACCGTTTTGTAAGGACTGCTGACGTTGAGGAAGAAATTTTGGCTCGCGTTGAAGCAGATCCAGAACTGAGCACGAGACGAATAGGTGCGGAAATGGAAATTTCCAATGTTGTTCACAGGACGCTCAAGGAACAGTTACTTCACCCATATCATAAGACGCCAGTTCAAGATCTTTTAATTCAGGATCCCGGATCGCGTATGATTTTTTGTCGGGCAGTGAATACGCAACGTTGAATGAAAACTTTGCCAACATGATTTTGTTCACCGACGAAGCGTGTTTTACAAGGAGGGGTATCACTAACTTCCATAATGAACACGTTTATGCAGATGAAAATCCACATGCTATCAAAGTTAGACATTTTCAACATGAGTTTAGGATCAATGTCTGGGCTGGAATTATCGGCAATTTCGTAGTTGGTCCTGTTATTCTTCCACAACGATTAACAGGTGACATTTATTTGCAACACCTTCAAAATACGGTTCCCGATCTGCTGGAGGATCTGCCTTTACAACTGCTGAGGGATATGTGGTTTATGCACGATGGGGCCCCTCCACATTTTCAAATTGGAGTCCGAAACTACCTCAATCAGCAGTATCCAAACAAATGGATAGGTAGAGGAAATGATGCTCCAGTAGCTTGGCCCCCACGGTCTCCAGACTTGAATCCGTTGGATTACTTTTTTGGGGACATCTGAAGACAATTGTTTACAAAACACCTGTAAATCATGAAGGAGAACTCTGGCAGCACATTCAGGTTGCAGTTAATGATTTAAGGAATGACGAAGAAATTATGCGAAGAGTCATTTTCAATTTCCTACGTCGTGTAGATGTTTGTATGCGTGTGAATGGTGAACATTTTGAACAATTATTGCTGTAAAAATAAATCTTTAATTAATCTATCCCCATGAAATTTGATTTTACACGAAAAAGATCCCTTCAATTGTCATCTCTGTGAAGACAATGTCGGGCGATAGTCATGTGTGATTTATTTTTGAAATGCGAATTTCTCCTAAACCATGAGTTATCAACTTCTATCAAGAGTACCTTTTTTGTAGCAAGTTAGGCAATTAATCGAAATTTCATGTCAACAAGTCTTTAATTGCATTAGCGTAGAAACTTGGGAGGGTCGAAAACACGGAATCTTAAATAAATACGCCAATGGATTAATTTCGGTGGTGATTTGAGGATCATTGGTTTCGTAACTAAAAACTATGTTATTGTACAAAATTTCAGCTAAATCGCCCCAATGGTCTTGAAGTTATTAGCAAAAAAACATCTCAGAAGTTGAACTTTGGCGCTTCGTAGCGGCCAAGCGGAGCAACATGGTATATAGGTAAGTTGCCTTAAATAGACTTAATTTGAGCCGAGGAATATGTGGTGGGATTTTGTATGGACCTTTTAGAGACACCCTGTATAGCATTTGTTTATAATGTATGCTCATATAGAAATTAAAAATAGGACGTCAATAATCAAATGTCAGTTTAATGTCACATTTGACAAACACAATTCCAGTATAATTTAGTCTAGGGTACCTACTCAGTTGGACGAAAATTTTCGGATTATTTTTTTAATTGCCATAGTAACTGCTAGAAATAAGAGCATAAGATTGATTTGACCTGGCACCTACCCCAAACGTTTACAAAACGTAGCTCCAACTAACTCAGGAGAGTCGTGGATACGTATTTTTTTTATAAAGAACTATAACCTGAAAATGTGGGCGCCAGCTAATGGAAGACAATACACCAAATTAAGATAAGATATATGTTGTAATTAAAAAAAAACAAATTGAAATATTTCTGCAAGGGAATAGTTGAAAGAAGTTACCACCCTGTAGCCTGGAGTCGGGATACTATACACATAGGTCAGAAGGTCCTGAGAAGAGGGACGACAGTGCACTGGTCGGGGACTCCACGAGTCTGGTGGTCAGGTACCTTCGTAATGGGTGTGTGTCTACGGGCTATATCCCTGACGGCTATTCCTTGTACGACTTCCTTCTATTTACGGCGGCTTAGACAAAGGCAACGACTTTGCTCTAAAGTTATGAAAAAAGCTTCCTTACTTCATAAATCTAAAGCGGGTTTCATCACTTTATAGTCACGAGAACTCCTTAAAGTTCATTCATATTGTAGAATGAGTATTACAATGACATATTTTGGAGGGCAAAACATAAGTTAATGAAAAACGACGTACGGGGCTTTTTTACAACTTCTTCTTTCTAATTATCTCTCACCAAGAGGCGAGAAAAAGCGGCTTGCTCTGTACAGCTCTTTCCACCAAGCGGTTGTTTCAGACAGGAAAACGGTTCTCGCTCCTCTCTCTTTTCACTGCTCCATGCGCTCAGCCTTGAGATGTTTCATGAAAAAAATTGGAATAAAACCAGTAACAGAGCTAGGACTTGATGATTTGGGTTACAATAAAATCCTCGAATAAATATACAAATTTTTGCAAACTGTATAAACACCTAAGTAAAATAGTTTATAAAAATGTATCCAGCGGATGGCTAAATATATATCTACTGTACCAATTGAACTAATAATTAAATTAACAAAATGATAGCAAAATAGAATTTTACAATGAGACACTCGGTATATGAAACCTTAGTCTTAACTCTAGACATAGAACACAAAACTATTTTTCTAAAATTGGTCAGGATGACTTGGGGGAAAAACACACTTCTGTCCAGACAGTAGTATAATCTTAGGCAGCTGATGATTTAACGATAACAAGTAATAAATCACTAACGTTAATTTCGGTGGAGCGACCCAGCAAAATAAATATAAAATCTAGCTGTGGAATTAAAAAAAAATCACGATATATTGTTTCTACATTTGAGACCGAGAGCAAATTACGGTGACTAATTCAAGCACATTCGACAGAGGGAGATTCGACAAGAATATTTCAGATCTAAATATTATTAAGAAATACTGACATCTTGTTGACGTTTTTATTATAGAATACAATGTGGAACAAAATTACGATGTTATAGGTTAGGCATACTGACAGAAATGTTTTGTAATATGTGATGTTTGTTGCATATTTAGTTGTGATGTTATTATATAAATTATTTATCTGCTTTCTTATGACAGTATCTAAATACAATGAAAATACCCCATTGTCAGTTATTTTCTAGTAAAACTTATGTACCTAACAAATATGACTATATCTGAAAGTCCACAAACCCTAAACAAAGTTTTGTTATTAATTTTTTTTGATGATCAATAGGATGAGAGGATTAAACTAAAGAAAAATAGGGTTAACAGGAACCCACTTTGGTGCTTCACTCTTTCAAACGGTATTACCCTTTTAAACATTAAATCGCTGATTTACGACTTAGTTATCATGGTTAAGTGAGAAAGGTCTCTCAGAGCGTCATGAGAGTTTTCGTCTTAAATGCGTACTTTCACCCTATTTGGCTTTATGACATGAGCTCTACTTCACGGATATTGCAAACTTAAAACAGTGTCACTCTTGTATCTAAGGAGCTGTGTTATTATCTCAAGGACTACCAACACGAGAATACGGAAGACGCAGTGAGGAAAATGTCAGCACACTGAGGTACTTTTCAGCAGTGCAATTTTAATAATATGATTCAGAGCAGTGGCGGCTGGTGGAATTTGAAATTCGTATTTCAAACTTGATATATTTGAAAACAAACTTCAAACGAATATCCTAGAAAATCTTTACAAAACAGGCTACAGAATATTTGTGAAATACGATTTTCTTCAAAATTACCATGTGAATAAAAAAACTTTTTAAGAAATAGATTTAGATATTCTTATAGTTTTCGCAAAATTTTTATTTTTTGTTGATGTTATAGCTATTACAAAATTTCAGAAATGAAATGCTGGTACGAAATAAAAATTCAAATATCCACAACTTTAACGGGCCTTGAAATTTCAAAAAGGACACAAGAACAAAAAAAAGAACGTATTTAAGCAATAAGAAAAACATATTTCGTAACTATTTTGCAGTACGTTTCCAAGATTTTTTAGGGGGTGCAGACATTTTATAAGAAAAATGTTCACAAGTTACATTTGAAGTCTTTCTTAGCTGTTTTGGTTTAGCGATAACCCTCTAAAATCTGGTGTGGGTCTCATGCAATCAAAAAATTTTTTATTACTCGACCATTTTTAATTTTATTTATTTTCTTATACAGGATGCTACAAGGTGGGTGACCTATTAAACATTTCGGGAGAACTGTAAATGAAATTTGTATCTTGAAGTCTGCAAATGTTGTAACATCTAAAAATGGTGGACTTTCTATCCTTCGGATATGGAAGTGAATACTAACTTGCAAGCTATATGATTTATGCCATATTTGGTTTCTACAATTGAGTCATTTTAATAACCAAACCACTGTCTACATATAAAATTAACAGTTTTCGAGATATTTAAATTTCAAAAAAAGAAAAACTGAAATTGTAAACCCGTAGAAAAACTTAGTAGATAATCTAATTAAGTAATAAAATCTTAAGTAATAACTTTCGCAGTAGTCAAATTTTATGGGTATTTTTTTGCCATGTATGTGGGAAAGGCTAAGCTTACTGTCAGTAATTCTTGATATACGGAAAAATCTACAGGGTGCTCAAACTGGACGGTGAAACTTGAATTTTTTTCCTTCCTGAAGTCGCTTATTTTATACAGAACGTACTATATTTTATGATGCCTTTCGTTTCCCTTCTTTATCCTCTTTCTGTAATACCAACATTCCCCATACCCAAAATGTACCGTTTTCGAGTTATTTCAAGTTATTTGTCTTGTGATAATATAATTTTAACAAATTTGTACTTCCTTAAGTCGATTATTTTAAATAGAATATAGTGTATTTTAAAATACTGTTCACTTCCTTTTTTCATTGTCTCTCTATATACTTATACTCTTGCGGTACTGTTGAACTTATTTGATACCTACATATTCATAGAAAAAAAAACCTACTTGTACTGTAATACATTTATTGTTCATCGCACACTCCAGATAATGTAACTCTCGCTTTAATAATCTTAATAAATATCTTTAGACAAATATACAGTTTAGGTGTAGGGAATACTATACCTAAACCAGTAGACCTTATGTTATCTATGATGCGGTGAAAGTTCATAAACTATAAAAAATATTAAATTTTTACTCATTGTTACCCAAACTAAAGTAGAAAGAAAATATAACTAACAGCGGCTGATAATGGGGTATGTATCTAACAATAAGAACTTAGGTATCCATTATACTGAAAATTTAGTTATTAGGTTAAAACACTACATGATCATTTATATTGTGTTACTACTCTAATTTTGGGAATCAATCGATAAAAATAAGTGTCATATAGTAATATTATACTGTTTATGATCTCTTTTACCTGCTTTTTTAAAAATCTGACCCATTTTTATGTCGTAGAGCCGGACGCCTATGACTAAGATCATATATTATTACATAATAACCATTGTGTTATAGGTACATATTTATGACCCAAACAAAACATTTCGTTTTGAAAAAAAAAAAAGTGAAACGTGGTGTATATTAAGTTCAGAACAGGATTATTTTTATTTTTTATCCTAAACCGCTTATGTGTGGCGGCCATTTTTGTATAGCGGCACCCTATCAGGATACGATACACACGATAATCCATGTGTTTCCAGCTTTTGTATAGCATTAATTAAGATACTATCGTTGCTATTAATATATCGTATATCTTCGCGAATACTTTCTATACATCTTTCATCTCAGGTCTTGTACTACACCTATATCAGTATATTCCGTCGGAACGGCCTATAACAGTTTTTATATTTTCAAAAATTTCATTGTAATATGTTACGGCTGTCAACCAAGTACCCCATCGGGTTGCAGCCTGTTCAGGAGACAAACGTGTATCTCCCAAAATCTCCTTAAAATTGCTTCTTCTTGTAGATGTTTTGACAAACATTTTTTTTCATATTTGATATCAACTCGTTGACCAACGGAAAAGACTTCTTTATGGTTTTAGCTACCCCGTGGAGGGTGTGAACCACACATGTAAAGTTCACCATGTAAGAATATTTGTGAGATAAAGTCTTTCCTGCTTTTATCATATATGATGCTGGATCAGTCAAAATTACTAACACTTTATCGGAATTATCTTGATTTGGCCATACGTCACCAAAACACTCATTGAGAAACAATTGTTGAGGCCAATAAATGACTGGCACTACCATTATCACTTTGTACTGTGCCAATTAAAAAATTAGCAACACCACGTTCACATGCATCACAGTAGTTTCTTCTATGATGAAGTAAACAAAATTATCCGCTATGTCTTTACGTATTCTTTGCACTACATTAGGTACTATAAATCTGATTAAAGTACGTGTTTCGTAGCGCAGTAGGATGTGCGATTTTCTGGTCCATATATGTTTCGAGAAAATCACTAAAAACAGAGTTATTTAATTTGTCAAACGGAATATCAATGGCTACAAATGCTTGTGTAAGTTCATAGAAAAAAACGCGGGTTATTAGAACTCGAAGAGGTATGTCTGTTCATATGTCTTGTTACTTTAGATTTATCTGAGGAATTTATAGTTCTTCCACAGAAAATACGAAATAGGTCATTTCCCCTAATATGTAAATCCCCATAAAAGTCAAAATTACTGTCAGTCCACGTTTGAAATAGATCTTGTCTATTGCTCCGTTCTTTTGACATGTTAAATCCGCTCTTATACTGTCCAAGCACTCTAAATCACAATGACATTAATACGCGTAACGAAACACTCCGTAAATACCTACAGTAGACGAAATGCCACAGCGCTGGTATTCTCGTCGGAGCGTAATTCTAAACTGGTTTTATTGCGATGTGATATTATGAATGATATGTTATTGTAAGCGCACAACACTGCCCATTTCGGGTCTCTCGTATGTCAGACGCGGACAGTCTATAATTCGCTGTAGTGTGCGAGCCGTTATTGAAATTGCGTATATTAAATTGTTAATTACATTGTTTGTGTAGACTATTTCACATACAATGCCGTGTTCCCCCTGATGCGGTCCTGTTACGCTCCACGACTTAGAGTCTTTAGGTATCACATGCCCCAATCGAATTGCATTGCTCGAAATATACTGACAGTATTTTAAAAATATCTTAGTGTCACGTATTAATATTTAGACTGAAGCTACTGAAAGTTAGATGTTGCTACAGTATCCACATAAAAAGTTACAAATAAACATTGCTGTGATGGGGTCTGTCATACCCCATCTCACCAACGAAGGGTTAAAATAGTACACAGCCAAGAAAAAGGAAAGAGACTAAGAGCTAAATGAAGGATAGAATAAGACATATGGAACTGCCACATCTAACAGGTACGTCCCACTTAGCAGACGGATCAGTGGTGGGACGATTTGCATCTGTTGGAGATTTTGTACCTTCGCTATTTCAATAAGACCCAAGCCCCCGCAAAGTGGAAACCAACGACTGCAGTGGGGGCAGTTCGCTCTGATTTGTGTAACGCCACTGCAACGTCTGCGTCTGTCTCACTTAATGAACCTCTCTCTTCACATTTTGAAAATAGAATTTTGTTCGCATACGCTATAAGGGAAAGAAGATACAAAATATAAAAATGATGGAGCAACCATAATTGGATCACTTCATATGGATTGACGCAAATACAAGAATTTCAAATTTCACCAGCCGCCACTGATTCGGAGTCGTTACCATAACATTTTATGTCGTCCGCGAGTAAGCGGGGGCAACGCATGTTAAATAACCGTTTTAATTAAACGCTTTGATGGAAGAAATTGTGTTATTTACTTGACTTTTAGTTAAAGTTTCCACTGTGGACATTTTCTGTCTCATTATTGCTATTTAATATTAACAGCGATATTCGAAGTTTATATTCCACTTTGAATTTAGATGATCAAATACATATTAAACGGACTCATCTATTAAATGTTGAGTGGGGCAAATACTGTGTATACTTGTGTATCTAACGAATTCATTAAAAATTACATTTTATAACATTTTAGCGAAAAAAAGGTTTTTATTCAGTGTTGATAACCTTCACTACAACCATGAAACACAACTATGTGTACAAGCCCACATCTGTCATTAAAACTATGACAGGACACAAGGAATGAGGAATTTTCAAAAAATTTTGGGGGGTATAGCGCCCATACCTTTAAAATTCCCCCCACCCAAAAAAAATAAATTTTTTAGGATGATATATTGAATTCGTTCAAAGTACTCGTAGAGATTGTGGATGACAAAAGTAGCCCTCCCAAGGGGCTGTTAGGGATTTAAACATACGTATAGAGTGTCCTGAAATTAGTCTGCAATATATTAATGGCGTAACCTATATTCAAAAATAGGATATTTTGTACTACAAACATATTCTGAAGTGCTTCTTAAGAGAGCTACAGCTCTTTGAAGGTGACGTAAGAAAACGGAATTTTTCTATCCATACATTAGTTTTTTATACTTACGCAAATTGTTCCTAAAATTTTTGAGCAGTTTGAACAGTTTCACCGTTTTCCAGTAAAATCGATTTAAAAATTATATTACACTATTTAAAATTCATATTATTTCAAACTGAAAACAATTGTGATAGTAATACCTAGGTCTTGGAAAGTAATATCAAAACAAAAGTTGTTAAAAGAATATTTCATAATAATTTGTCACTGTATAAATATACATTTTTAAATTACAATCTTATACAGGGTGATTCAGCTAACCCGTTCATTAAAAGTTTATGAACTTCCCATTGAAATTTATTTTTGAAAATTTGGAATCGGGGGTTAGCGGGGACGGTCTATTCAACTAAAGTACTTGTGCTTTTCTGACACTTCCGGTTATACCGGAAGTAGCTATCAACTTCCTTATTTTAAATGGAACACCCAGTGTATTAATACATTTTTGAGTTCCCCTCCTTATTTTAGGTTGACTTTGTTAACAATTCCCTATACCTATCTTCAGCAGTTTTTGAGATATTTTAATTTTTTTGAAAAAATTAGGTTTTGTAGTATACTATTGAAATGTTCGTCACCGATTCAAAACAAAAAAGTAGCTAACTTTGGGCTGCTCTTGGGCGGACTATTAAGGTTTCAGGTGGTATGTAATTTGATGTTTTATTATTTACAGGGTGTCTAAAAAATCAAGTTTATTCTGATAAATTTCAACTGCTCAAAAGTCAGTTTTTTTAAATGGAACACCCTGTATTTTATTGCTCTATGTGATGGAGAATTGAGTGATATTTAATTCTGTATTAGGATTCCCTATACCTATCTGCTACCGTTTTCTTGCTATCGAGGTATTTTTTCTTCGCTACCATAGTTTTCCATTTGATCAAATTACTTTTGACTAGCGGGCCATGAAAATAAAAACAATGTATCATATATATTAATTGTTTATCATAAACAATGTTACAAAATTATTGAAAAAAAATCAAGTTCATTTAAAGTGGTATATCTACATTTACACTCTCTAAATAAAATTACTTTAAAATGAATAAAAACACATTTTAAACGGTTTGGAACTTACCATAGCCTAAACAATAAAACATAATACTAATAATAACTAAATATTAACAATTAGGTCTTATTAGTGTAACAACTGTTCTGGGTGCCCTCCGTTATTTTCTAAGCACAATAAAACTCGTTTATTAATCTCAACGGTCGTAGATTCTAATATCATTCCTTCATCTAGTTCTGCGAAAGCAGTTCTAACTCGATGTAATAAGTCATCTCTGATATTGACGGTCGTTGAGTAGACTTTACTCTTGATATGGCCCCATAAAAAAATCAACAGGCGTTAGATCGGGTGATCTGGGAGGCCAAAGAGACGGACCATTACGAACAAAACAACCAATTTTGGTTAATTCATGGTAAACTTCACGGGTTGAGTGGGCTGGAGCGCCATCCATTTGGTACCAACACGTATTTAGAAGATTTAGTGGCAAATTTTCCAAAAAATTTGAAACCGAGAATTTAAATTTTCATCACACACTTCAAAACACATGCGCTTACCCATAATCAAACAAAAAACATTAAAACTAAATGTATTTTGAAAGTTACCTTCACGCACCATTCGTGAATTTTGTTCTGCCCAAACATGCCAATTCCTCCTATTTAGTATCCTTTCTCTGTTAAATTTTGACTCGTCGGTCCAGATAATTTTCTTCAAAAAATGTAGGTTTTCCTGCATTTTCAATAAAATGCTT
This sequence comes from Aromia moschata, assembly GCA_029963805.1. Classification (NCBI taxonomy): domain Eukaryota; kingdom Metazoa; phylum Arthropoda; class Insecta; order Coleoptera; family Cerambycidae; genus Aromia; species Aromia moschata. The sequence continues at coordinate 74,095 of JAPWTK010000384.1, forward strand.
TCGCAAAATGGCAGTCGCCGTACCTCGTCACCTGAGTGGAGAGCTTGCAGTTTTAAAATGGAAAAAGCATGCATTTAATATTTCGCCAGAATTCTCTGTATTGACGAATAAGATAGTCACAAATCTTCTGACGCAGCTCTAATCGACGTATGTGGATTTGCATTGAAATATGCCAAGACATTTACTTGGTTATCTTCATCACCAGTAACATCTTTGGGACGTGTTCTAGTAACTTGAGTGCCAAATCGTTTAAAATTTGCTATTCTCTTGAAGGCAGTTTTGTTTAAATGCGGATATCTCTCGTTAAACAGACGACAAGTCCTTTCAATAACTTTTTTACATTCTCATGAATGAAAAACAAATTTAATATGTCTTCATTTGAATATTTTTGTCGGTTTTCCATAATACACGTTATTATTTATAATATTGTGTAACATTTCTCACTTTGACGTCTACTCTGATGTTTACATTGACAATTAAAACAAATCGTTTTATTTTCATGGCCCGCTAGTCAGAAGTAATTTAATAAAATGGAATACTATTGTATCGAAGAAAAAATACCTCGATAGCAAGAAAACGGTAGCAGATAGGTATAGGGAATCCCAATACATAATGAAAGATCACTCAATTCTCCATCACATAGAGCAATTAAATACAGGGTGTTCCATTAAAAAAAACTGACTTTTGAGCAGTTGAAATTTGTCAGAATGAACTTGATGAGATTTTTTAGACACCCTGTAAATAATAAAACATCAAATTATATACCACCTGAAACCTTAATAGTCCACCCAAGGGCAGCCCAAAGTTAGCTACTATAACTTTTGTTTTGAATCGGTGACGAGCATTTCAATAGGATATTACAAAACTTAATTTTTTCAAAACAATTAAAATATCTCAAAAACTGCTGAAGATAGGTATAGGGAATTGTTAACAAAGTCAACCTAAAATTAGGAGGGAATTCAAAAATGTATTAATATACTGGGTGTTCCATTTAAAATAAGGAAGTTGATAGCTACTTCCGGTATAACCGGAAGTGTCAGAAAAGCACAAGTACTTTAGTTGAATAGACCGTCCCCGCTAACCCTCGATTCCAAATTTTCAAAAAATAAATTTCAATGGGAAGTTCACAAACTTTTAATGAACGGGTTAACTGAATCACCCTGTATGATATCTACAACTTACACAGTTACAAATAAAATAAAAGAGTCTTTACTATTAGTGTGTTCGAGGAGTTTATGTTGTCGGCGTTAGTATTACTTTAATAATAAAATGTGACACGTGCAAACACCTAAAAAACTATCATTTGCTGACAAAGTGAATAAATTCATCGGTTATTTCGAAGATTTATTTTATGATGGCTCGACCATAATGTGTAGTGTCTGTAAGGAAAAACTGCTGTGTAGGGACAAACACGGTTGTAGCCGTCACATAACTAGTGTGAAACATAAAAATAAAAGGAAGGGTAGAAAGAGAAAGTTTATGTTCGACTTACTTTTAACAGTAGGTACCTATGATGTACCCCTGAATGTGATAAAAAAGTTCGTGAGTTCTGGAACAGATACGTTCCGGAGATGCCGTTGCTAGGTGGCACAACGATTCGTAACTATCTACCCACTGTACGCAGTGACGTACTAAAGTGAATTAAAAGTGCATTAAACAAATATATGGCTTGGTTATGTATTGACGAAACAACAGACTGTAAAAATCATTATATTCTAAAGGGCCTAGCCGGGTAAGATGGTGAAAATTGCCCCCAAAGGGTTTGGGATAAAAAATACCCTCATTTAGTACATGTAAAAATACGCCTCTGGGTAAATTTTCAGACCCCTAGCGCCTCACATAACCTCAAAAAAAAATACAAACGTGTTCTTTCGTTTTTTGACGATATCTCCGGTTCTATAAACGCTAGAGGGTTCTTTTTTTAAAAAAAAGCTTAAGTCTTTTAAAGAGCTATAACGCGATATTTTTTTTTCAAAATTTTTTTGGCGCGAAATTCAAATTGATATTTCTGTTTGAAATTTTTAAAATTAAATTAAAAAAACAAAACAAAACAACTTAATCACGAAAAAAATTTATTTTTTGTATTTTTACCCAAAAAATATGTGAATTTTTTCAAATTTTTTCAAGTGGTAGAACATGGTTCAAAAATTAAAAAAACGTTTTTTTTTTTTATGTTTTGCCAATTTTAACGACTAAAATACGTCACCACTATGCTGCATCAGTATTCTTTGCACTTTTTTTTATACGACAAGCCAATGTCAGAATTGTTAACAGTGATAACACGTCAAACCATACGTTAAAAATCAATTTTAGAACACTGCGAAGCGTTAATGTGCATTAAGAGAACGCTTTTCTGTACATTATGGCTCGCTGGCTTGCTATTCACTTCGTTAGTGCGCAAAACATACCTTTTTTCTAATGATTATTGAAACTAGCAAAAATAGTATATTATGGTATAAATGACCTTAAACAGCTTATTATTCCATGGTGCTTAGAGCACTCGCCACGCTCGAGTCCTAAGACCCGATTTTTAAAATTTTAAAGTTGATAATTCATAATTAAGTCATAATTAAGAATAATTAAACAATTTGCATAAAAAACATTTATTTTTAATTTTACATATGACATTATATAATTTTGCCAGAGAAGGTCTTAACTAGCGTACAAAGCTATCCAAAATGAAGAATTTTATTTAATTGTTTATATTAAGTAATCTTCGTCGCTATCTTCATTAATCACAGGTATTACTTCTGAATCAAACATTTTTTAATGTCATACTTTTTTAATTTTTGAACCATGTTCTACCACTTGAAAAAAATCTGAAAAAATTCACACATATTTTTTGGCTAAAAATACAAAAAATATTTTTTTTTTCGTGATTAAGTGTTTTTTATTTTTTTTTACAATCAGGAAATAAATGATAAAAGGGGCCTTTTCTCACAAATCCTTTATTTTTGACTTGCTACCGGTTTCGGTCACTAAATGACCATCTTCAGGCAACAAAAGTTACAATAGGCTACAAAGTCATATATGAAATTAGTGCATGTAATCTATCTGTCATTTGGGAAAAATTGCATGTGGTGTTTATGCATGGTTTATGGTTTATTTTTTATTTTTTACATTTTATTTTGTTTATTATGTGGAACATTTATTATTTATTTCTTTAATGAGAAGACCTATTCTATTTTTTACTTAGTTATTAGAATCAAGAAAAATATATTTGTTTTACTTACATTATTACTTTGATTTTGATTTTTAATGTTGTATCAAAATTCATCTGGTAGATATATAGATTTTTTTGTAATTTTTCTATTAATTCACCTTCCAAAATTCTTTTACTTATCTTGATTTATCTCAGATAGATTACTCCACTTCTTATTTGGTATTCGTGGTATTACTAATTAGATTTTCTTATTTTTAAAAACAATTAACATTTACACAACATTCACTTAAGACAATGGACAAACAGACATAATTGTTTTTTTAAAAATAAGAAAATCTAATTAGTAATACCACGAATACCAAATAAGAAGTGGAGTAATCTATATGAGATAAATCAAGATAAGTAAAAGAATTTTGGAATGAAATTAATAGGGAAATTACAAAAAAATCGATATATCTACCAGATGAATTTTGATACAACATCAAAAATCAAAATCAAAAGTAATAATGTGTAATTAAAACAAATATATTTTTCTTGATTCCAACTAAGTAAAAATAAAATAGGTCTTCTCATTAAATAAATAAATAATAAATTTTCCACATAATAAACAAAATAAAATGTAAAAATAAAAAATAAACTCGAAACCACGCATAAACACCACATGCAATTTTTCCCAAATAGCATGCACTAATTTCATATATGACTTTGTAGCCTATTGTAACTTTTGTTGCCTGAACATTTAGTGACCGAACTGGTAGCAAGTCAGAAATAAAGGATTTGTGAAAAATGCTTTTGTCATTTATTTCCAAATTGAAAAAAATGAACTCACATTTTGCCATACTACAAAGAATATTTTTTTTTTAATTTAATTTTAAAAATTTCACACAAATATTAATTTGAATTTCGCGTCAAAAAAATTTGAAAAAAATACCACGTTATAGCTCTTTAAAAGACTTAGTTTTAAAAAAAATGAACTCTCTAGCGTTTATAGAACCGGAGATATCATCTGAATATTTACCCAGAGGCGTATCTTTACATGTACTGAATGAGGGTATATTTTTTATCCCAAACCATTTGGGGTCAATTTTCACCATCTTACCAGGCTAGGCCCTTTATGTATACTGAACCCCCTAAAATATACACGCCCACTGACTAGCTAGTATAAGACAGTAACGGCAACATATGACAATACAGTAATGGCAATACAATTACAAGGGTGGTGTTGGAGACTCTTGCACAATTTGAACTGTCAACAAGTCACGTGGTGATGTTTATGACCGATGGTGCTCCCGTAAGTAGGCCGTTTGCTTTCAGAACGTGATTGCAGGTTTTTTGCATGTAACATGCAAAGTGCATGCTTTACAGCTTGTAGCAGAAACTATTAGACAATGTTTTCTCAATGTCTATGCATTAATATCGGGTACAAAAATTGTTCTTAAAATCTCCTAAACGTCTTCGCGAGTTTCATAGCAAATGTCCTGGTATTCCTGAACCACCACAGTTGATTCTTACTCGTTGGGGAACATAGTTGAAAGCTGCTTTTTATGTATTATGTCGAACATTTCCAGCAAATAAAAGCTATTATTTTACAATTCCAATCCTGCCGAAGTTGCAGCTATTAAGGCAAGCCAGACCAAATTTCCAAGATGTGTCTGTTGAAATAGATTTAAAAACTATTCATAGTAATTATAAAGGTTTGTATTACGCCATACAAATAGTGGACGACGTAAATTCGCTGCTACAAGCTATAGGTGACGCAAAAATGAGGCAGTTAAAGTAAGTTCGAAAGTGTATTAAAGAAAGACACCAGTTTTACCAAATTAAGACAAACTTGTGATGGTGCACCTACAGATCCATTAAGTGAGAGTAAATTGTATTTTAATTCTGCCTATATTACATCAGTAGATGTCGAATGGTCCTTCTCAAAATATAAGCATATATTTTCACCACAGCGAACAAGACTCTCGGAGATAAGTCTAACTTATCTAATGCTACAAAGTTTTATGAATATTCTCCAGTTAGTGATAGTACTGTTAACCAAACTACGTCGTCAAGCGAATTAAAATATAAGGGTAATTCAGGGTAAATTAAATGTAATTACATACATACTATATATGTGTAAAGTGTGAATTTATTGCTTTTGTTGTTATATTAATTGATATTAGTTACTTTCTTGTATTACATGTATATTATTTATATTATGATGCGTACGCCTACGTCCACGCACATTTTGGCCAACTCTATTAATATATTGATGTATAAAATTTTCCTTGATGCATAATCTAGTCTAATGATCAGATTGCTCTAGACGCTCAGATCACCTTAAATTAGTTTCCTGTAATAAAATTAACAGCAGCATCTATCGTCTGAAATGATTAGTGGCCAGTTAGTTAATTAGGTTTAAGTTCATTTTTTCGCAAATAACCACCGAATAAATTTATTAAATTGTTTCTAGGGGTTTTGGAGATATTCTGAAAAATACACTTTTCTTACGTTACGTTCAAAGGGTTGTAGCTCCTTTAGAAACAATTTTAGGAGCCATGTTTATAGGGAAAATATTTTATTTTTCAACTAGAATACGCCACTAAAATATTACAGGATAATTTCGGGACATATTGTATATTTGACCTCTGCACATATTGTAAATTTAGATTTAGTCGTCTTATTCGTAAACTACATTAACCGGTTCACTGGTATTGTATCGTATATGATCAAAAAAACGTGCCAATTCTGATATTGTATTATAAATGATCAAATAGAGTTATTACTTTCTTAATTATCTAGCGATTTGAACCAAACTTGGTATATTCTAGTTTTGGGGGCACTGTACCCATATCAGGCATCGGAATTTTAAATTATAATATGGAGGACTAAATATAGCGCCCTTAAACCCTAGTACACAGCAAAAGGTTTTTTTTAAATCTTTCTTTGAATCTGAACCTGAAATTGTTTTGATAAAGGTTTTCGAAGTTGCTAATCACAGTTTTTGGAGTTGCTGGAATCAGATTTTAAAATTTCAAGATGAGAATATTTTCAGTATTTTAGAAAAACTGGATGTAGGGGATTTTTAGATCACTCATCACGAATTACGAACGATTAAATTGTGAAAATTCAAAATGGTGGATCTAATATGGCAAACGGAAATTAAAAATTTGTGCGGATCTGAAAAGCTATATGTAGTTATGACAACAAATATCTGACACTGATAACAAATCTGAAAACAGATTTTGTAAAAACTCGAAATTTCACACCAACCCTTATTTTTCACCCTTCTGGAGTGGCAGATCAACAAAATCACTTTTACAATCGAATTAAAGGCACAAACAATCCCGTATAGAAAATTTGGAATGGTTTGGTAAATAATAATTATTTACCAAAAAAATTGAAAAAAGTCAAAATTTCATCGCCATGCGCCAACCTCTAATTTTCTCCATTCGGGGATGGCAGACCAAAAAAATAACTCTTGCAATCCAATTAGAGATACAAAAAAACACTTGCATACAAAATGTGGAATGGTTTGGCGAAGATTTGAAAAATTCCAAAATTTCAACTCCCATTTTCACCTTTCGGTGGTGGTAGATCCAACAAAAAACTTTTGGCATCGATTGAGTGACTGATAAAACCCCTAAAAACTAAATATTTTATGATTTTGTAAATTATTCGAAGGCACCAGTTTTGGCACGAACAGAGACAAAAACTGTACCAGTGAACCGATTCAAAAATTAATAGGAAAACCCTGTATTATAATTGTTATGTACACAGTTAAATTACAAATATACGAGCAAAATTCTCTTAGCTCAAACTTCAAATATTTAGACGCCAAAGCAAATTAATTTTTTTAATTAATAAAAAGGCTTCTGTTCTTGATTTTCCTAAGCAGACAACCTCTCGTATAAATCACGTTTTATGTTCACGTAATTACTACTTTAATTTTTCCTTTAATTTTAGGTGCATTACAGGTTCATTATGAGATGAGCCATAACAGGCATGAATGTAAAATGTTAAAGAAAATGTATGAATTGCGGAAGTATTTCATAATATAGTATTTTTTTTAAAATTGCTCTGACGCATCGAAAAATACATAATGTGAATTGTCAATTTTTGATATGGGAATGTATCAAATTTTTTGTGACCAATTATTAAAAAGCCATTTTATGATGTCATAGATATGATTTTAATGACAATCTCTATTACTTTCACACATCCCCGTAGTGGAGTGGAAGAATAGTAATAATGGTAAGAAACTAATAATTCTTACAAAGTTTTAATTGTGGATTTCAACTTATAATTTAAATTATTATAATTTGAACTTATAAAAATTTCTATTTTGAAACTTGTAAGTATCTTAGAAAAGGCTCGATTGATGAGATTTGGTGGTTAAAAGGTGAGAAAGGGGAGAAATAGATAGTTTTTATTTTAGTTTCAAATTATTAATACTAATTCACAATGTTAGCGAAGTGCTTCAAGAGATATTGCTTGCTCTAACGTGGCTATTAACACTTGTATTTAGAAGTAGAAGCAAACTTGCTAGAGAGGATCAGTTCCTCTGGCATCATCACCCTGGCGACGCCAACGGGCCCTAATTTTAATATTATTGCCCATACGAATTAGATGGAGAACTAACTACATTTATAATATAATCATCCTAAGTCTCTCAACTTATAACACTCTCCAGATTTCTATAACAGCGGTAACCTGCTAGTACTTAAGTAACCTCGATAAGCTAAAAATGATGAATCGATTACATTTTTTCGCTCGCTTGTATTATTTTCATTTTTAGTAAGTTTACTAATACGTTATGTTTAAAGCGTAAGCGTTTTTTCCTTGTTTAGGTTGACTTTTCTTTAATCGGTGGCTGTATTATTCACGCCAGAAATTAATTTAGGTAGTTGACATAAGTTAATTATTGAACATTCAAAAACATCCGAAGCCTAATTTAATTTAACTTTATAAAGTTAAATATTATTAAATGAAAATAAATTGTAATAATCGCCAGACGTTCGCATATCCTAGGTTATTATAGAAAATACCAGATCGTTTATTGATAAAAATAATATCTACCTATAGACCTCCTTCATTCAGATGGTCATCTTCATTTTTGTCTGAAAAAGATAAAAAGCAATGTTTAATAAATAGGGTTGGCCGATAATGCTGCAATACAGCGACACGCGGCAACGTGTCATTGACTTCAATCGTTTCGCCCGATCGTCTGGCAGAATTGCGTTATTATTACTGTGTTCTAGGTGTTTATGTCATCGGCTTAGGTATTACATCGCATTAACAATAAAATGTCACACGTACAATCGCCTAAAAAACTACCATATTATGCTGATAAAGTGAATAAATTCATCGGTGATTTCGAAGATTTATTGTATTATGACCACCGTAATGTATTGAGTCTGTAAAGAAAAACTGCTGTGTACAAACGCGATTGTAACCGTCACATAAATAGTGTGAAACATAAACACAATGGAAGAGGATATGCCCTTAAGAACTCTGTTGACATTCGACTTACTTTTAATGCTAACTGCCTGAGATGTACAACTGAGTGTACTCGATAAACAACCACTGAGTTCTGGACAAACATGTTGCCAGAGATGCCGTTACCAGTTCGCACAAAGTTACGTAATTGGCTACCAACTGTACGCAGTGACTTACTAAAGTGGACAAAAAGTGCATTAAACAATACACGGCTACGGTTATGTATTGACGAGACATCTCCAGCAAATAAAAGCTGTTTTACAATTCAATCCTGCCGATGCTGCAGGTATTAAGGAGAACCAGACCAATTTTTAAGATGTGTCCGTTGAACCAGCTTTAAAAAAATATTCATAGTAACTATAAATGTTTGTATGATGCCATAAAAAAACTTCAAATAGTGGACAAAGTAAATTTGCTGATACAAGCTGTAGGTGACGCAATAAATCAGCCATTAAAAATAAGTTCGAAAGTGTATTAAAGAAAGACACCTGTTTTACCAAATTAAGACAAATTTGTGATGGTGCATCTACAAATCCGCTAAGTGAGTGCAAAAGTACTTTAATTATGCCTGTATTACATCAATGATGTGTTTTCATCACAGCGAATAAGACTGTCGGAGACAAAAACAGAAACTTGCTGTCTCTGATCTGATGCTTGAACTGAAAAATCTGATTCTACAAAGTTTTTACGAATCTTCTCCAGTTTGTGATAGTACTGTTAACCGAGCTAAAAGTTATCAACCTAATTAAGAGGGTAAGTTTTATATACATATACGGTTAAAAGGTGTGAATTTATTGCTTTTGTTACTATATTTAATATTAGTTACTTTATTATATGACTATTCTAATGTGATGCGTACACATGTGTCCCGCGGCACATTTCGGTCAACTCTATTTAATATATCATTATGATATAATGATTTTATTTCGCGTGATATGTACAAGATAAGTATTATAAATGTTAACCCCTTTTATTTTTTTGTTATTTCTGGCCGATTTGGTTCTTTCAAAAAGTGGGTTCGAACGATTTTCAACGTAGTTTCCGAATCGTTAACGGTTTTTGAAATTTTTGAAAAATGTACGAGGTGTAACAAAAAATATGATTTTTTTAAATGGAACACCCTGTATATTCGTATATATTTCAATTTACGGTTCTTTTCTTAATACAAATATATAATTATAGCACATTTGGATTTTCTGAATTATGACGAAATAAAATATGTAAAATGACAAATTTAAACCGTATTACCCTATTTTATGAAGTAGCCTATGGAAAAAAAATTGTATAAACGTCAAACTGGTTAACATTAGTCAGTATTTTTTCTGTTGGGGTTCTTTAATTTAATATTGTGTGCTAGAAAAAACGTATTATGCCTTATCATGCCTACTTCACAAGGGAATTTGGAAGGCGGTATCTGATCAGACTGTGCTGCTAAAGTAGACGTTAAAGAAAATTTACAATAGATTTTGTAATACTAATTCATTAAATATGCATCTAGAAGAAAAACGAGGAATGTTATTAATGAGGAAATACAGATGAATATTTTATTATCGGTCATAGAAGATCCAAGTCGGTCTACTTATTCTATTTCTAAAGATTTAAATTTAAGCCAGAGCAGCGTTATGCAAGTTTTAAAAAGGAATAAAATATAAACCTTTTCACATCCTTCCTGTGCAATTTAACTGAATATGATTTTTTGTCAACTTTTTTGGTTTTGTCTGAATTGAGTTTTGTCAACAAATCATCGAAATATATAATGAAAACCATGATTTTTTTGCATAATGTGTTTTGGTCTGAACAGGCATAACAATCATCATTGGGCCACAGAAAATCCTCATATGGTGAAAAAATTAAAAAAACAAGGACGTAAAACTGTTAATGTATGGTGCGGGATACACCGAAATAAAATAATTGGTCCATTTTTTTTAATACTCTCACAGGTGAAGTAGTGATCTTAACTTACTACAAGAACAAGTTGAAGAATATTTGGATAACTTGCCAGTTGTTTTAAATTTAAGAACAATCTGGCAGCAAGACGGAGGTCCCCCACATAACGTTAGGCCTGTGACGAACTACTTAAACCAAAAATATAACCTGTGGATTGGAAAAAATGGTCCCATCCATTGGCCAGCAAAAAGCCCCGATTTAAATCCACTACATTTTTCCTTTGAGGTACTCTCAAGAACAATATTTATAACGAAGAACTATCGGGGGACACTGTGCAATTAGAACAGCTCATACGACAGGAAGTAAATACTATTAACGAAAATGCATTTTTTTCAGCGATGTTTCAAATGCATAGAAAATAATGGAAGATATGTTGAAGATAAAATGTAATAATTATTTTCTAATGTTTGTAAGTTTGATATTTCTGTTTTATTTGTATCCTTTTGTGTCTGCTATTGTTTTATATTTTGTTGTGACATTTGTTAAATATAATATATATCTTGATAACCTATAATGTAATATATAACTTGATTAAATATGTAATATATATCTTGATAACCGCTAGTTATGCATAATAAATAAAATTAACAAATTGACTAATATTTTACGAATAAACAATTTTAGACATTAGAAATTATTTTTAACCACTTTGACGTATATACCAAATTAAAATTTGCTTTCGTAGGCAACTTATAATATATGATAATATGTAGATTTGTTGTTTTACATATTTCATCATAACTCAAAAACTCCTTATCCAAATATGCTATAAGTATACCTATATATTTGTATTCAGAACAGAGCCATAAATTGAAATATGTACGAATATACAGGGTGTTCCGTTAAAAAAAATCATACTTTTTGTCACACCTCATACATTTTACAAAAATTTCAAAAACCGTTAACAGATCCGGAAACTACGTTAAAAATCGTTCGAAACCATTCTTTAAACGAACCAAATAGGCCCGAAATAACAAAAATAAAAGTGGGTTAACATTTATAATACTCACCCGGTACGTCATAGGTATTTTGGTACTAATTTCAGAAATCGGAATGGGGGTACCCTTAAAGGGGTACCCCAGTTAGATCCAAAAATAAAGGGCGAATTTAACTTTTTTTTAAACTAATCAATTTTATTCCAGTCAGCAATTTATTATCATTTAGTACTTGAGTTAATTTATTTTATGAAATGATAAATAATGGGCTTTTACAGCTGAAGTCACGAAACGTCTTTTCGTGGGTAGCTAGCAGTAGGCACGATAACTCTGGAACGGTTCATCTTAAACCAAAAACCCAAAAAGATTCTGTTAGTAGAACACTCAATACAGTCCTTGCACAACGGTTTGCTAAATTTTAATTCATAAAATAACGGTAGCTCTTTTACCAAAAAGTGTGCCTTTTGCTCCTATGTAGGTAGAAAATTTTGTCTTTTTTTGTAATAAAAAAAGTTTTTAATCGAAATGCAAGTCCTCCGGTTACTGTAATGACAAATATGTGTACAAAATCTGAAAACAATCGATTAGATAGTTTTGAGAAATCATGATAGAAATTGTGATACATACCTTATCGGTATGTGTTCTTCGAAAAAATCTAGTGCGCGGGTGAATTTAGGTTCGACAAATTTCGTAGGTAAGACAAATTTCGAATTGTCTGTATCTCTACGAAACAATGGTCTAGATACCGACCAGTCGACTATTTGCCCTGATGAACAAAGATAGATGTTACGGTAGTAAAAAAGGTTATTTCTAGCTTTTGTTATAATTTTTATAAAAACGTGGCCACTGTACCAGACTCTCCCTACATACTAGTTGTAAGTTCCAATGCGGACCAACGCCAACGACGGCACACGTGGTCTGTGGAAGTGATTGGAATGCACTCGTCCACAACAAAATTTAGTGAATTCGACACCGTCAGAGAGGTTCGTTGGTAGATAGTTGTGAAATGTCGAGTACAATGAAACACTCGAAAAAAGCACAGGTCTACTTGCTACTCAAATTGGGACAAACTACTAAACACCATAAGCCAAATCACGTCCAAACCCAATAAACATTTCTTTTAATGTACCGCTTGATTATCGAACGCAACCGAATGCTAGCGCTAGCTTGGACGCGTTGGGTTACCACCGCTGTCATAACACCGATTCCAACACTACAGAATCATTTTCACATGTGTCTCGGTTTGCGTTGGAATCTCGGTATGTACCTACCCTACCAGGCTTTACATTTTGGCTAGTTTTTAAGAATGGACAGGTTGGATGCCATTCATTTTTAACAATAACATCAATTCTTATATTCTAAAGTCGCATTTTACGGTCATATTGTCGTTTTAACTTTTCTTTATTTTAAATCTATTGTATTGTCCAGTTGAAATAACTTAATCTTTTCATTTAAAATTTAAATAGTAATCCTCGTAAATGTACTTGAACTAAGGTTTTAAGGTAATTGTGTTAGGTAACGTTGCTTTATGACCGAAAATCAATTCAAAAGTACAATAATATCGTTACTAGCATGCACGTGACTATGGCATGTGAACATAGTTAGATGCACGTAATGATCACAGTCGTTCTATTGAGTTAATGTAATGTTTTCAATATTATTCTTTAAAAGTCCGGTGACTCTGTTCGAAACTGGATTTATTGCCACTTTCGTCGAAATCGGAAGTCGGCCATCTTGAAGTTTTTCATCACTACTTGGTTGTTAAATAGTTTTGCATGGTAAAAATAACTTTGTTTTAATTTTCTGTGATAGGCAATAAATCTACAATATCCAATGATAGTATTTGAATAGTTCTTATTGTTTCCATCGGAGCTTTTCTCGCAAACGATTTTTTATTAAGTTGGCGTGATTCACTTCCGCATACTAAGAACTTAAACTTTTCATATTTGGAACATTCATATTAAAACAGTTAGGTACATCAAAGTACTTGTTTTATATTAGGCCATTTATAATTTTCTGTAATTTGAAGGTACGTACGTTTAATTAAACTTACTTACGTTTAATTAAATGGTTTTTGGAGTAAAATTGTTTAATTTATTTTTGTCTTTAGGTTGCTGACCTAGTTTAAAATAATTTTGAATTTGGATTTTTTGAAACAAAAAAATAATTAATCCACCCAGCATGGACTTTTTTAAATGATAAAATTCTTCTACAGGACTCTTTCTGTAAAGAATGTCGATATCCTTAGGTTCGTTTAACTGAACGTGGAATACGATATGAAAGAAAGGTTAGCTTATGGAAATTATTCAGTTTTGAAAAAGTAGGAAACTATTGTTTTTTACTCAGAGTGAGTTGTATAATTATGTTCATCAATTTCGATGCTTTCTGTATTATGTTCCAACGCGTTATAACAAGATTTTGACCCGTCTAAAACTTTAAAATCAAAGTATATTGTGCGTCATTGTCATAACATTTCCTTTGAAATTTCGACACTGAATAATTCTTGATTTCTTGGTTCATGTAGTGGTGTTCGATAAAATCGTTATACGTTTTAAATGGATTATAGTCAATATGGTTAAACGTCGCTTGTTAATATCGAAATTTTTAATGGAGTTTCATACGATACTACCCAGTAAACACACGTACGTTATAGAAACGTAACTTTAACGTGTCATTGGTTAAAGAAACGTGATACGTTTCGATACGAAAGAATAATAACCGTTTATATATCGTTGAGAAAATAACGGTTAATGAAAACGTTAAAACTATATGATTTTTAAACGAAAAATCTAAACAGTCTCTTTGAAAACATTAAAATAACGTTGTTCAAAGTAAATTATACAACTGTTCTGTCAAACGTTAATACAATGTTTACTTTAACTTAGTACTCTATTTGGTTGTAAAAGAAACGTCTTTGTAAAATATAAGAGATACGTGAATTATTGGTATATATAAAACGTGTTTTAAACGAACATTAATCCTACGTTTGTTATTGGAAAATACTTTGTCTATAAGTAAATGAAGAATGAAGTTATTAATGATAAACAATATTATTAAATAATATTGTTTATCATTAATTCCAAACACACGTATTTTAAAACACCTACACATGATCTAAACGTATCCCTCATCCGTTTAAGAAACGAAAAAAAAAAGTTTTTAAACCGTATCAATGATGACGTAACTAGAACGCTCTGTATGGGGAAAATAACTGTATTGGCTTATTCGAATCACATGACGCGTGTTATTTCCTGTTATTTCTTATGTATTACATTGTTGCATTTACAAGGTGACCCTGCCAAGGAGAAGTGTTTTTATATTCTTCTGCATTTGTATAGGTAAGTAGACCTGTATTTCTTTTCTTTTTTTGTCGTGTAATTCGTAATGAATGCCAGACATTTTCCACATTGTAATCAGCAAGTATTTATTTTATCTATTGCTAATTTGTACGTTATACAATTTCATTTTCATTACTACATTTTTTGTAGGTACAGCAGAGGTATAACTACACTATAATACACTTAAAAATTGTATTTAATCGCCAATTGAAAAAAAAAACATTGAAAAGGAATTTTTTTAGGAACTGTCTTTCAAATAGTGAGTCCCCCACCCAACTGAACTCCCCTTGCATGTTTTATCATGTAACCTTCTTGTTCAAATACCAACAAAACTATCAACTTCCACAGATACATAATTATTCTAGCCTTAATTTAGAATACGAGAAAAAGAACTGTATTTTGATACTGGTGTAGAATTGACCAGTGACCGTTCATCTAGTGATAGTATAGAATAAGTCGTATTTTTCATCTAACTAATGACGAAATGTTTTATTTAGGTATTCTTGATCAGTTATTAATCCGGATGGCTGACAGTTTAAACAATTATGTTACAATGGCAATACTTCTACAATATCTATTGTGGTAATATGTAAGATTCATATTAAGTAAAGAGTCGTCGAATCAATGTTTTATATCAAACTTTTTTTCAGAGGACGTTAATCTTAATTTCCCGACAAATAAAAATAACGACCTGCAAATGCTTGGACTGTAAAAGAACGGCTGAAACATTCGGTTACCAGAATACTTAAACCAAATGACGTCAAGAAACACGCCATAGGACAGCAATAATAGAATTTCAGTTTCTTATGTTTTTTGATTTCAAGAAGTTTGGTTTCAGTTTCCAGACATGTATATTAATTATTACTAATTATATTATGTTTATATACTTGAATATATTTTTTTTTTTGGATAATTCTCTACTGTTTACTTTACGTGTAACTGCGCCAGTGATTGGCAGGTTAAAATTTTAACGGTTGTAGATAACCCGTTAGAACAACGTTGAAAAACACATTTCTTAAACGTATACCAATACGTTTAATTTCCCTTAATATTTAACGTTATTAAAAGATTATTTATAAACGTATATATTTAAGAGTATTAAGATGTAAAATGAACGTTGTGAGTTCACTTACTTTAAACGTTTTTATTTTCGTTACATTAAACGTTTAAAACCGCGACATTTTTAAGTTGAATGTACATAGTAACGACACGCATTTTTCAAATGGTGTTTGGACATTAAAAACGTTTTTTTAATGTATGTGTGTTTATTGGGTAAATGGTTCTACCTCGGGTTCTACGAAATCTTTGACGCAGATGAAGCACAAAATTATTTTGAGGCAACGAAAGCAATTCTTCAACAAAACAAACACATTGAGCTTCTAATGGAACAGCAAATCTATATATATATATATGATATTTTTGCATTTTTAATTCTCGGTAACCCATCACTCTGTACGCATTGTCAACTGTGACTCAACCGGTTCCAAAGTTGAAGATGTAGAACAACAAGGTGGCGTACTAACCCTACAATCCAAATGTAAGTGTTACACTCACCTCGTGGCAACAAGCAACAGTTCATCTGACTACACCAATTAGTGAACTCTAACTCGGTCACGGACGATTGCTGTGACAAAGAACATGTATGTTCTATATCTTGCCAATAATCAAATGGAAAAAGTTAAATTAGACATCTGTATAGATGATTTACGCCACTCACGACACAAGCCTCAACAATATGAAGCCAATTTGTAAACAAAATGTGATATTTTAACAGTAGGATTCCGCTACCTCTTCATTTATTCATGAGCGTCTGAATAACGAATTAATCTGCCTCTGTCAAAATATCGCACAAAATATTGCATAACTAGACGCTTGTACATATATGTACTACAATAGATTCTATTGAACTCTCCATCAATAATAAAATGTATGTATATGCCGCTAGGCTTAAACAACCAAAAAATAGATAATGTTTGCCGATAATATTTATGTATGTAATAAGTTTCCAGGATGGTTCATCTCCCACTTTGCACATATCATTTTGCTACAAGCAGATCAATCTGTAGTTGCCAACGAAAGCAGGTGCGTATTATATCCAGCAATATTTGTTTTCGTAGTAATCTAACGCAGACTATTCTGACACGTGTGAACAAAGACGTTCTTTATATTCCCCATGCTCGCTACTGTAACATAATTCATTCCTATAATCTGAAAGGTGGAGCATGCACAAAAGAAATAAATTTAACCTGATATATTAGAATAGAAATTTGATATTGATTCGTGTTACTATGGGCTTTCTTTCCAACATGTTTTAAATGCAAGCGGCGGATTAGTTCTCAAAGGAATATTTGGATACTACCAAACGCAAGATTTGGATGTATGATGTATGACACTGCATCACTAGCGGCTCGAAGTAACTTTATTTTACATAATCTTCCTGTGCTGTGCTTTAATTGGGAGTTTCTAGTTTCTTGCGTGATTGTATAAAAGCAGCTCTTTCTTTTTCTTTATTTTTTTCTTTCTTTCCTCAACTTTCCCTCAACTAATGATTTTAATAAAAATACAACTGGGAGTTTTGGTAACTAAATGGTTTTAATATTACCTACCTACACATACAAAAAAAAAGTTATTCTCAATGGAATTTTAATTTATGTGAAGAAATACCATTGTATTATTTGTTTTGTCTGGTCTTTAACTTTGTAATCAGAAAGAAGAAACTACACAGGGTGTAGTAATTGTAGCAAGTTTCTATTTCCTTGCATGGGTAACTTTTTATTGACAGAGCTACACTGTAGGTTAAATGGGCAAAGTTGGGCAAAATTTTAGGAGAATTGAATGTCGTTGTGAAAATCGTGTTATATATTCAAGTTACTGAGTTATTCGAAAAAAAAAAAAAAAAATTGTCGTTTTCGTTAATGGTAAACCATTTCGAAACAAGTAAGCATACGAAATATGTAAATCCACAGAGTGGAGTTTTTTTTAAATATGTTGCGAATGCAATTGCTGACACGATTTCCAAGAAACAAAATAACCTTACTTTTCTGTAATAGGAGACATGGTTAGTTATGGGCTTATAATAATAAAATTATTGTTTTCATTTTTTGTAAATGTCAAATTGACTGATTAGTTTGAGAAAATAAATGATGTTAGGCTGTCTGATGGGTCAGCGTGTTTTCTAACCTTAATTTAAGTTCTGCATGTGTATCTAAGTCTTTAAACAGAATTAATATGTACTACATTGAAGAAGAAACAGACATGTTATTTCGTTATTTTGCTAGCGAGAGAAACAGTGACCAATGACAGAGCAATATTTATTTTGACAGACATCCGGAGCGGCGACAACCTGATGAAAGACAATTGTGAAATTAATTTTTGCACATTTTACATTTTTTAAAATGATTTCTAACTTTTAAAATAGGTAGTGTTTTATAATGTTTCGCCTCTCCGGATGTCTGTCAAAATAAATAATGCTCGGTCACTGTTTCTCTCGCTAGCAAAATAACGAAACAACATGCCCGGCTTTTTTCATTGTTGTACACGTGTTAATTATGTTTAAAAACTCACAGATGCATAGGCAATATTTAAATTCAAGTTAGAAAACACTCTACGCAGACAGTCTCACGTTATTAATTTTTTCTCAGCCAACTTGTCAATTTGAAGTTTACAAAAAAAATTATTAATTTCATCATTTTTAGCATAAACAAAAATGTAGACATACAAATGCTTATTTCTCTGAAGTCGGAAAAAAAAAGTTTTTTTATAAGCATAATACCACGATTTCCATCACAAAAAAGGTAAGGTCATGTTGTTTCTTGAAAATCGAGCAAACAATTGCATTGGAAATAGGTTTACTGCATTCTATATAAAAAACTTATATACGTAGATATAACTTATATACGTAGATATAACTTACTTCCAAAATCTTTTGCACATTTTCTTGACTAAACAGGCTTAAAATGTTTAAACGTCGAGATTTTAAAGTTAAGCGAAAAAAAGTTCTCTCTGTCTGTGCACACGATAACTCTAGAATTCGTTAAGGGATAACGCCACTCTAGCGGCTGAAAAAAAGGCCCATTTTTAACACGTTGGCTGCCATGAGTATCACCTGTGATACTCAGGACCGATTAGTTCTCGGCCGTGAGTAACACATGTGTTACTTGGTTTTAATGTTCCGTAGATCGCCTTGGCTTGTAGTTACAGATTTGCTATTAGAGGCGTGGCTTGTATGTAAAATGAGCTTTTCTGAGATGTGATATAAATTGCTTATCTGTATTTTTGGTTGTATAAGGCGTGGTCAAAGTATTTGAATTTTCGAGATTTCTGTTATTCAGCTCTGACATCTGACAGAGATTTGAATTAGTATTAGACACATTTTCTTGATATTTGAAGTGTAAATATCTATAGGTAAGTTTGTAAACTAAACATAGATGGCACCTGATCTCTGCGTGATTATCCCTCCAAAATGAGTGCCATAGATGCCAACATATTATGCCAGATGCCAGCAACAATGCTGGGAAGGACGGCATCGACATTTCCAATGAATTAGCGAGTTACTTTTCTCCATTACGGAAAACAGTGAAGTGGTACCATAAAGTGGTTTTTGAATTTATTTTGAATACAGCTGTTGTGAATTCTCTTCTTATTTACAATCATTTCAAGAATAAGGAAGTTCAAATAACTGATTTTCGTCAAAAATTGGTCCTGCAAATCTTAGCATTACAGACTTCAAAAGAGAACCCCAAGGAGAAACATACGCTGATATTGAATGAGGAAAGAACAAAAGATAACAGAAGAAAAAGTACAAAATGTTCTGCTTGCTACTCTGCCGTTGCTGATCAGGAAGGAAGAGGTGCTGCCCAAAAAAAGGTTAACTTAGTATCAACATTCTGCAATATTTTTAAAAGACATTTGTGTTTTACTTGTTTTACCAAATTGCATTGAATTATTTGCAATAAAAAGTAAAGAATGCTTTAGATATTGTGTTTCATTATACATTTTGCAAAACTGATGTACCTACTAATCAACCTAATTCGATTGCATAATGTGATATCACCGGTGATACTCATGGCACCCGAAGAAGTTGGTATTACACGTGTGCCATGAGTATCACCGGTGATATCGGATGTTTTTCTGTCAAAAAGTACACTTTGAGAGTTCTTATATACAATAATATGCAGTAAAAATATAATAAAGCTTCTAGGTGCATTTTTTCACTTTGGCACAGGAGTGACGGTTTATGGTTCATATGGTGGTATCCAACGTGTTAATAATTTATTGTAAGATTATAGTAAAAGGAATCGAATTTCTTTTTAAAAGTTTATTTGACATGTATTAAGGTGTGAAAAAAAATGTATTAACATTTTGGTTCAAAATGGCGGCTACATAACCAATCTTTGAAATCATGTTTTTTTTTTAAAAGGCCTTGGCGGGAGAAAGGATTTCTCCGAAACTATGAGACCTAGAACAAAAAGTAAAAATGTTTCATAATCTACATACAATTGCCTAAAGAAGTACGTAGGGATTTGTTTTTAGATTGATTTTTGTGCAAATGGCGCACTTATGAAGAAAAAACTCGATTTTCGGCCAAAAAAAATGCCTTAAATTGTTTTACTTCATGTGTTTACACATGTTAAAAATTTTACATTCCATCAAAAAACGTCTACGTACTTCTTTAGAGAATGTTATTTTAAAGCTTCAGTTAAAAGTAGAAGTTCAAGTAGATCGATACAATAGCGCCCGAGTTATTTTTTCTCCCAGGTAAAAAAAGTGATTTTGAGAAAATAGCGTTTAAAGTTTCACGTGCACTAAAATTCTTAAATTTTTACAGCAGTACCTACTGACTCATACATACACGTTTATTATATAATTACGCACTCTAGTGGACTCCTGAGGGACTCTGGAACACCTTTTGAAAAGTGAAAGTAGGATGAAAGCGAGCGTGCCGCCTGGACCTTACCGCAGCGCCCAACGCACGCTCAGAGACGTTGCGGCAAAATCAAAAACTAACTCATTTAATTTTTTTTTCACCATAAGACCAATTGGATCATTTTTAAGGGCCTAAAGCGTTGTTTAAGCCAATAAAAATAAAAAATTATTTTTTGAAAATTCTAGAGTGGCGTTACCCTTAAGATATCAACTTCAAATTTGCAATACTAATACAGCATAACGAGATCTGCAACTGATTTTATTTTAAGCTTAATCGGTTGAGGGGTTAGGTTAAATGGGGGTTACACACTTTTTCCATGACTATTGGTAGTTCGCAAGCGATGCAACATATGCATTTTAAATTTGATCAACATGTACAACATAATAGTATTAGTAGATTTTAGTAAGTACACAAAAATCGGAGCTCTAAAAAAAATGCATACTCTAATTATCCTTACCATGTTTAGTGTATAATATCCTTTTATTTTGATTTGGTTGATGATACTTGTTGTCCCACGGTAGGGGTGAGGGCAGGAGGATTGTATCTTAATATGAATAAAAAATATATTCATGTGACATGTCGATATATAGGTTTTTCAGGTAGAATAATTCAAATATCACGTTTATAAGCCTATACTCTCATATTTACTTCTATCTCCCTTTCTAATACATTAATTATGGTCTACATAACATTGGTTATAAAAGCCATACGGGTCGTAAAGGTCATATATGTCATTAAAGTCATAAGGTCCTCTAGGTCGTAAATGTTATATTGGTCATGAGGATCATATTGGTCTAAAATCCAGTCTGATTGTTCATGCAACATCAAGGATATTAAAATTTAAATAACATATAAATACGAGATAGAACACCAATTCACGAAAACGAACAAAGAATATAATTTTATTAGCTCGACCCTGTCAACAATACATATAAATATTGTCTAAATAATACATTATTATTATTACATCTGAATATTTCCTAATTAATAGCAACACTGAAATACATCTATCATCTATCAGTATTAATACATAATAAAAATTGCATTACTTCATGTCCTGTAGACCCACCGCACACGACAGACAGTCGGTCACCGACTATTTTGAAGGAAGACACCGCAGACCAATCCAACTTTTTAGTCAGGCCGTCTTTTTAGTCTGTCGTCTGCGGTATCTTATTTAAACGTATATGTTGCATTCATACAGACAAAATTGTAGGTGACCGATAGTCGGTCGTCTGCGGTCGGCCTTAATCTGGTAAAATAATAGTAATATTAGTTAGGATATATGTAAGTAAGATTAGCTAGGATGTCATTAGTCTGGATATTTTGGCGTAAACTCGAGCCGCTTCGGAGAATGCTTTCTTTATTCTTCATAAAATAAGAGCAAAAATTTGCTCATTCCTGCTATATCTCTGTATTTTTCAACAATTCAGTGCATGGAAAAACACAATGGAAATAAAACAATTTTGATTATGTATTAAAACTGACAGGGTTGTTTTGTTTTTTGACAAAGTGTTTTTTGTTTTCAAAGCCACCTAATATCTATGAATTAAAATTAGGCTCTGTTTTGTGTTAATATTTCCAGATATTTGATGTTTTATTGCGATTTTTCTTGAAAATTCTCAAGTAAATATTAAAGTATATGACATCAGTGTTGGTAATAAAAGGCCCTATTTGAATATTCTTATGAGCCATACTGTTCCCATTTGAAAAAATTGAGAAAGCCTTAAAAATTTCTTTTCGCCATATGTAAACGCTTCAAAAATAAAAAGTCTAAAATCCGGTTCTAAAATTTCATAATTTTATCTCTGAAAACAACAAAGTTATGAGGGTGGGCTACTTTTGACAATCACCCGGTATATCTCAAAAACGGTCCATTTTTTAACAAAATGTTTCAAAGTAGAGTTTTTATACAACTTTTTGACCTTGACAATGTGTTCAAGGTGATTTCAAAAGTCAACTTTAATGTTTTAAATAAAAAACCAATATTGACAATACAAACAAACCAATATTTCTCTGTTGAGAATCTTAATCTACAGAAATATGGGAATATTTGTATCCCTTTTTATTTTATTTATTTTATTTATTTATTAAGTATATAATATTTTTATAAGTGATTTTCACGGAATATTAACCCATTTATCACCCATATACATATGACGAATATGTATATCCAATTAAAAAAAAATGTCCTTGCCTTGAAACAGTTGTCAAGGTCAAAAACACCAAATGCCAACGTTTTGAAACAAGGTTTTGTTTTGAACTCAATGTTTCAAATCAAAACAATGTTTTGAAACATTGATCTCAAAAAATGTGACAATATATAGGGTGTTCCATTTAAAACATAACATATGCTTTTTTACTTTGCGATCGTCTTTTGTTTTTCTGGTTAACGTATTAAAAACTGTCAGAAAATATCGTACAACTTTTGTATTTAGGTATTTTTTTTATCTCCAAGATATAAACTTTTTTGGGGTGGCAATTTATAAGGAAAACCATGTACATCAATATAAATATGGAAATTAATAGAAAAAACCGTTGAAACTAAAAAACTACTTGAAAACAATAGGTGCGTTGCGATTTATTCTTCTAGTATCAAGGCTCGAGCTCTTGAGACCTAATGAGCAACCGTCGCTGATGGTAATGGTTTCAGTATTTTTATATTCTTAGAAACGACACAGCGAGACGTAGACACTTTGAATGAATTTCACTTTCAGGAACGTGAATGACCAAGATGGAACGTAACATATTTTTATCCATACCTAGGAACAGCCGTAGTACAATGGAATCCAGTTTCTTTAGAATTGGAATTTGCATTCCATTTCACTAACAATAAGAGTACAATGCGAGCATACTTATTTGAGAAGTGGTGTGTACAATGCACTGTGAAAACTTCTATATGATTGAAGGATTTCGACCATCTTTAAAGTTGCCACAGCTCAAGCTTGGTCTTTTCGGATTTAATATGAGATGAGTAATGTAAAGAAGATCTAATGGCCTCCGTCATTGTACTGCAAGTATGAGGTTGCCTTAACAACTGAGAATATTGAGATTAAGTAATAGTTTTTCAGAGCTAAAAGACAGGAACATTATATCTCAGTGTATGAGATTTATTTTTTTATGTGACATTTTAAAAGAAGAATTATTTTAATTTACATATACAGGGTGATTAAAAACATGGGATCTAAAATGAATAGAATCTACTACATAAAAAATAAACCGACCCCTATTTTTTTATATGGTTCTAAGGTCGTTCTTAAGAATTACTGCAGTTAAAACAGTACTGCTGCTCCTCAAATGGAGGGGGTGGGGGTGCGAACAAGTTTTTTTCAAATATATTCAAAACAACCGTCTCGGCGTGGCGCAAATTTGATACAGAAGTACAATAATTAATTCCAAACAAATTATGAGGTGATCACCAAAATTTGGTCATCCCATAGAGGGCGGTTATGGCAAACACGATATCTTACTTTTTTCATAATTATCTTTTTTCCATAGAGTGCTATTAACTTTTGGTCCCATATTTTTTATCACCCTGAATAATTATTGCTGTTCGGTTCATTAATATCAATCAGATTTGTGATTGGTGACACCTATTAACTTTTTTTATATAAATCAACCCAAAGTTTCAGTGATTAAAGGTATAACAGTTGTATTGTGACCCATAGAAAGTAGGGACGGCTGGGTAAAGAGGAGTACCTATGTATGAATTTTTTGTCACAAAGAATGTTTTTATTTTTTCACTAAAATACAGCTTAATCTATATATATTAATCTTTTTTTATTCCGAATTTAAAACCTGAATTCTGTTAACAAAAAAAACCGAAAAGTAACATAAAAAAAATAATTATACAGTTATATAGTTATTTAGTGGGATGAGGTTCAAATGAGTCAAAAAAAAACTAATTTTCACTTAGTCGACGTTTCGCAAAATTTATTTGCATCATCAGGACTAATTGGAATAAGCTTTTTGTTGTGGTACAAAAAGCTTATTCCCTCAGGCCCGTCATGATGTATTTGTTTTCGGGCCTCATTTGCTAATTATCGTTATGAACATAGGATATTTATGTCCTATTGCTATGGACATTTACATCCACATCCCCGTAGTGGCTGTGGAAATAAAATACCGATGAAAACTTCCTTATTAGGCACCTGGAGTGGATACTGGAACCTTCGGCGTAGAAACAAAAAACTGGACGTGTTTCATGAAACACCGAACTACTATACTTTCTGGACGCGCGCTTCGCCAACTAAGTTGGCATCTTCAGGGGGAGATGTCTGACAACTCTGGAGATGTCTGTCTCTGTAAACTCAGTTTTAATATTCTCCTGAAGATGCCAACTTAGTTGGCGAAACGCGTCGAGAAAAGTATAGTAGTTCGGTGTTTTTTTTACCCTTATTAAGTAGGTACTTACTGCCCGATTGAACATTTTAATGGCCAAATAAACCATGAAAATGTTCTGAAAACCCGATTTTAAGATTAAGAGAAAAAAAATGTTCTATCTGTCTGTCTGTCTGTCTGTCTGTCTGTCTGTCTGTCTGTCTGTCTGTCTATCTGTCTGTTGACCTTTTTTGCGTACACGATAATTCGAGAACGCTTTTAGATATAATTTTAGATTTGAAACGCTTTCGTGTGTATCATGATGAGATGTAGAGTTGATTTTGTGCTTGATTGGTTAAGGTTAAGGGATTGGGGGATAAATGGGGTTAATGCACTTTTTCTCTAATTAATAGTAAATAATAAAGTAATTCGCAAAGATACAAGATATGTATTTCAAATTTGACACACATACGCAACATAATATAGTCTGAAAATGTAAGGGTTTTTGGCTTAGTAGGGTTTGATGTGTTTGAAAGGGGAGACATATTCAAAATAGGTCAAATAAAATCTTTAACGTAAATTTAAGTAATTAGTTAAATTAATTAAATTAGCTCCGTCCACTCTGGACGGAGCTTTAAAAAATTCAACTCTTCTTCAAGTAATAAAGAGGTCATAAAAACCACAAAGATCATAAATGTCATAAAGACCAAAAATTTATATCCAAACCTCATACTTAATGTTAGCTTACGGCGCCGACGACGCGACCAGGGGCTGTTCACTCTTATGAGCCTACCTGAAATCAAAGTTTACAGAATAAATAACAGTTATTCCACTCCGACACCGAGCCGAAATCGTTTCCCCCACCAATTTGCTAAGCTCCGGACGTTTCTGGGTCCCAATCGAGACCCAGCTTCTACCCAGTGTACTCGCATGCATTTGTCTCTTGTTGTGAACGGTTATTGTTCAGGTGTACAGAGTGGACTAAAAAGTAAAACGTCAGTGACAGTTTTATTAGCTCGTGAAAAGTGATTTGTATAAAGTGGACTAAAAAACGCAAAGCGTGATTGTAATTTGTGTGAAAGTTTTTGTTTTATTCTAACGTTTCGGCTTTATTCAGCCATCATCAGAGAATATCTATTTTCTCTGTGGTAATATAGTGGTATTAATATTAGTGGTAGGTAATAATACTGTGGTAATAATATTAGTAGGTAATAATACTGTGGTAATAATATTAGTGGTAATAATATGCCTGTAACAAATTGTTCGTCACACCCCTGGCCGGGCGGCTTCTTTGGATGTTTGAAGATCAAAGGGACTTCAAAGGATTTGCCGCGAGTGGGACAACTGTTATTTATTCTGTAAACTTTGCTGAAATGTGATATTTAGTATGACACCAACTCTATTGATGGCGCAACCAGCTTAGTTAGTTTGTATAGTTGGTACTGTTAAAAAAAGAGATTGGTAGTCCGGAAGAACTAGTTCAGTCCATGCGCCCAAATGTTTAATATTTATAATTTGCGTTATATTCTTAAGTCAATATTTATCTGGGCGTATCGATTGAACTGGTTCTAAAGTAAAACCAAAACAAACCTATTGTTACCAGTGGTCGCATGTTCTGTGTATTGTTTTACGTTATAAGTTCTGTAGTTTTGTGTTTAATTTGTTTCCATGTGTTAATTTGTTTCCATGTGTAGTTGAGTTAATATTACATTAAAAGAAGGAGAACTAGAACTGGTACCAGATGTGTGTTATAAATGAAACTTCATGTAAAGAAAGTTATGCCTTTACTTTTTTTTAGTTTATATAAATAGCTAGTTTCAAATAATTTATACTTAAATGTGTCTTGTGTATACTTAAATAATTGTGTCTTGTGTATAAATGTGATTGTGAATGCGTATAAATGTGGTTGTAAATAAAGGAATCTCACATCTAAAACAATAATTGATTTTGGTTTTAATGGTTTCAATATCTCAAATATCCTCCTTTTTCATCACAGCATATCTTTAAAATTTATTTTTAGACTTAATTTCTTGAGGAACGTTTCAAATACAGTTTGTGGATTTTTTTTAAGTGTTCCCTTATGGACGAAACGTTTATGTAACCAAGTATGATTATGCTATTCTTATATACATACGTTTTGTCCATAACGGAACTCTTAAAGAGTCCGCAAACTGTGTTTTATTTCAATTTGAATATAGCGCCATCCGCCATATTAGTTAAAATTAATTTGAGACCAATTCAAGAGATGGCGCCTTACAGCTTCATTTAATTCTATGAGAGAGTTCCATCTATCTCTTCTTTTATCTACGGACGCGACACAGACAACTATGGTAGAATGTGATGAGATTGTGTATGTACCTCACTTTAATTTGATTGCAGTACTCAACTGGTGCTGTTGTATTATAGTCCAGGCTAGATAGTTTATTTTTTGGAAAGAGTCCTGAATAAGGTTTCTCGGCGCGATAATTAGGTAAAAAAATAGTAGAAATTGGTTGTGTATGTTTTGGATAAACTCCGTATGTAGGAATATTAAGAAAAAAAATCGATAAAAGTGCCGAAAACCGTTTTTTTGCGGATTAAGGACTTGAAAAATATTTTTCGTAAAACAAAAAATAGACGTTGTAGCGCTTGAAATATGACCATTTTTTGAAATCAAATTA
The DNA here is from genome assembly GCA_029963805.1 of Aromia moschata. NCBI lineage: Eukaryota > Metazoa > Arthropoda > Insecta > Coleoptera > Cerambycidae > Aromia > Aromia moschata. Next base: position 101,865 of record JAPWTK010000384.1, read on the forward strand.
CAAGGGTTCTAATGGTTGCAGAAACTTCTGCTTAAATTGTAGCTTTTGGTGGTGCCTATCTAAAGTAAAAATTTCATGCAAAAATAGTAAGAACTTTTTGCATAAATCGAAAAAAACTAAAAAAGGTATTTTCGAAAAACCGCTTGAACAAGCCGAAAAATTTTAAGATGTGATAAAAAATTCGACAAATACTGTGAGCCAAAGAAAAACATTGTTTACGAGCGATATAAATTCTTGGAATGTACACAAAAACCAAATCAGTCGTTGCTGCAGTACATTTAGTAACAACCATGCTAACCTACCACTAATTCAACACGAGATACCTAATAGAGCTTGGGAAAAAATAGGAATGGATATTTTAGAATTTAACGGCCGTCTATTTTGGTGTTAATGGATTATTTTAGTAAATGGATAGAGTTAAAAAGTATTAAGTTTAAAAATGTAAAGGAAATTGTAAAAACTTTAGATGATGTGTTTTCATTTCATGGATATCCTGATTGCATAATCACAGATAATAATCCTTTCAACTCATTTGAGTTTAAAAAATATTTAGAAACAATTAATGCAAAGCTAATAACATCCAGTCCAAATTACCCAAGAAGTAATGGTCTAGCTGAAAAAGCAGTAAATATCTGCAAAAATATGCTAAAAAAATGTCATTATGAAAATGGAAAGATTGAAATGTACCTTTTAAAATATCGTAATACCCCTATTCCTGACATAGGTTTATCACCAGCTCAGATGTTATTTAATAGAAGACTAAAGACAATTTACCTACTGTTGATTCTTTACTCAAACCTTGTATAAATAATCAAAATCAATTAAAAGAAACTCTAAAGAATAGATAATTAAAGCAAAAACATAATTATAACAAAAATACAAAAAATTTGGCAGAAGGAATGATTCATGACAAAATATATTTTAAACATAAAAAATTGTGGAAAAAGGAAAAATAGTAGAAAAAATGTAAAGAGCCGAGATCATATGTAGTGAAAAATAACTGTAATAAATTATATAGGAGAAATAGGCAACAAATAATTGTAAAGAAAGAAAAGTCACGGAATTTAGTTATGTAAATAATAATAGGGAACCTTATTATTTACGTAGTACTACTAATCCTAAAACGCATTGTATATAATGTATATAAGTATTTAGTTTATAAGTTCATTGTATATAGGATATTTTTAAATTTTATATAAATAATCAGGGTAACTTTAAAAGTTGAAGTTGTTCTTATTTTTTAAATAGATAAATTTAAATTATATATATATAATAAATAAACTTAAATTTATATATTTTTAATATACAGGGTGTTTCGCATAGGAACCGACATAGAGCAGGGGCATGTAGGGGAACCTAAAATATGGTGATTTAACGCAACTTACCTTTATACTAAGGTGCAACCCTGAGAAGTTATAGGCCTTCAAAGTGGGTTTCAAATTTAGAAAAAAATGAATGTCTCAGTTATAGTTGAACTTAGAAAAGCCAAATTTGGTAGACGTTGTGAGTGTACCAAGAGCATTAATCGACATTAAGTAGAGTTCAATTGAAGCATTTTAAAGAGTTGATTAGGGATGATGCACCATTAAAATATGACAGAATTTTTTAACCCGTTGGCGAACTTAAAAAATTTTCATTTTTATTTTATGGGAATTTAATTCTAAAACTTTTCTTACTCTTGTTATTTTTCAAAAAACTTTGTCGTTTTCAAGAAAAACTCGAATAACTAAAAACACCTATTTCAGCAGTGTTATTTAAAATCTTCGAAAATTCAAAAGTTGGCTATGAAATCGGATCAGGATCAGGATAAAAGTTACTTAATTTTAGTTAATTGTTTGCTGAGTGTTTTGAAAATGGCCGGAAAGTTTTCATTTAGCAAACAAGTTGACATGCTATTAGTGTTAGGTTTCTGTGAAAGAAACTGCAGAAGAAACTGCACTCGAGAACGTGCTTATTGCAATCAGGGCACAAGACGAAGAACTGATTTTTAACTATTGAAGATGAACAACATATCATTACTATAAATTTATCTCGACAAACTGGTATATTGCAAACTTCTGTGCACCTAGTTATCAGACGTAATCTACTACACCCATATCATATTCAAAAAGTGCAAGAATTGCCACCCGGATGATTTTTGGTTAAACGAGTGACTTTCTGTCAGTTTATTTTACATCAAGACATTCATATTCAAAGAAAATTATCTGTACTGATGAAGCTTGTTTCACCCGCAGAGGTATTACATACAAATCTACACAACTATTATGAGTATTCCGATGTAAACCCTCATTCAGTAACTCCTCGACATTTCCAACGCGAGTTTAAAATAAATGTTTGGATTAGTGTTATTGATCAGTATTTAATTGGTCCAGTTATTATACTGAATCGACTAAATGGTGAAACTTGTTTAGAATTTCTCCAAAATACTCTCCCGGATTTACTTGACGAGGTGCCACTACAACTCAGACTGGAACATTGGTTTATGTATGGTTAGAGCACCGCCTCATTTTAGTATTATGGTTAGAGACTTTTTAAACCACCAGTATCCAAATTGCCCAAAAGTTTGGCCTCCACGATCACCAGACCTCAACAAATGTGACTTCTTTCTTTGGGGGACGTTAAAAGATTTTGTGTATTCCTCGTCGGTTGCCTCAGAACAGAATTGTAGGAATCGCATTACGAATAAATGTAGTGTCAATAGAAACAATCGGCGGTTATTGGAAAGAGTAGATATCAATTTTCGACGAAGAATAAATTTATGCCTGAGAGAAAGTGTTGATCATTTTGAATAATTTCTATAACTTATCAGTGCAAATCTGTTACTTATGTTGTTTAAGTTATTTGTTTTTCTATTTGAATTGTTCTTATTCAACTTGTTGTTTGATTGTCAAGTTTGACGTCTAATTTCATAGCCAACTTTTGAATTTTCGATGATTTTAAATAACACTGCTGAAATAGGCGTTCTTATGTGTTCAAGTTTTCTTGAAAACGACAAGATTTTTTAGAAAAATAACAAGAGTAAGAAAAGTTTTAGAATTAAATTCCCCATAGAATAAAATGAACATTTTAAGTCCGCTAACGAGTTTAAAAAATTCTGTCATTTTAATGGTGCATCATCCCTAATCAACTCCTTAAAATGCTTCAATTGAACTCTACTTACTGTCGATTAATCCTCTTGGTACACTCACAACGTCTACCAAATTTGGTTTTTTAAGTTCAATTATAACTGAGATATTGATTTTTTCGAAATTTGGAAACCCCACATTGAAGGCCTATAACTTCTCAGAGGTGTAACTTAGTATATGGGTAAGTTGCGTTAAATCACCATATTTTAGGTTCCCCTACATGCCCCCTGCTCTATGTCGGTTCTTATGCGAACACCCTGTGCAACTAATAAGGGGGATGTAATATAATGGGAAATTAATATTACTTATGTTGGTAGCTACTTAAAACATTAAGTATTCTAAGGTTGGCATTTTGTACATATAAATAAGACGTGCGAGTGCGCCGCGCCCTCTTTCTTGATCTGAAGCCGAGTGTGTAACAGGGGTTATAATAAACGTATTATGTAGTATATTAAGTTGTATAAATACACCCATAACTTTACAGGTCGTAGCATTTTTCTGAGTCTAAATTACTCGTCATTAAATTCGCTATAAATCCATTATCATGACTTGTGGGAGAGGTTCATTCAATCGGTTGAAAAACGCGTTTGAAAATCGAGCGTCGTGTTGCTTCGAACGCTCGAAACGAGTTCCCGTAACGATTTCTAGCGCCAGAAATCTGATCGCGTCTTCATATCGATTCAGCCAACAAAAATCGTCGTATCTCAAAAACTACTAGGCGAAATTGGATGTTTTAAAGTGGGGTGCGAAAATATTGGCAATGAGCATAGTAATAATAGCTAAAATAAAAGGTTCAGGGCAATTTTTACGTTTTACTATTTATTTATATTTGGTACATAGGATTTTGTACAACGCATTTTAACTATTCACGATAACAGACACATGCAGAAATACATGACACACGCGGTGATAATTTGTATTTCTTTTATCTTATATACGCTTTATAATTTTCCTGTTATAAGATAAAAAAAAAATGCAAATTATACGCATATTGTCTTGTGCAATTTAAGCCAAAGCAGAAGTTTCTGCGACCATTAGAACCCTCGTAATTCGATTTCAAAAAATGGGCATTTTAATCGGTTTTATTTTTTGTGCAAAAACTTCTGAACCGATTTTGATTTTTTCGGTTTTTTTTTTCAAGCGCTACAACATGCTATTTTATGTTTTACGAAAAAAATATTTTTCGTCCCTTCATCCCGCAAAAAAAAAAAACCGTTTTCGGACCTTTTATCGATTTTTTTACTGAAGGTTCCTACATACCGATTTTATCCAAAACACTTACACAATCAATTTCTACTATTTTTACCTAGTTAGTGCGCCGAGAAGCCTTATTCAGGACTCTTTATATAAACTGAGCACTTTTCTGCTTATTGCCCGGCCTATTAGCTGCGCTGTATGCAATACGTTGAATAGTGTGATATATTTTCATAGTAAAATGTGTCAAATGTGTGAAAAGCTATTAGTTACTTTTGTAAATTACATTTACTCGTATGATGCGTACGCCCCTCTCGTTTCTGCCAACTCCACTCATGCTGTTAAAAATAAAAATTAATGTTTCTAGATTTAGTCCCACTAAATATTGGAAAAGTAGTATTAAAAAAATTGTGATTAATTAGGCATGTGCTTTTTTTTTGTAATTTTTCATTATATGGGTTTTATGATTATTGATTCATTTGAATTCAGTTGAACTGAAACACAGCCCCACAAAAAAATTTTCGCTTCCAGCCCAACGAAATCTAGTACAACGTAGGTTTTGGGATCGCTAAATTCGAATCCTAGGTCGGTTTGTCGGTATCAGGTCGCGTTAAAGTCATTTCAAGGTCAAATCATTAGATTTTGACAGAACAATTTGAAAAAAAATTGTTTACAGGTTTTTGAGGTCGCTGAATCCAAATCCGAGGTCAGTTTGTCGGTATCAGGTCGTGTTAAGGTCATTTCAAGGTCAAATCATTAAAATTCTGACAAAAATATTCACCTGTTATGTCGCACATAAGCAGAGGTGTTTGAGGTAGATGAAAAATCAGAATCCGTTTGTGGGTAGTAGAGATCGGGTTAAGGTCACTTTAATGGTTACGAATGGCCAGAAGAAAATCTCACAAAGTGGGAGATTCACCTGTTATGTCGCGCATAAGCAGGGGATGATAAGAAAAATTATAAGTCCTCGATTGCACAAAAATTTCTTATTACTTGTGCTGTAAGTAGACAATTTGTCAGAGCTATACGTGACGAAGGTCGATGTTTCAATTGTCCAGAAAGAAAATTTCCCAAAAAGTCGGGAGACAAATTGAAAAACGGAATTTTCGATGGCAAAACGAACACTTTTGATCAAATAATAGTTATAATTCCTCCTCACATATAAAACTAGGTATACCCCAAGGTCCTAACTAAGGGGATCTGTGCGGAGGGGGCTATTATACATGAAGAAGGTCGAGATTATTTCAATTATATTGCTTTACAGAAGGTTTCCCAAAAAACTGAAGATAAATTGAAAAACGGCATTTTCGATTGGCCTCTATGCATCGAACACTTTTCACTAGTGATGCACAATTTAAAACAAACCCTGACGGAGAAAGCGAGACAATTAAAAAACCCCACAGCCGGAGTCGAACAACGCACAGAGGTTCGCGACTGGAAAGACGGCGCTTTCAAACAGCGTGCCATGTGAAGAGAACTTTGAGGCAAACATGACTAAATCGGAAAATTGGAGACAAAGAAACTTTTGAGCAAACACATAAGTGACAATTATAAAGAAATAGTTGCAAAAATGGTTAAAAACTTTGAGAAAATGGGTTGTATAATGAGCTATAAATTACATTTTCTGCATAATCACATTGACGAGTTTCCAAAAACTGCGGTGATTTTAGTGACGAACAAGGGGAACGCTTCCATCAAGATATCAAAGAAATGGAGAAAAGGTGCATGGGGCATTAACATGATGGCTGATTACTGCTGAACGCTGAATAGAAAGAATGAGCCCACAGGAATTAAGCGTGAAAAAAAAGCGTCAACCATTGCGCCGATCATTTAAAAATAAAAGAATGTGTTCCGAAAAGAGAAGAGTTATACCTGATCCTACAAATCAGCATTTACATATATATCACAAATCTAGCTTTTTACGCGATCGTATACATGTTATACATCTTATACATCCTCTGCTTATGCGCGACATAACGGGTGAATATTTTTTGTAAGGTTTTCCATCAGGTTAAGGTCATTCGACCTTGAAATGACCTTACCGTCAAACCGACCTCGGATATTGACCCCAAAAACCTAGGGTGTACAGGTTTCGTTGGTGGGGGCGAACATTTTTTTTGGGGCTGTGTTTCTTGACCTTGAATTCAAGGGAATTTAAGCTGGAACTCACTAAAACCAATTGAATAAGAATTACAATTCGTATTTCTTTAAAGTGCGTGCGTGCGTTTCTCTTGAAAACGAATGGACCCACTTGGCTTTTTAAGTGATGACTATATGACCTCTTAAAGCGACCGTCAGCAAAAGTTTCCGAAAATTTTCAAAAACACTGGAGCACTCCCTGGGTCTCGGTAACGCTCTGTGGAATATTTGCAGTCTAATAATCTAGAAAGTATCAGGAGCTTTTTTCGTTCGGTACAAAATATTTTTGTTCGAAGGTTCATTTTTTTTGAAACAAAATGTTCCTATAAAGTTAAAATTAAAATGGCCATAACTTTTTGAAAAAAATATTTTGCAACAAGTCGAAAAACGTCTCCTTAATTTGTTTCTAGAATTTACTGAAGGAGGGTCAGTGCTCCAGTGTTTTTTGAAAATTTTTCGCAAACTTTTTTTGACCTTTTATAAAAACCTTTCTTAAACACCATTGAAGTTAAGAATTTAAGCAAGTTGTATCGTATTTCACTACTAAGTTATACTGTAAACTTCAATAAAACATTTTTTGTTCCCTTTTCATCTTATAACAATACAATACCTTCGCTTAACGAACTGACAAGATCAAATATTTAGGAGTATCACAGATTATTATATCTAAAGAAGAACGGTACTCTACGAGAAGTTACGTATAATATCTTATATATTTAAAAAGCTACTCTATGAAGAAGCACCTTCAAATCCTTTAAATGCTTGTTGAATCTTTATGGACTTATAACTTCGGGATCTGCAACTACGACTTCATTAAATAAACCCAAAAAAGATACAAAAATGTATATTAAAAATTATGTACAAAGAGCCTAAAACTTAGGACACAAAAAAACATCTATCGTGAAACAGATATTTTGAATTTGTATCAGTTGTGTGCAATTCCAGTATTCATTAAGCAGCACGAAGAAAAGAGAGAGCAGTCTCAGATCCAGCATGTCTACAATACTCGCTAAAAAGCTGAGGCAATCATTCTACCAAGAGCAGAAAAAAGCAGAAAAAAGTATAAGTATATAGTAATAATAAAAAGTTGTGTTTTTATTTTTATGAATTATTTTCATTTTCGAATGTTCTCTAAATTTCTTTAGTTTAAAGTGGTAAGATTGTTATACAGTATTTGTTAAATATTATTAGATTTACCAGAACTTACACCAAAAATAGGGGATTGCCAATTGAAAAAAAATAAGGATGACTTTTTTTTCGAAAATGGTTGACGATTAGATCGTCAACCATTTTGAAATGAGGTGAAATGACAGCCAAAATATGCATTTTTGTAAACAAAATTTGACTTGTTCCGGTTTTATTGAAATTCTGCAGTACTTTTGCTGCTCTTTGGATACCTACAGTAAAGTGTGTGGAAAATTTTATGTGAATATAAGGACACTTTGAAGGGTAAGTTCTACTTAAATCAATTCTTCAAATAAGTTGTCAGAAACATTCACCGAAATTTAGTGAGTATTAAATTTTTAGCGAATAAGCCGATATCAGAGGAGTAATTATAGATAGTAATTTCTAACTTTGAACGTATTGTGCAGATGACACAAAGAGTATTAAACCAATATTTCGCCTGCGGGATATATGGGTCAGATGTGGGCGGGAGTTCTGGGTCGATCCAATATATCTCCACATTACGTCACATGAGTTACAAATGGTTAAAAGTGCAGATTATTTAAAAAAAAACAGTCATTCCATACAGTTCTGTCTTATAAAGATGTCTGGGCCTCTTCATATTTGAAGTTCTAGAGACAAAAGTGAAATATAAATAAAATTTCAACAAGGTTCTAAGTGATTTAGGTGTATATTTACGTTATTATTTATAATTATCTATATACATTTAACGTTACTTTTACTTCCACACGTAATGGAGTAGAATGGAATGGAGTAGAATAACTACAAGTAGTTGAGTAGAATAGTATCCACGAAAAAAAAATTAAAATACTGTATTTGCTAAATAAGCCTAAAATGTTCTGAAACGTCGTGATTTTATTATAAGTTCATATGCGGGGTTTAATAAAAGACCCCGCACATTTTACATTGAAATCCGACCTCCACCGAAATTGGAATAAATAGTTGGAAATGATCATTATTGTTCAGATTCAATGTTTGGTGTCACGCGTGTTAAACTGCGTTAGACTATCCTGCTCTCCCGCGCTGGGCGTACTATTGCGCATACGCAGGTTCTGGAGCGTTATCGGGAAGGGTCAATGCCGTACATAGCACAGGCAAGAATTACAATGACATGTCCAAGGCGCTTAAAAATACGGTTGATACTATCATTATAATAGATTTTTAGTGCCAAGCCCTGTGTTGCAGCACACATTTACGGACCCTAAGGATCATTTTGTTTTCTAAAAAGTCTCCAGTCTTAAAAAAACATAGGGTTTGGCTCCTGAATTCCGCAATAATTGTAAATATAGTTTTCCGTGGTATTGGTAATATAAACTGAATAAGAGTAAAACTATAAAAAAAAAAATTCAAGAAAGTAAGACAAAGAAAAAGAGAAAAGACTTTCTTTTCGTTTTTTTTCTCGTTTTTTTTTTTTAAATATTATCTTTTTTCTGATTTTATTCTTACTCAATTTATATTTCAACAACGCGGAAAACTTTACAATCGCGACAGTCAGTAGCCACTAGCTAAAAATCTGTCAATTTTTGAGGTTCTAGCTATGGTTTCTTGTTTCAAAACAGCAAAATTATCATTTCCAATATTTATTCCAATTGCGGATTTTAAATATTAGGATTTTAAAGTGGATTAAAGTAAATGAAGTAATGAATTTAGGTCATTGCATGATCTATCTCTCTATGATCTATTCACTATATATCAATGAATTTAGGTCAGAGCATGATGATGGGCGGACAGACGAAAATACGGACAGATTCACCCACGGACAGGCCCGCATAGTAGGGTGGAAGTATAGTATTTTATTTAATCATTAACTGTCTATTTTAACTTAAAATAGACAGTTTTAACTTAATAGATTGTAACTTAATAAATTAAATACAACGTATAACTGCAGTCCTTCTTTAAACTTCCAATCTTTACACTTTCAACTACGAAAATTGTTTTCTGTTAAGGTAAATGTTTGTGAATTATTTTTATTTCTACATATTGATGTTGAAAGAAATAAAAACATATTGCGTAATAGAGATGACAAAATATCATGTTTTTCAGTATTTTAGAAATGAATTAAAAATTGGAAATTACAAAAAGAGACCTAAAACTCCTATACTAAAACTTCAGAAAAAAGCTTTAAACTAGCTATTGGCTTCTACATGCGGAAATAATACTTTTTCATATAAATTTTAAATACAATTTATAGGAAGAAAAAAAAGTTAATTTTTTTATGTAACCTCTAAATTCTTTATTTAGAGGTTACATCCATAATATTATATATTTTACATATATAATTACAGTTACATATATAATATTCTATATTATAAAAATATACAGGGTAAAATAGTTTGAAAATATCCTCAATTGTATACGAGTTAGCCATGATGTAATCGAGTGGCCTATGGAAAACAATGAACAAAAATCTATTTATATATACGTTTTATCAAAGATTTGTAACATTATATTTTAATAAAAAAATATTTTACAACAGTAACAAAAATCTAAATCGGTTTCGTTTTCATTGTTTTACAAAATGAAACGATAATAACTATACTAACTAATTTTAAAAACACAAATACTGTCGAACACAACTAATTGCTTAGTAGATTAAAAAAATGTTCTCAATATGCATTCCTCCTATTTCTAAGCATTTTTCTAGCCTTTTTCTAACTTCCCTCGTTGACGCCTTTATCAGCGTATCTCTTGATATATTTTCGCAAGCACTACGAATTTTATCTTTTAAATGTTCTAAATTTCTAGTAGGTGTTTTATACACTTCATTTTTTAAGGTTCCCCAGAGAAACAAATCAAGCGGTGTTAGGTCTGCTGATTTGGGAGGCCATTCTATAGGCCCATTTATTCCAATCCATTTATCCGGATATACATCATTTAAATATTGTTGCACACGTCGAGCTTAATGCGGTGGAGCACCATCGTGCTGAAACGGCATATTTAATCTTAATTGTAACGACACATTTTCAAGAAGTTGGGGCAGCTCATCACATAAAAACCGTAAATAACTATTAGTATCCAAAATGTGATCATAGGCCAATTAAATGTCGTCCAATTATTCCACACCACACATTTATTCCGTAATGTCCCTGATTTTGTATAGGATTAACATAGTATAGATTTTCAGTAGCCCAATAATGTTCGTTTGTTCGCGATTTGGTTTGCCATTACTTATAAAACGATTTTCGTCGCTCCAAAGAATATGTTGAGACAATCTCTTATCAATGTCTAAATTAACAATCATTTCAGGTATGTAATTAAGTCTTCTTTCAATATGTCTTTGTGATAAATATTCTAGTTTATGTAATTCAAAATCATGATATCCATTGGACTTTACAATTCATTGAATAGAGCTTCGCTTTATATCAAGTTAAACTACTGCCTGTCTTATTGAATTTCTATGATTATTTTCAAAATACTCTAAAACCCTAGCTACATTTATATCATTGTACACTGATTTTGCTATCTGTTTTCCTCTTCGCGATGAAAATGCATTTTCATTATCTCGCAAAATTCTTTCTAACCTAGCAAAAATCTTTGCATTTGGAGCACGACGTTCGGGATATCTCTCTCGATAGATGTCGACGGCTCTTCTCGAATTTTTTTGAGATTCACCATAGATTAAAATCATGTCTACTTTTTCACTGTTTGTAAACATTTCGGCGCTACTTAAATTAATTCACACCCGTAAACTATTTGACACAAACAGTATATACACTAAACAAACTTATGTCAACAGCCCTAGTTCATTGTTTTCCATAGGCCACTCGATTAAATCATGGCTAACTCGTATGCAATTGAGGGTATTTTCAAACTATTTTTACCCTGTATACTTTTAAATATAAAAGATACAAAAAAAAGTTGAATAAAAAATGTTCAGAAAAAATAGCACAAAAAAAGTATATGTTCCTGGAAAAAATTCTGATGAAGTCAGTTTCGCCATTTTCTAGATTTAGAAAAAAACAATTTTCTAGCGTAAAATACACTTTACTGCACCCCAAATCAAACCACGTAAACGGTTTTGTGATAACTCGTTTCATTCTCTAGATATAGTCCCGAGACATCAACTTTGGGATACCCTGTACACATATAGGGATGAAGATATTGTATTTTGTGGTTTTTGTGATATATTGTTTTTAAGTTATATTTTTATATATTATTGGTACAAGTATAAAAGACTAGCCATAATGTGTTAATAACATTTTCCCCAAGGCCCACTTCACATGAATACACATAACTTAAAACTTTTTTTTTCAACACTCTGGTAATTCCTTACAGCTTTTCTTTTAAATTTGACGATTCTCAACAGAGATATGCAAAACTAGTATCACCCACTCGCGATTTCAGAGTCCGTATCACATTTTATATTGTGACCGAGATTGTAACACTCGCTAGTCTTCCTTATATTTTCGTTAAACAGGATTTACACCTACCCAATCACAAATGCTTTTCATATCCTAACAATTAAAAAAAAAAAAAAACTCTTTCCCTGCCTATTTTAGAGTCAAACTTTCTGAAGTGGGCCTCTAAAAAAGGACTGGTTGAATTCAATACTTTTAATTGAAGATTTCGAAAGATTTATATCTGAAATTGATTATCCTAAAATTTAAAAAAAAATTTAATTTTTGCGAATTAGGTATAAACAAATGAATTTTCAGACGCTTTTTTTTAAATGTCAATTTCTGAGCGACTAATTGATAAAAATTAACAAACATTTAATGGCGTGTACAGAATTAGTTGCAGAATCAAAAGACATATCGCACACATGGAGAAGATTTAACTTAGTAATAAATAATTAATTTTGCAATAAACAATTGACGATTTTACCATGTTCTCCTTGTGTCTTTTTTACGATTACATTCCTTAAAATATACACTAATTGATCCTGCAAAAATTTTTCAGTGCACTCGATCCGAAAAAAAGATATGATTTTTTTAACGTTGATGAAAATACGCGGGACTGCGGCCGAGGCCGGAGCGCAGCGCCTACTAACCGAGCGCTCGTGCCTATTTGTTCGCTTATGTTTTTACTGAAGAATCTTATAAAAGATCTATGCATTTTTTAAATAATTTGCCTGTTGATTTATTTAGTTATTTATTTACATCGATTATATATTTTTTACTATTTTTACAACTGTAGATTCAGAGTAGCTTGAAAAAAAATCTTACATTCTAAAGAATGTGCTCCAACGTGCTGTAATCCTTTCAATAAACAAAGACATAATAGTGTGAAAAATAAGTTGTTTTTTCTGTCAGATAAGCAGGACCAAAAGTTCAGTGATTTGTTTGTGTTTCGTGTAAAAGGCGGCTGTATGAAAGACTACTAAAGATTCCGCTCAGTTTAAAAAAGCAGTCGAAGTTTCAGAAAATCGAGCAGAAAAAGAAAAAGGTATAAAAAAAAAGATGACGATGAAGAGAAAGAAGAAGTGGAATCAGATTTTCCTGGGAAAGATCCAAACTATGTTTGTAAATCTGTTGATAACGTAAACAGGAGACAGAAACTTGAAGCTGCTTTTGAAGAAGTAATGCAAAAAAAAGAATTTGAGTTTGTCCGATTCTGACAATGAATTTCTCCAAAGGTTTATAGATAGAAGTAGTTTGAATTCTTGTTCTGATGATATCGATCGTATTTGGATAAATGATTTTAAATTAGCAATGTCACGTGCATCAACGCGAAAGCAAAATATCACTATATTAACAACGATCCCTGTGAAGTGGTCTACACGAAAAATAGCGAGAGAATTTGACGTGAGCAGACGTATAGTAAGCTCAGCTAAAAAATTGCGTAATGAAAAAGGAAACTGTGCGCAGCCCGATACAAAAAAAAGGAAGAACTATAAGTTCAGATCTAATAAGCAAAGTCGAAGAATTTTACCTTTCAGACAATATTAGTCGAGTAATGCCAGGAATGAAAGATTATGAATCTGTCAAAATCGACGGAAAACGTACACATGAAACAATAAGTAATAGCTAATATCAATATTTTTAAATTTATTATTATCGTATTTCGTTAGCTTGTATCAGTAATAAATGTAATAATGATATTAATAAAAATTGCATCGTAAATTATATTTCCATATTTTAATATTTTTTTTAAGAAACGTCTACTGTTGGGAAATCTTCATAGCTTACATACGGATTTTTTTAACAAAATACCCAAGTTTGACAATTTCTCTGTCAACTTTTACAGCTTTAAGGCCGCAACAGTGTACCCCTGTTTTGAGCAAAAGGCGCTCATAACGTTTGTGTATGTAAAATACATGGAAATATCCGGCTTCAGCAGAGAGGACTCAAAGAAGAATTTGCTCGTAAAAAGTGTAATTTTCAAACTAGCTATCGAGATTTTTTGAAATCTATGATTTGTTCAAATCCAACTGCTGATTGTTAGGTACTTATCAAAGTGCAGGAACTGGTACAGACGGAATGTCTCGTAATTTGAAAGAAATTCTCCAACAATACAATACTGAAAATAATTCTTTTAACCAATGGCTCACGACGGACAGGTAATTTTAGTTCATCTACAAAAATTTATTTACGTCTTTTGTAATTTTTTCTGAAACAAATATTTTTTACAGATGTCAGTTGCTTCATAGAACTGAAGATGTTGATATTTTCATAAAAATATTACTGCAGAATTGCCAGATATATTAAAACATGATTTTATAGCTGAAGCACAATCTAAGTATTTAAATGAATTAAAAAGAGTCACTCGATCATGGGCATGAAGTGGGCCACTAAAAACGACTGGTTGAATTCAATACTTTTAATTGAAGATTTCGAAAGGTTTATATCTGAAATTGATTATCCTAAAATTTAAAAAAAATTAATTTTTTATGAGTTAGGTATAAACAAATGAATTTTCAGACGCTTTTTTTTAAATGTCAATTTCTGAGCGACTAATTGATAAAAATTAACAAACATTTAATGGCGTGTACAGAATTAGTTGCAGAATCAAAAGACATATCGCACACATGGAGAAAATCTTAACTTAGTAATAAATAATTAATTTTGCAATAAACAATTGACGATTTTACCATGTTCTCCTTGTGTCTTTTTTACGATTCCATTCCTTAAAAAATATACACTAATTGATCCTGCAAAAATTTTTCAGTGCACTCTATCCGGAAAAAAAGATATGATTTTTTTAACGTTGATGAAAATACGCGGGACTGCGGCCGAGGCCGGAGCGCAGCACCGATTAACCGAGCGTTCGTGCCTATTTGTTCGCTTATGTTTTTACTGAAGAATTCCTTATAAAAGATCTATGCATTTTTTAAATAATTTTCCTGTTGATTTATTTAGTTATTTATTTACATCGATTATATGTTTTTTCCTATTTTTACAACTGTAGATTCAGAGTAGCTTGAAAAAAATCTTACATTCTAAAGAATGTGCTCCAACGTGCTGTAATCCTTTCAATAAACAAAGACATAATAGTGTGAAAAATAAGTTGTTTTTTCTGTCAGATAAGTACAGGACCAAAAGTTCAGTGATTTGTTTGTGTTTCGTGTAAAAGGCGGCTGTATGAAAGACTACTAAAGATTCCGCTCAGTTTAGAAAAAGCAGTCGAAGTTTCAGAAAATCGAGCAGAAAAAGAAAAGGTATGAAAAAAAGATGACGATGAAGAGAAAGAAGAAGTGGAATCAGATTTTCCCTGGGAAAGATCCAAACTATGTTTGTAAATCTGTTGATAACGTAAACAGGAGACAGAAACTTGAAGCTGCTTTTGAAGAAGTAATGCAAAAAAGAATTTGAGTTTGTCCGATTCTTGACAATGAATTTCTCCAAAGGTTTATAGATAGAAGTAGTTTGAATTCTTGTTCTGATGATATCGTTCGTATTTGGATAAATGATTTTAAATTAGCAATGTCACGTGCATCAACGCGAAAGCAAAATATCACTATATTAACAACGATCCCTGTGAAGTGGTCTACACGAAAAATAGTGAGAGAATTTGACGTGAGCAGACGTATAGTAAGCTCAGCTAAAAAATTGCGTAATGAAAAAGGATACTGTGCGCAGCCCGATACAAAAAGGAAGAACTATAAGTTCAGATCTAATAAGCAAAGTCGAAGAATTTTACCTTTCAGACAATATTAGTCGAGTAATGCCAGGAATGAAAGATTATGAATCTGTCAAAATCGACGGAAAACGTACACATGAAACAATAAGTAATAGCTAATATCAACATTTTTAAATTTATTATTATCGTATTTCGTTAGCTTGTATCAGTAATAATGATATTAATAAAATTGCATCGTAAATTATATTTCCATATTTTAATATTTTTTTTAAGAAACGTCTACTGTTGGGAAATCTTCAGTAGCTTACATACGGATTTTTTAACAAAATACCCAAGTTTGACCATTCTTCCGTCAACTTTTACAGCTTTAAGGCCGCAACAGTGTACCCCTGTTTGAGCAAAAGGCACTCATAACGTTTGTGTATGTAAAATACATGGAAATATCCGGCTTCAGCAGAGGACTCAAAGAAGAATTTGCTCGTAAAAAGTGTAATTTTCAAACTAGCTATCGAGATTTTTTTAAATCTATGATTTGTTCAAATCCAACTGCTGATTGTTAGGTACTTATCAAAGTGCAGGAACTGGTACAGACGTAATTTCTCGTAAATTAAAAGAAATTCTCCAACAATACAATACTGAAAATATTTCTTTTAACCAATGGCTCACGACGGACAGGTAATTTTAGTTCATCTACAAAATGTATTCATGTCTTTTGTAATTTTTTCTGAAACAAATATTTTTTACAGATGTCAGTTGCTTCATAAACTGAAGATGTTGATATTTTCATAAAAAATATTACTGCAGAATTGCCAGATATATTAAAACATGATTTTATAGCTGAAGCAACAATCTAAGTATTTAAATGAATTAAAAGAGTCACTCGATCATGGGCAATTTTTAGTTACTCTTGATTTTTCTGAAAATTACTTTTCATGTACAGAATGCCATTCAATCTCAACATTGAGTAAGGGCCAAGCATCACTGAACGTATATGTAATTTATTACAAAGAAAAATACGAGAGTACGAAATCACATGCCATACTGGCGTTCATCAATACAACTCTAAAATGATACGATACTTAAAAAGAATATTTGGAGTAAAAACGTGAAAAAAGCTTTTTTTATTTTTCTGACGGAGCGGGATCGCAATATAAAAATAGATTTAATTTTTCGAATTTATTATACCATGAGAAGGGATTTTATAATTAAAGCAGAGTGGCACTACTTTTGCCACTGCCCATGGTAAAGCGCTTGCGATGGTGTCGGTGGCTGTGTCAAAAAAATGCATACCACGCTAGTTTACAGGATAAAACTATTATTTCAACAAAAAAACTGTTTGAATGGGGCGCGATTATTTTAAAAATTAATTTTGAATTTTGCAAATTAGACGAATACAAAAAACACCAAAAAGTGCTAAAGAAACTTCAATTTTTTATCTTTCGCAAATATTAAAATTTTAAAAAATTTTTAGGATAATCAATTTCAGATATAAACCTTTTCGAAATTTCAATTCAAAGTATTGAATTCAACCAGTCGATTTTTAGTGGCCCACTTCAGAAAGTTTGACTCTGCACAGGTTTGTACTATAAATGTGAACCCCCTTTATTTTCCTTATTACTGGAGCATTTCGAACGGAAAAAAATTACCTGACCCTATTTTTATGTAGAATTTAACCTTGTCATCTAATTTGAAATAAAACGTCAAATATACAGGGTACAAAATGGAAAACCCTGTATTTTTTACATATTCGGATTCCTCTTATTACCCTGATTATAAATATGTATACATATTGTGTGATCGCTTAATAAACAATCGAGATATTAATTAAAAATGATTTAATAGCACTTAATCATGATCAATTTCTGAACAACTGAACTAAATAAATGGGAGTCTTTTTTAATTTAAACTTATTGTTAACTTAAAGTAAAATGTTCTATATGTTCACCATTGTTTTCTATACACATTATACATCTTTTTTAAAACTCCCTCTCTATTTTGAGTAATGCAAAATTATTCTGATTTAAAGCATCAACCTCTCTTGTAATATTCTATTTCGCAACTGCTCTACATTGTCGATTCTTCCGACTTTATATACACGATCTTTTAAAGTGCCCCAAAGAAAAAAAAAATCCAATGGGTTCAAATCTGGACTTCTTGCAGGCCATGTGGATATGACCCCTCTGACCGATCCATAAGTACTTCTGAGTTAAAAAGTTACATACATTTTGAGTGTTGTGTGGTGGAGCCACATCCTGTTGCCATATTATATTTACGATGTAACAAGGACATATTGTCTAGCAATTCCTCTATCCTCGTCCTTAACATATTCAGATACTCTTTCCCCTGTTAAACTGCGTGCAATAAAGATATGCCCCAATATTTTATTTTTATGTATTCCACACGA
This sequence comes from Aromia moschata, assembly GCA_029963805.1. Taxonomy (NCBI): domain Eukaryota; kingdom Metazoa; phylum Arthropoda; class Insecta; order Coleoptera; family Cerambycidae; genus Aromia; species Aromia moschata. Next base: position 119,931 of record JAPWTK010000384.1, read on the forward strand.
TACGTTCACCGTAGAAGGTCCCTGTTTTTTTATTTCGTGACAGACACGAGGATTTTCGCTCTCCCCAGTCATGGCTATTTTTCCTGTTAAGCACACCTGATGTGGAAAATGTTGTTTATGAAAAGGTTGTTTTCATTGTGTCTGTTAACCATTTCTTGGCAAAATTGTAGTCTAAATTCACGATCTCGTGCAAAAAGTTTTTGAACGGGCAATATACGATATAGTTTGTAATGATGTTTTTTAATACCTTGACAATACTGATCCTGGATATATTAAAATATCTTGCAGCATTTGTAGTGTAATTTCTAGATTTTCTGTGAAATACAACAATATATTCTTCAGTTCTACTTCTTCAGTTATAAGAGTATTTGGTTTATTTCCTTTTGCGATTTCTAAGACTGTCACTACGTTGAAACTTGAAAAGTTGTTTGAATGTATTTTTTTAAGGTATTCTTCGATTCGGATATCTATGTGCAAAGTGTCTTGAGCCATAGTCATATTTCTATTACAAGAAATGTAGATTTCCAGAATATCACGCCTTTCTTCCACGGAATAATACATTTTTAACAATGAAAATTTCTATACTTAATGACCATAAACAAAACTAACAATGGTTGCTAAGGTTATACTACTTCATTTTGCTTATGTTTTTCCACAGTAAAGTTGATAACGACATTTATGCTATTAAATAATTTTTAATTAATATCTCGCTACATAATATTTATAATCAGGGTGGTAAGAGGAATCCAAATATGTAAAAAATACAGGGTGTTCCATATAAAAAAACAAGTTAATATCAACACACCCTGTATATTTGGCGTTTTATTTCAAATTAGATGACAAGGTTAAATTCTACATAATAAATAGGGTCAGGTAATTTTTCCATTCGAAATGCTCCAGAAATAAAGAAAATAAAGGAGGGTTCACATTTATAGTAACAACCCTGTACGTATAATTAAATGGAAGATATTCTACGCCATATTGTGACGTAATGTCAAGAGCACCGCCTACATGTCACTGGATCCCAAAAAACGGATAATGACCGAAATATCGATCAGTTCTAACTGTGACATCAAGTCGAACGGTGACTGTAATTAACTGAAGTCGGACTGATGACAGACGGCTCCTTCAGGCCGTACATCTCAATCTACACTGACGGTTCAAAATTGGAAGGAATCTTCTCTGGGGAGCTGGAGCTGCATGTTAGTGGCCCACTAGGTGCCCATGCTACAGTCTTTCAAGGTCATGAGGGTACTACAACATACCAAAAAAACGGTCGGCATATTGACGGACAACAGAGCCATGTTAATGGTTCTGGGCAACTTCGTGAAAATTTCTGGTAATATAAGAGAGGCATGAATACGGACATGAAGGAAATCTTGATAATGAGGAGGCAGATGTCTTTCCTCGGATCGAGGAAATATATTTCCCCAGGGCTCGGATGCTGTTTTGCTGGGAGCAGAACCAGCAACTCTCCGAGGCCGTCCGCAATTCCAATAAAATATATGTCCTTATACGACATAGCGACAGATGGGAAAAAATCAACAACTGCAATAGATAAAGATGTTTGTACCTGAATCGTGTAAGAAATGATTGAAACACTGCCTGCAAATATCCCGGAAAAATATAAGGATACTAATTGGAATCCTTACGGGTCAATATAGGCTAAATAAGCACCCCCACATTATGGGTACACGATACTATAACACAAGTCCCATTATGTCGAGGATGTGAATGGAAGAGACAGTGGCACATTATTAAGAAATGCTCCGCATTCTCGACGAAAAGAGAGTTCTTTCTGGGGTATTATTGGATGAAAATAATCGATTTACAGAAATACCATCTGACCGCCTCCTCAAATATATCCACACGATGGAATTGATGGCTGCAGGGTGAGGCTGGTGGTGGCTAATCTGACAATTCTCTGTAGAAATCCGAAAATTTCATTGTGACAAATTTAGAATTACATATCATTATTGTATTTGTTTTTGCCTTTTAGAGTACTTAAACTTATTAAAGACTTCATAGTATTTTTAACATACCAAAATGTTTATTCCTTGGGAAGTTGTTTTTTACTTGCTTACTTTCGTCATCATATAAGGCCTAAGAATAATGTTTTTTTTAAATACGGTCATTAATTTTCAAGTTTAATTAATCTTCGCGCTCTAGATCTAAATTAAGAACCTTACCCGCCTCGACGTTTCCTCCTCATAATGTTCTAATTACGCAATGAAGTAATGTCATTGTCTGAATGTTTTCATCTACTTCGTGTTTTTTTATTGTAGAATTATAATTACGAGAGACCCATTTTCCTCGATTGAAACAAAAAAAAATGATAAAAAAGGTTTTGGCCGTTAAGTTGAATCACTAAGCAATTTATTCTAAGGGCGCTTCAATGTTGACAAAAAAAATCAAGTGGAGTTGAAACTTAACTTCTGTGTAGAAGAGAGCAAAGGCGACGATATTACCAGTATTGCTTTAATAGAAGTACTTTAGTAGAAGATAAAATACTTTAGTAGACGATAAGACAGAGATAAGTACTTATTATGCCCAAAACATATACTCGGTGTGTCCACTATTGCGATTGAATGGAAATATATGAGATCGGTTATGAAGAGTTGCATATTTTATGGATCATAAAAGTGCTGTGTTTAGATCTCCATAATTTTCAGCAGTTTCAGAGATATCCTAAAAAATGAAAAGCACCATTTTCAAATTTCATAAACAGTAGGATTTACAGAGAAAATCTTTAAATAAATGAAATCTGCTTGATCTGGTTTTCTATTTACAGAGCTATAGCTAGATATTCTATTTATATAGCTAGGTAACTAGCGTCCACGTTATAAATATTGATCCTATTTTTTTTTACAATATTTGATGTTTTTCCAGAAAAATGACAGACGTTATGATGTAGAGCTACCTTCATAACTTTTTTTGGGTACTTGCCTTCCCCCCTCCCCATTACATTTTATGGCACGGCTTAAAAACCTAGGTGCTCCAGTCTCTGCAATTAAAACAAATTCAAAAATTATGTACAAAGTGTTCACTTCATAATGTAACATTTTGCATTTTGCTGATCTCAAATGGAGATAAATTATTAGTTTAGCTTATGGAACTCCTTTATTGGAATATGAAACAAATTATTTATCTTTCAGTTCTCTTTTTTCTCATACCAACAATATGAAAATTAAAGTTTAAAAATTTATGTATGAGCATAGGATTTTAAAAGCAGATTTACCGGTTATGTAGGTACTATCCATTATTTTTCCGTACTTCCACATCCATGTAGTGGAGTGGAAGTAAAATTCATAGCCAAAAAATTAATTGGCTAGATAGGCCTAAAATGTTCTGAAACGTCAATATTTAAAGTTTAAGCAAAATAAAAATTCGTCTCTCTGACGGTCTTTTCGTTTTTGTGTACATGAGTGTACATGATAACTCGAAAACGCGTTAAGATATCAACTCCAAACACTGATGTACGACGACGAGGTTTTGAGCTGATTAGATTTTGAGCTTAATCACTTGAGAGGTTGGGGGTTAAATGGGGGTAATATACTTTTTATCTGACTATTGGTAATTATTGAACGAAACGCGATTCCACTGAAGGGTGAGGGGCATGGGGGTTGTATTATCACATGAATTCAGGAAGATATTAATGAAACGTGTCGCTCTATAGGGTTTTGGTTATTCATATAGGGTATACAAATTCAAATATCTCATTAATAAACCTCTAGTTACTTCCTTATTCAGCTGACTAGGTAGACTAGGACAAGAAGGACAAGTAGTTAAGGAGGGGCAGGAGAAAAATAAATTGAGGTCAAGGAGGTCAATGCGGGCAAATATATCAACAAGAATAAAGGGGGGTAATGGGTTTAAGAAACCAAGGAGGACAACATGAGGCCAGAGTCAAGGAGGTCATACAATAAGTAAATACGTTACAACTAATAAACTGGTGAGTATATATTTTTGTAAGTAAAAGATCAAAGATCACCTCAAAATCGGCAGAAACAAATGAAAGAAAGTTCGAATGTATGATTTATTCAGAACATCTTATTTTTGTTTCTCTCACCTTTGCCTCTATCGTGGTTAAAGAGGTTAGATGTTTTGGAAGGTACTTACATCATAGAAATATTTAAACATAAAAATTGTTTTGGATGTACCGGGTGGGCAAATTTCGATGTTTTTTTGGGTATCTCGGTAACTGTAAGGGCTATGGAAAAATGAACCCACCTTTCCCGACCTCTTTTTTTCGAGATAAATTCATTGGTGAAAACCAGAATTTGCTATATCTTTTCGTTTTCGAGTTGTAAACGAAAATTGATTTTTTTGAGTTTTCGATTGGTGTCGATAACTCGGTTGTTTGTAAAATTAGAAGAAATCTGTTTGCACGTTCTACAGGCACTTTTTTAAGTAGAATAGGATTTCCTTAACAGATTTTTTATATCTTGTGTAGTTTTCGAGTTATGGCATAAACTTCTATTTTTTTTAAATGGAAACCATAGTTGGCTATGATTTAGCTAAAAAGAGGATTTTTTTCTCTTTACAACGATATATAGTTTGTGGGGTCTATGATGAGTGTTTATGCGGAAACAGTTAAAAACATATGTTTTCTAATAAAGGACAGTATAGTAATTTCAATGATTTTGCACAGTAGGCGCCTGTCATTTTGAAAACAGAACAGTAGGATATTGGGATGTAAATACACAGTTACACATTACTGTTTGATTAATTGTTTATGTTTGGTTTTTGCTTGCATTATAGTTTTAAAGTTTCGATTAAAGAAATTGACAAAGCGCGATGGCGTATCAAAAATTACGAAAAGTTTAATATGCTAGAGTGTTTTATTCAAAATGGATATAATTCTGAAGCTGCATCGGAAGCATATTTTAATCGCTACCCTGAAAGGAGACAACCTAATATGTCCATCTTTGGTAGACTAAAAGAAAACCTCGTTGAATACGGAGGATTTAATAAACCAAGACCAAAAAATTATCGTATTCAAGATGCTGAGGATGTTGCCATAAATGTTGTTGGTATGGTAGTCGTAAATCCTTCAATTTCAAGTAGGCAAATTGAAGCAGAGTCTGGTATATCGCGACGAAGAGCACTTTCAGTTTTAAAAAACACAAATTTAGACCTTATACAATAAGGAAACAACAACAGCTCCTTCCAACTGATCCTGAACGCCGACTGGATTTCTGCAATTGGTACCTACAACAAATTGAGCAAGACCAATTATTTTTTAAAAATATCATTTGGACAGATGAAAGTTACGTAAGTAGTGCCGGAATTTTCAACCGACACAACAAACATTATTGGTCTGAAGATAATCCTCATCAGACTGTTGATGTTCAAAATCAAGGACGTTTCGGTTTTAGTGTATGGTGTGCCCTATATAATAACCGCATTTTAGCTTACCAACTTTATGATGACAATTTAAATGGTCAATGGTATTACAATATGATAAACTACCACATAGTAGAAGAATTTTTAGACAACTTGCCACTTAACGAAAGACGACATGTATTTTTTCAACAAGACGGGGCACCACCCCATAATACTAATTTAATCTCGGAATTATTAAATACTAATTTTGGGGAGAAATGGATAGGGAACAATGGGCCAGTAAAGTGGCCTCCTCGGTCGCCAGATCTCTCACCGTTAGATTTCTTTTTTTCGGGAACCATTAAAGACAATTTATACAAAAAGACAAATAATACACTGGTTCAACTGAGAGAAAATCTTATAGACTGTCTGAATTCCGTTTCAAATATTCACATCTATAATGCAACAAAAGTGTTTCAAAGCGATGTGAACTGTGCATCGCAAACAACGGACGACAATTTGAAAACTTTAGGTAAATAATCATGCTCGTATTTTTTTTTAATCTGTCTAGTTTTGTTTTTGTAAAATATATTGTATAGTATTTTTTACATACATTATTTGTTACAAATTTGATTGTTAAGTGTGTTAAACTTTCTTGTTATGAATATGTTATAATTAATTATTAATTAGTCACTAATATGTCATAATTAGTTATTTAAGTTTAATATACCATTCATTATATACGACTGTTACTATGTATTTATGTTACTTTTCGCAGGAGTAAATTTCCATAGCAACAGTTATTATTATTAAAACATTGTTGTAACAATGTGTTACTATTGAAACTTACTCTTCCTGCAAAGAAAAAACAAAGTAAGTATACCTATACAAAAAATTAAAATTTTTAACTGTTTCCGCATAAACACTCATCATAGACCCCACAAACTATATATCGTTGTAAAGAGAAACAAATCCTCTTTTTAGCTAAATTATAGCCAACTATGGTTTCCATTTAAAAAAATAGAAGTTTATGCCATAACTCGAAAACTACACAAGATATAAAAAATCTGTTAAGGAAATCCTATTCTACTTAAAAAAAGTGCCTGTAGAACGTGCAAACAGATTTCTTCTAATTTTACAAACAACCGAGTTATCGACACCAATCGAAAACTCAAAAAAAATCAATTTTCGTTTACAACTCGAAAACGAAAAGATATAGCAAATTCTGGTTTTCACCAATGAATTTATCTCGAAAAAAGAGGTCGGGAAAGGTGGGTTCATTTTTCCATAGCCCAAGGCATAAAAAATCCACAGTTACCGAGATACCCTATAAAAACATCGAAATTTGCCCACCCGGTACATATACGTGTCCTATCTATGTAGGAACCGTGACCATGCAGTATCAGTTATTTGAAATGATATTACTCACATGTATTTAACCCTGCTGTTCTAATTTAGTGTACAGTTCTACTGTTTGGGTCAACATGACCCTACTTGTTATTTTTTGACGTTTTCAATTATAAAACAGAAAACAACCATTCTTTTTTAATACAGTAACTATTAAGTGGAACAGAATGACACATAAAGCTAAATCCATCAGTTTACCAAAAAAAAAAAAATTACATGATTTTATAGAATTGGACAAAAATACATAACTTGGTGTATCTTACAACTGTATCTCTTGACTTGCACAAAATATATAATGTTCAGTGGCGGCTGGTGGAATTTGAAATTCTCATATTTTCGTAACAAACATCATTATGATGTTTGGTTGATTACTCGATAGAAGCCTAGGTAGAAAGCTATGATAGCAAATGGCTTGGGCAATGTTTTGTGAATATAAAAACTTTTTATTATTGTGTTTCTTGTAAAATTTTCATTTTAGCTAAAGATTCAGCTATTTTTAAATTTCATATATGAAATAAAAAAAAAACTGGACGTTTTACACGAAACACCGAACTACTATACTTTTCTCGAAGCGCGTTTTGCCAACTAAGTTGGCATCTTCAGGAGAGGATTAAAACTAAATTCCATTTACCATATTTATAATAGCTATATTTGTAGCTGTATTTGTTATTAGAAATAGTGAAAATAAGTTAGAGTTTGATGTATATAGGAAAGAAACCGCGACTCTTAGATATATTCCCAAAGATTCACACCACCCTTTTCAACATAAAATGGCAAGTTTTAATTTTCGAATTCACCGTTTGTTAAATTTCCCCCTCAGTAAAGCGAGGTTTGAACATGAGAAACAATTAATTAAGAATATAGCTAAGAATAACGGTTACTCAGTCCAATTAATAGATAAGTTAATAAGGAAGCATAAATTTAAGAGAACCCTGTACAATTCCACGACTTTTTGTTGAGATACTGACAAATCGAAATTTGCTTCGTTACCATATGAACCTAAATTCACCAGCGGACTAGATAAAATTTTTAAAAACATTTATATCAATTTGGTTTATAATTCTAAAAATAAACTACAGACGCTTTTGGGTAACCCCAAAAAACAAAATCGACAATAACGAAAAGTCAGGAATATACGAAATAAGTTGTAAAGATTGTGATCAAAAGTATATTGGGCAAACAAAAAGATCTGTTTTGACTAGATTTAAAGAACACATGGCTTATTTGAAATATGGCAGAACAGATAAATCTTGTGTTGCCCAACACGCTTTTGACAATAACCATAGGATAGACATACCTAAATAATTTAAAATTAATTAGAAATATAACAAACAGTAGACAGTTGGATGCTTTTGAAAGTTTAGAAATCATTAAGTGTAACAGTAGAATGAATAAGGACAATGATCCGATACCCACCAGTCCACTGTTTGCTCTGACAAATAAAGACAGTTACAGTTCAGTGAATGTTCATAATGTACGAGTGGCATACGCAAATTTGAAATGGACCCAAGAGTAAACTACCTTTATTTTTGACCTTAGAGAAAAATATTATAAAGAAAAGTTATTCATTCTTTCAAGACTATTACCAATATGAAGTTTTAATGTAATATGGTGAAAAAGCGGTTCCTGCCATTTTTCATCTTAAATACCCTCATTTAGTATAAATAGTGCAAGTGTGTAGGATAGAATTTAGTTTTAATCTTCTCCTGGAGATGCCAACTTAGTTGGCAAAACGCTCGTCGAAAAAAGTATAGTAGTTTGGTGATTCGTGGAAAACGTCCAGTTTTTTGTTTCTACGCCGAAGGTTCCAGTATCCACTCCAGGATCATATATGAAATGTCAGACCGAAATAAAAGGTCATAATTACATAACTTAATAATCTCGAAATGTCGAAAAAAAATCACGGATGAAATCAAAATGAACTATGAAAATATTTTATATTAACTTAGTGATTATAAGAAAAAAATATTTTGCAGAAATTTTCTTAATTAAACTTATTCTTCAAAATTTGTATTGGATTTGTAATGCAACGAAAATCTGCACAAATTTCTCAGATTGGATAATGTAGTCACATAATATTTTAGTCTTGTGATAATATTTAGGAAAACCAATATTTTATCAATCGTCACTGCAATAAATATTTCTTCACTCTACTGTTAATAGAACTAATACGTTGCGTAAATACTGAATTGGCTTAGATTAGTTAGAACTTAGGCAACTGAACCCTCTTATATCAAATGGCCTCTCTGAAAATATATGAGGCTATAATACCACACGGTGGAGACTTTAACTGGAATATATTCGCTAGCGGGGTGGTGAATGATTTTTAAAAAAATTCCCAAGACACGTCAACTTTTAAATGTATTTACCTACATTTTTCAAGTAATGTGAAAAATATAGCCCTTCAGGGGTGGCTGAAACCACCCTCGACATGATTTTTTCAAATGCAACCCTATGGCTTGTGACCCCTCATTGTAAAGCTGGTGGAAAGAGGAATCCAACGCATTGATCAAATTTTAATTTTTAGTATGTTTGTAGGGTTGCATACAATTAAAACGTAATTATATAGTTAATTTATTTTTAACGCAACAATTTCGTACTCAAAATGTGTGTTGTTTAGTTTTGGAATGTAAACCTTACTTTTCATATGTCCCCACAAAAAATTCCAAGCAATTTTTTGCCACAACTGATATTTGTTATTTTTTGCTAGTGTTTTTACACGGCCGCAAAGAGTAATTTAGTTTGTATGCTGTATTCAGAGTTTGAAGCGAAGTGTTATTTCAAATTGGTGAAAATGTCTTATTTAACTGAATCACTAAAAATCGAAATTTTGATGATGATTGGATATGGTGATAGAGCGCGAACTCAATGCGAAGTTGTTCGCTTGTTTCGAGAAACGCATCCTGACTTGCCACCACTAAATCAAGGTACCATTAGTAAAATTGAGGCACAATATCGAGAGATGGGTCATGTCAGGAAAGTACCGAGTAAGAGGCAGGCTGTTGTTGATGACGACACGAAGTTGAATTTGTTGCTTGCTCTAGAAGAAAATCCAATCACTCCAGCCCGTCAATTGGCCCGTGATAGTAATCTTAATCACAAAACAGTTTTAAAAATACTTAAATATGAAAAAAAACGCCCATATAAAATGCAAGCTGTTCAAGAGCTACTTGAAGATGATCCAGATCGACGAGTGGAATTTTGCGATTTATTGATGACTTGTATTGATCAAAACCAGTTATCTTTAGAGTGGATAGTTTTTCTCTGACGAGGCTACTTTTACATTAAATGGGCACGTAAATCGCCAAAATTGTCGTTACTGGGCTGAAGAGAACCCCCATTGGATGAGGGAACTTCATACTCAGCGCCCACAGAAAACTAATGTGTGGGCCGGAATAATACAAGATAGAATTGTAGGACCATTTTTCTTTGATGACACTCTTAATGGAGCAAGATACTTGCGTTTACTCCAGCACGAACTAATGCCAGTGCTATGTCATTTATTTCCAAACCCCTTAAACCCTAACTTGACCGACGAGATGTTATGGTTTCAGCAAGATGGGGCCCCACCACACTATGCTGCCATTGTTCGTCAGTATCTGGACAGAATTTTTCCCGGTAGGTGGATTGGGAGGCGAGGTAATATTGAGTGGCCAGCAAGATCTCCAGATCTTACACCACTGGATTTCTTTTTGTGGGGACATCTTAAAAGTAGGGTTTACATTCAGAAACCCAACAACATAGCAGATATGCAGGAAAGTATAAGAGAGGAAATCGGAAAAATAACACCGCAAATGTTGCATAATGTAAGGGACGAAACCTACCACAGATTGGGATGCTGCCAACAAGTGAATGGTGCACATTTTGAACAATTGTTACGTTGAAAATAAATTTAATTTTTAAATTGTTTTAATTGTATGCAACCCTACAAACATACTAAAAATTAAAATTTGATCAGTGCGTTGGATTCCTCTTTCCCACCAGCTTTACAATGAGGGGTCACAAGCCATAGGGTTGCATTTGAAAAAAATCATGTCGAGGGTGGTTTCAGCCACCCCTGAAGGGCTATATTTTTCATATTACTTGCAAAATGTAGGTAAATACATTTAAAAGTTGACGTGTCTCGGGAATTTTTTGAAAAATCATTCATCACCCCGCTAGCGAATATATTCCAGTTAAAGTCTCCACCGTGTATATCGAATATAAGAAAAAGCAACTTGTATGTGGAAATTCCGATTAACCTATTTCAGTATAATGAAATTTTCTTTCAGTCAAAGATTGAGAGGATGATGAAAAACGCCAGCTACCTGAATATGTATTTTCATTTTCTTATGTACGTATTTACGTATTATATTGGTGTTCTTTGCACGCACAAATGGATAACTATATGGAATATGGATGACTATAGGATATGTTGATATAAACTTAAACACACTTGATAAAATATTAGTATTTTATCTGTTGCTAAAACTGATTATTTAAAATTAAATTCAATTCAAATTCAAATTTAATTACTAAACTTTAATTTTAAATAATTCGCAATCAGAAGAGTTCTTACCGAACAGTAAAACATATGCAGGGTGTTTCATTAAAAACATGGAGGTTGTTGCTTCTTGTGACTTTTAATGTTCAATTGTTAATTTTGGTAAGATTAAAAGATAATGCAGATAATTTATTAAAAATCTTAAACAAAAAGTCATTTTCTATCTAAACTATAAACGGAGGACCCTGCACATAATTAGATATGCTGCACATAAGACGAATTAAAGTTATTAACTTCAGTTTTGGCTCGAAAACGGGCTTTCTTAGGCCGGAGCCGGCTGTTCTGATTCCCAAGAGCTGCTATAAAACCACTTTCAGAGTGGATCACATTGTACCACCACCAAGGGGGCTCAGGACTGTTCATTAAGTGTCCTGATTCAAAACCTAACACAGAACTGCTAAGAATTTGTCATAAAGATCTCAGAATTCTCGTGGGACTGTTCACTGGACACTGCCCCATGAATAGAGGAGAATAATATGAAGATCGACAGCGTCACAACCGATGATACTTGTAGGATGTGTGAAGAAGAGGAGGAAACTCCCCTCTACATTCTTTTCTCTGCCAGTAGCTGGTGTGAGGGCTACTTACCTAGACTCCAGATTTCTGGAACCTAAGGAAATTCAGAGGGCCAAATTATGTCAAAAGGTTGCGGTATTAAATACCTTATAACTTTTCTTTTATTTAAATCAATTTTGTTCAAAATTAGTTAATGTTTAAACCAGCTTCGGTGACATGATTTAAACTTAACTTATCAAAATATAGCTGATGTAACAAATAAAAAAAAAAACGCTGCCTAAGGAATCCCCACTTCCATATTTAATCAAATTCAGACTTGAAGACTTTTCACCACTTAATACCGAAACACATTTTCTTTACTCAATGCCTGTTTCGCCAACCATATTGGTATCATAGGGAGATGAATAAAGCCCTTTTAATTGAGTATACAAAATTACTCTACTCTACTCTCTTGCACTCTTTTAGTTAGAGTACAAAAAGAGTGTTTTGGTGTTAAGTGGTGAAAAGTGTTCAAGTGTGAATTAGTTTCTACGACGTTCCAATTTTCTTCCTGTAACATATTAATCAGACTAAATCACTAAAAATATTAGTCAGTATTTTTAAAAGTGATAAATTTGGATATAATGTTTATGGCTTTTATGACTTTTATGAGTCTTTGTCAACCGTACGATCTGATATAATTCTGTGACCTGTATGGTCTTTATGACTGATGTAACCTTAATTATTAATATGACTGTTATGATCTGTATGACCAATATGACCTCTATGACCAATATAATCAGTGTGACCTTTACGAACGATATGGCCTTTACAACCTTGATGACTAATGTGACCTTTATTACTAACATGAACTTCATGTCCAATGTGATTTTTATGCAATATAAAACTTTTTGATTTTTATAACCTGTATGGATTTTACGACATGACTTTTATAAATCACGTCATGTAAGTCATAATTAATGTGTTAGAAATGGACATAGTAGCAAAAAATACTTATATTTCTTTACTTTAAATCCCGATAAAACGACACGTCATATGAATTTATTTCTTATTTCATATTAAAATACAACTCCTTTACCCCCACCTCTACAGTGAGGCAACAGATAACACCATCAGCCAAATAAAAATAATTGTATGATTTAGCTTGACCATACAATGACATAAACGTTTTTACAATTTTTTAATGACTCCTTTACATTTTGAGTTACCACCTTACCCCGGGGGAGGGGAGTGGCTAAAAAGGATAAGTTTTTTAGAGCTTCGTTCACTCTGTAATTACTCTCCAAAGTAATGTTAAAATGTATATTTGACATTTTAAATATTTGCCCCCTCAAACCTCATCCCTTTCAGCTAAAAACCTTTATGTTTGTAAATATTGTATAAGTGTCTCAAATAAGTGCATCTGTTGCATCGTTTGCGAATTATCAATAATGAATAAAAAAGTGTATTACCCCCAGTTAACCCCTACCCCTCAACCGATCAAGCTCAAAATCAGTTCTAGACATTATTACATTAACCATCTTTCTGTCTCCAACAATAACCGAGGTACCAAAGCATACATGAAAATAAAAACATATTCTAAATAAATATTATGTGAGATAAAATACTTAAACTGATTATTATTTAAGGTAGCTACGAAATAAATCATTTAAATAAATTGTCACTTCTGTGTGCATCATTTAACCTGTCATTTTACATTATTTATTCTGATAAAATAAATGTTTCGCAAAATTGACATGTATTATTCATTACATACTAATGTATCGTAGGTACTAATAAATCATTATTAACAAAAATATGGTAAATAAATAATTAATTGCCCTTGAAACGCGTGTTTCACATACATACGCAACAAAGGAAAAACTCATTAATTTTTGTGTTCATTTTTGATAACAAAGGGTAATTATTATCCATAGCTTTCTATAAATTACATGATATTATCAAGTATTATCAAGCGAAATTCAACAAATACAAAAATTACAGGGTGTTCCATTTAAAAAAATGTTATGTTAAATAAACAGCTGCTACATTTTTCTCTCAATTGTTTTTCTGATAGCATATTCTGAAATTTTAGAGAAAATAAGTTACCCCTGAATTTTTTTTTTTTCGTTGCTTTAAATATAACGAAGAAAAGAGAGATATGAATTGTCACGAATTCATCATATATGTATGTATGTATGTACAATACGGTAAGACCTTTACAGTTTGTAATTTATTGTCTCTTTTTGGGAAGATTTTTAAAAAAGTTGTCCGGACAGATCAATACTGGTTTTCTAAAAGACTTATTTTTCAGTAAGTGTTATTTCCAGATTGTACCTATTTTATTTTTCGGTCATTTTTTAACTGATGGTCCTCATTATATTCAGCGTATTTGGAAAGAGGGGCATTTTGTGTGTAGAAAAATGTAAAAGAATGTAAAGAAATGTCGCTTTTTTTGTACATCTATATTTTTTAAGCAATTGTCATGGTAACTTTTAAGCCAAAGCCAATAAGGACACTGTCCTTAATAAAAAAAAGCTTATTTTAGTAGTGGAAAATTTTATATATTAGTTGACGTCATGACACGTCATGACAAAAAAAGCTGTTGACGTCATCATCCATGAATACAATATTTTAAAAACAAATATTTCTTGAACACGGGACTTACTTATTCATATAGCTATAGAATACAGGTACTTTAATTTGGTAAAATACGAGTATATTTATTCGAAAATATTTATTATGTCCTTCAGTGTTCTCTTGTTGTCTCTATTGAATTTACCGTACTAAGAAATTAATTCTTCTGTTCCGCAAAACGTTATACCTACTTTCATTTTATTTTAACATAACATGTAAATTGATCTTAAAACTAGAGCTACTTTAATTCCAAAAAGCTTCATCATGAAAAAGCTTTATTTCCATCAGAGCTTCAAGCTGATAAACTAGGATATTCGATTACCTACATCCATTATCCCAGAAATAGTCTTTAAACTAATGAAGTACAAGATAAGGTATAAAGTTTAGGTATACACTGAAATTTGAGTACTTTCATGTAAATGAAGAATGAAACGTTTTACAAGGTTTATATTGGAGATAATGATTCGATATAGTGTACCTACATGAAAAATACCTTTAAAAATGAAATAAAAAATGGTAGTACAATGAATGAATTTCGAATTATTGTCAATTTTATTTTTTACATATTCGTTGAGAATTCAAAATGTATCCATATTGGCTTTCGTACAACATAAATTATACAGTGCCATCCATAAAGTTTGCACCATATTGGAATTTTTTTTGTGTTTGCGTTTGAGAAAGTTTTTTGACCGTCATTTGTTTGGGCATGTCTTTAAACTAAAAGTAGCGCCCATCAAACCTAGTAAAAAGTTCATAATATACGAGTAGCATACGAAAATTTGAAATGGACCCAAGAGTAAACTACCTTTATTTTTGACCTTAGAAAAAAATATTATAAAGAAAAGTTATTCATTTTTACAAGACTAGTACCAATATGAAGTTTTAGTATAATATGGTGAAAAAAGCAGTTCCTGATATTTTTTCAACTTATCCTCGTACCATATTTCTAACGAAATCGCTCATCATTAAAATCGTATTTTCCGAAGACTATTCTCCAAGAAAAATATTTGTATTGTTCAAAACAACGTAAATGGACAAAATGACAATATTTTTCTTGGAGAAGAATCTCCAGAAAATACGATTTTAATGATGAGCGACTTAGTTAGAATTGTGGTACGAGAGTAACTTGAAAAAATATCAGGAACCGTTTTTTCATCATATTGCACTGCAACTTCATATTGGTGCTAGTCTTTCACAAAGGAATAATTTTTTTTATAATATTTTTCTCTAAGGTCGAAAATAAAATTTAAGGTAGTTTACCCTTATAAAAATTAAGGTAGTTTACTTTTGGGTCGATTTCAAATTTTCGTATGCTACTCGTATATTATGAACTTTTTACTAAGTTTGATGGGCGCTATTTTAGTTTGAAGACATGCCCAAACAACTAACGGTCAAAATAATTTCTTAAATGCAAACACAATTTTTTTTATATGGTGCAAACTTTATGGATCGCACTGTATATACAAATAATACCACTCCAAATAATGTATACAATAAGAATATTTGTTTATGTAATGGAATATGCAGTTGTTTCAGAGCTAATACAGTTGTTTTAGATCTAATGAAAATAAGAGAATGAGATTTTGTAGTGTATTTGTGCGCAACCTTGGCAAACCTTTTAAG
Source organism: Aromia moschata (assembly GCA_029963805.1). Taxonomy (NCBI): domain Eukaryota; kingdom Metazoa; phylum Arthropoda; class Insecta; order Coleoptera; family Cerambycidae; genus Aromia; species Aromia moschata. The sequence goes on from JAPWTK010000384.1 coordinate 135,961, forward strand.
ACATGCATGTATATGTATAGGTGTCAACGTATTGGAGGTTAACTATGCAGAAGAGGCTTCAGCAAAAAAAGTGAATCTCGCCCCTGTAAATATCAAAAGCATAGAAAAAAAGTGTCATGGATGATATAACAAAAAGGTAGTGAATACAAATTTTCAAAAACTAATATTAGTTAATATTAATTTTGTTTTATTTATTTATTATTAATATTGAATAATATTCAAAATTGATAATTAAAAAAAACTTGTTCCTGATTGTTGTAGAATCACATCTGACAAACGCTTTCCTGTCGTTAAAAAAACATGTCTTTCAATAAACACGAATAATATTTGGAATAATGATATACATATAATTATTAGGTATACTTCTTTCTTCATACTTTGAAAATACATTTTTTTACATGTGTGTTCGACACGAATTAAAACAAACATATTAGCATTAAACAACCATTATGTTATTGCACTTTTAAATAATAAACTCTTTACTTCTACGAACAAATGTGCACATAAAAGAAACGCCGATAAACCTTTTGCAACTGCTGTCCTAGTTTTCCACAGTTCTTTTGCATCTGCATTCTATTTTAACTACCATTCAATATATATATGGTGATACATGCTATAATAATTTTAATGGTTTTACACATTACCTGCCATTAATCTTCATCATATTTGGCTTCCACTAATTCCCCATTTAACTGAATGCATTAGCCTAGAAAAATGGTACACAATTAAACTGCCGCATTGATTACTAAATAACGAGTTAAATATGTACTCCGAGTTGTGATCTAATTGATGTGATTTATTTTGATTGTATCCTGTAATTATGGAAGAACTTAATATTTTAAACGATAAAATTGAATTAGTTCGACTAGTTGCTGATAATATTCGTCACGGGATGCGAATAGTTATATATAGTTTGATATTTAACTCGTTATTTAGTAAAAAAAAATTGGAGAAGATTAAAACGTTTTAGTTAGTTTTAATATTCTCCTGAAGATGCCAACTTTGTTGGCGAAACGCGTGTCAAGAAAAGTAGGTATAGTAGTTCGGTGTTTCGTGGAAAACGTCCAGTTTTTTTGTTTCTACACCGAAGGTTCCAGTACTCACCCAGGATCGTTATTTAGTGTTCAATGCGGCGTCAGTTCAATTATAATTATTGTTTATCATTTTCCCAGTATAACTTGATAAAAGAAAATTTTGAAGGATGTCTTAAGAAAATAACATTTAAACACTTAAGGCCAAAGTAATTTACGTGATCTGGAAGAAAGAAGAATGGATTTTTTGGGCCCGAGGAGAATGTGTCGATCATATTAGCATGTCATATTAATTTTATTTAGACAAACCTAATTTTCAGATAAATGTAGTAATAGCACAATGCATTCAGGTAAATGGGAGATTAGTGAAAGCCACAAAAATATAATTTAGCCTTATTATTTATGTCATGTTGTTCAAATCATTTTCTCAATAAAATAATGTGTTTATTAGTTATTTTTATTTGCTTACGTCATGAGTTTCTTGATGTTCACAAAGTTATTTCGGGTTTAAACTAATTTCTAAAATTTATAATTATAATTATTAATATGCGGTACTTTAGGATGAAATTTAAAAAATAACCAATTTAGGGTACGCTTTACGTGCTTAATTGTTTAAGCAGTACAGCTTTCGCTCCAAAAAATTGTAAAGTTGGCATTGATTTTTGTGATAGAAATCTACCAATTTACCACACAATGCAGTTTTTCATTAATTACAACAAAAAACATATTGATATATCAAAACCGGTCTAAAATAGCCACTTTACAGAGCTCTCCTTGTTCTAAATGGCCACACTGTATGTATGCCAACTTCATAAAGCGTTGAAAGAAACTGTATTTGATATCGTACTATGCGGTTGCCTTATTTATTTGCAGTGGAACTAAACGGCGACCAACACACTTGTTTGGCTCGAGCATACAATAAACTAGTGCTGTATAAAGGCGCGTATTCACCAAAAAAAGCAATGGAGCGTAAATATTCGCTCTTGAACGCGGCCGTTTGCTCGCGTTTGTTTTTATAAATAGTAATAATAACTAGCGACCCGCCCCGGCTTCGCACGGAAATATAAAAAAATGGTTATTGTGGGTTATTCCTAAGAGATAGACATATACCGTCGCGGACTTTTTTGTAGACCTTTTTTAAGGTGTACAATACTGTAGTACATTATTTTGATCTATCTCGTAGGGTTCAGCCAGCGTTTGCAATGTAAGCGCAATAAAATGTGTTTATTTACGACATCACATTAGAAACCTCTAAAATTATCAGTGTTTCTCTACTATATTATGCATGTATTATACATATAAACCTTCCTCTTGAATCACTCTATCTATTAAAAAAAACCGCATCAAAATCCGTTGCGTAGTTTTAAAGATCTAAGCATACATAGGGACAGACAGCGGGAAGCGACTTTGTCTTATACTATGTTATGATGATGATCTGGATAAGTGGGTACTTCGGCGTAGAAACAAATATCTGAAGGTTTTCCACGAAACACCGAACTACTATATTTTTCTCGACACGCGTTTCGCCAACTAAGTTGGCATCTTCAAAAGAAAAACTTTGAGTTTTAATCTTCTCTTGAAAATTCGTGGAAAACGTTCAGTTTCCTTTTTTAATAATGATACAATTTATTCCACTTGATTATGTTACATGGTATAGGAAAACTTAGAAAATTATTAACTTTCGAATTTCCAAATACATAGAAACATTTTGATATAATACAATAAGTAAGCAGATATTATGGTAAAATAATAAACATTAAAGTAATTAATTAAATAGGAAGTTAAAATAACATCAGAAATTAAGAAATTCGGACACACTATACATAGAAAACATCGTTTAATAAAAATGTTTGTAATTGTTTTTTTAAACATTTCACGTTCCTTATATTTTTAATGGGTTTAATTTATTATTACTTATATAATTTAATACCTACATACTTAGGACTTTTTTCATACAATGACAGACTATTTTCGGGAATTGCTAACAAGGATCTCGATCTTGTTTCATAATTATTAAAGTCACTAATTGATATGAATACATCTAGGTTATATTTTACATATATTAATAACTCATAGATGAATATGCAAGGTGCAGATTTAAGTTAATTAAAATAAGGTTTGCACCACGTGCTTTAGGATATACCGTATATTGTTCTAATTCTTCTTTTTTTGTGCTTTAAAAACTTGTACGGGGTAGCTGTGCCCCAAAATATTATGCCATACCTTAATACAGATGCAAATTGTGCATGATAAAATGACAGTAAAGTAAACACAATGACGAAAGTTTGTTACATAAATTTTCTAATAATAATTTTCTATTTTCAATTTAATTTAAATTTTAATTTAATCCCAGAAAATTTGTATTTTATACCTGAGCTACTGATTTTGATCAATTTTTAGTAAGTAACTTTCGTTAATAACACAGGCACACAATATAAAAAAACAAGTTTCAAACCCCGGGTCCAAACCACTTATTCTATACGTATTTTGGGTCGCTGATTCAAATCCGGGGGTTCTTAGTGGGTTTAGTGGGTATATAGTTTTCGTGGGTTGTCTCGTTATCTCTGCCAGAATGCAAAACAAAAAAAAAAAAAAAACGCCAAAATTGCACCATCATGAAGGCAAACAGAATTATCACACCATTCAAAATTCATTTTACATGTCTTTTTGGTCGTCGAATACGAATTAAGAGTATTAAAGATAGAAAGCATATGTTTTTGGTGAAAGTGCGAATAAATTCAAAAAAGTAGGTAGCCAAAGTCGCAAAAGTGTCGTTTTTTGTGGGAAAAACCTGGGAGTCGGAATTCTTTTTGACCTCAATAGCTCATTTTGTTTTGTTTTTTGGGTTGCCAAATTCGAATTCAGCCATGGTATGCGAAAAAAAAAAAACGTTTCCGTTTTACTCCCTTGCGCTTACATTCTCTTTTCAACATTCAGCAATAGTCAGCCATCATAAGGAACTGAACAATCCAAGAAACATATAAAATGAGCTATTTCAGTAAAAAAAAAAACTTTTCTCAGGCTATTCTTACAAAAAGTCACATTTTAACGTTTTTTTTTTCACTGTTTTGCATCTTCCTTTTTGCATTTTTTCCGCATATTTATGAAATAATGTGCATGCCATGGCTGGAAATGATGTTGAAATCGAATTTGGCAACCCAAAAAATATAAAAAATTGGCCATTGAGTCAAAAAAAAAAACTCAGGTTTTATCACAAAAAGCGACACTTGCATTTTGACAGAGATTTTTTTATTATGTGTGCCTTATACTACTTGTGTAATTTATATTTATATTCGCGGTACAAAATTTATGAAGACTGTTTTTGTAGTACGTAGACATAATTTATTATTTGTAAACCATTTTTTGAAGCAAGTGATCAATCTTTGCATTTTTGTGCACACATCTGTAACATATGTTTCACTACACCACTACAATGCTCGCCTTGTGTTCATACTAGATGGAATATGTTCTTCTTCGCAGGGAATCCTAATTCACAGCGAGCATTGAAGATTACCTTTTAAAAATATGGGAACCGAACACTGAACTAACAATCTCCGTCCGTGCACACTGCACAAAGAAAAATGCCGTTCTTGCTTGTTTCAATGAGGACGAAAATTGTTAGTTCAGTGTTAGGTGCTGTGTTTTTAAAGGGTAATCGCAAATGCTCGCTGCATATTAGGATCCATTGCGAAAAAGAACACTTCAGTCGATTATTATGGATACAAGTCGAGTATTTATAAATAAACATGAGCAAACGGCCTTTTTTCGTTAATACGCTCCTTTTGATGTACTCGTTCGTGCTTATTCATGTTTGCGTCTTTGTAAGATAAATTATAAGTAGAAATAATTGATGGTATTAAGCCAAACAACCGAAGAGTGTTTGTTGGATGGGTACCATATCTGCTCGTAAAATTTGTCGGACAGTGCTCTACGGGTGGTGGACCAGAGGTGGCAATCTGAGCCATCTGCTGAACCTCTGTCAGCTGGGTTCGAGTCCCGCCCAATAGACCTGGCCCAACTCTAAGGACATGGGTGTTCTGTGTGAGTGTATCGGGGGTTAAGTGGAAGGGAACCCGTAAAAATCAAAGGCACAAAAAAAAAAGAACTAAAAAAGCATATTTCATTAAATATATTTGTTGAAAATGCAAATAAACAAAAATACTTGATTCAAAATACAAATTGAAAAATACTGAATTCCAATGGGAAAGGTAGAATTAAAGGCACAATCATTGAATATATGCAACTGTCCACATTCAAGGCAAAAATTATGCTTTATTTCTTTCCTATGAATGCTACAAATTGTTTTCCTACATGCATGACATAAAATTACAGACTTTTGGTCATATTTTCTTGATAAAAATGAGCATCTTGTAATTTTGAGCAACATTTACAGGCGGATGTTCTTCAGGTTGTCAGTGGCAGATCTTACTGACTTATGAAAATTGTTCTAGCTCAATTTTCTGTCCTTTAGGTAGTCCCAATTATCACAAGGGACTATTTACACAAGGGGCAGATTCTCAAAACAGACAAATATATTCTACATATAGTCAGCTTAATATAGGCATGCACTTTGGTGACTCAGTATGATTATGTATAGATGATAAAATGAACTTAGTTCTTACTTATTAGATGTCTTATACTTAGTTCTGTGTAGTTGATGGGACAGTCCATGCAGGCTAACTTGGTTACTTCAACATCAAAAAAATGCACAAAAACATATGAAGGGTACAGGAATAAAACAGGGAGAGTCCATTTGAGACGATTTTGCGATAAGTGGTGCCATCTGTAGGTTTATTTCTAATCTTACTACCTGTCAAATATCCAGGTTTAAAAGTGGCAAGGTACAAAAGTGTACGATAGTACAAAGAAAAGAAAAAAGACTGGTAGAACACAAGAGGGAATGAAAAAAGCTTAGATTGGCATGTCATGAAGGTACACCCTGCTTGTGTAACCGATTAAAATGTTTTGAGACAATAAGCATACATCCTAATACAATTTTTTATTTTTATACACGTCCGATTTACTAAAATAACAGAATAAAATAGAAAACGTAACTTTTCTCAGAAGTAGGTATTTGTGAAAAAATCAGTTGAGGCTTACATAAAAGGACAATTTTATAGACGCCTTATTAAAGAACATATTGTAAATAATTTACATCTGCGGTAACTGAAATACCCAGCACGGTCACGGGCGGGTTAAAGGTTCGTATTCACAGAAAAAAGCAAAGGATATATTCGCTCTTGTACTCTTCCGTTTGTTGATTCTTTTATCATAATGCTCGCCTTGTGCCATACTAGACGGAATATGTATGTTCTTGTTCGGACATGAGCGAACACACATTTGCTCTCTTGCTGACAGGTCCTCACACAACGATAAAGAATGCTTATTCGTGTTAGCTTTTTTTAGTGATACATCTTTGTGTAAGTAATAGAGTTTGTAATTAATAAGGCCCGACGAGAGGAAAGCCTTCTGCACTTCTCTAAAGGGTCCGGTTTGATAAAAATATTGGCCAAAAAAAAAATTAAAAAAAATTGTGGTGTTTTACTGTTTTACTTTAAGGTCCTAAAGGGGCTCGTGAAACTCCATTGCGCCCTTACCCGACCAGGTTCTGCCTGTAATACTTGGAAATATTTACAAAGCTGAAAAATGGTTGTAAAAGTATTCCTGTAAATTAAAGTAACAGAGTTCTTGGGACCATTACGCTTAATTGCATGTATCTATTCCATAACAGCTAAACGCTTTGGTATAATATACGATGCTAAGTATACTTGTACCTGTAGTAGTTAAAGATAATAACTTATAAATTACTTTTGTGTCTGCTAGCAAGAAAACTTTTACAATTTTTATGATTTACTGGGATACTTTATGTGAAAAATAGAAATTATATAATAGATATATGGTAGTGCAGTATCCACCGTGTTCTGGTTCGCATTTGGAGTAAATCTAGAAAAATATGGGTTAGATGTGTACAGAGTGATCGATTTATCATAGGAAATGAGTTTTTTTTTTTAGAAACGGCTGAGATAAATTATTTTTGTGAAAGGTAAATTACTTTTACTCATCTTCACTCGAAATTAAGGCAATAATAAAAAAATATGTCTTAAGGGCTATAAGCGTCGCGACGCCTCAACATTTTTTTTCAGTAACATTCATTTTTTGCTTTACCGTTACACAGTTATATTAATTATGATTTCTTTTTTCTATATATATTTTTTTTATATTCTGAATATTAAAAAAAAATATGGTCGATTTATTGTTGAGTGCACTTTGTTTTGATCTCGTAAACTACTAGCTAAATGAATATAATTTCTAAAAAAGAGTATATCCATTTACTTGCCGTTACTAAAGCCAGAAGTTTCTGCCTTTTAAGATGTAAAAGATTTAAGATAAAAATGTAGTTTAACGATGCCTCGATTTTTTTAGCAATACACCTTTTTTATGATTTGTTTTTTTATTCTGTTTATATTTTCATTATTTCAGAAGTTATGGCCGATTTCCAAAATCTTATTTGGTCTACTAAAACATCCGCATAAAAATAATATCAACCAACTAAATAGTCTATTTCTAAATTTCGCACGATTGAGGACATATTCTAATTCAAATTTAATAAGAACGAAGTAAAAAACCATGTTCAACTTTAAAAACTCCCAGGATTTAAAACTTGCGTGAACAGAATTTTTTTAATCGTAAAAATTATTATGTTTTAAAATTAAATAAGCTACAAGTAAGGTGAAAGTAAGAGAATATGTGAAGAACGTTTTTTTTTAACTTTTTTGGTGAAAAAAGTAAATACACGCCTATTTATTAAATTAATTGTTATTATTTTTTGATTATTTCGAATAAAGACAAATGGGTTGTGCACAAAACAATTTGTATTTTGATTTCAAGCAAAAAATCACTGGTGCCTGTGCTGAATTAGGTGGAGCTATTTTCAGAAAAGTAACTTTTAGTGAACTAAGAAAAACATTACGAAATGTGCCCATATTGAACATTTATTAAATAATTATAATTAACTTTTAATTTTATTTACTTGTTTGTTAATATTTCAGTTAGGACATTTGTATTTATATTGTTTATTCTTTAGGTAGGTATCTAAAGATATCTGTTCATTATAAATTGTACAATATTTCAGCTATTAGACCCTAGTTTTAATATATTTTTTGTTGTAAACGAAAACACATTCACTTATTTATTGTTGAACGAGCAATAGCGTCGGAAAATGAAATTTTAAATGTTGCAATATTTACTGTAGAGGATTTTTTTAGTAAAAACTAGTAAATTGATATATACTCTTATATATAATTTATATTCATTTAGCTAGCAGTTTACGAGAAAAACAGATCACTCAATAATGATTCGACCAAAACTTTTTTGTAATATTCAATATACAAAAAAAATGTTGAAAAGAACTCATAATTAATATACCTTTAACCCTCTTAACGTACACGGGTGCGAATTTTCACCGCCAAAAATTTCAAGTTGCTGGCATTTCACGCAGTTACTTCTCCAAAGTCAATCCCCACCACGACAAATATATGTGACCCCTCTAGTGTATATTGTCGTTGAGTACGCTCTCATTTGAAAGGTAGCAGCCGAAGCAACAAGTTATAAAGTTCGAGTTGGTGCAAATTCGCACCCGTATACGGTTAGTGAGTGTAGATTGTTAAAATAAAATAAAAAATTTTTGAATTTTTAATTATGAATGCACCACAAGTATTGTCGGTTATCAAAGAGGATACAAGGGCAAAATGTAACTTTTTTTGATAGCGATGCATCAGGCCGAACACGCATGAAATGCCCAAATTGTATGCGCAGAATGTGTGATGAGCATCGTGCAGCTGTTTGCGTAGAGTGCGAACATTTTTTTCGAACAATACAAAATTTTTTTTGTGTTATTTTGTATTTTTCTACATGTTTTTTTTTATAGTAAATAAATTATTTCAGTGTGTTTTATTGTTATTTGTCACTTTCATTATAATATCTCCACTCCAAAAGCCGATATGCACCTAAACTCCCCCTTTCAAAAAATATAATAACTTAAAGCGCGGGAAAAATACTTAAAATAATTAAATCAAATTTGTATATTTTTTTCTCAAAAAAGGGTATATTTAACTAACAAATCGCATTGGTTTTGTTCGATTTAATCAAAAATTTAAAAAAACGGTATTTTGTTTTGTTTTTATTTAACAATTTTTGAAAAATATTTTTTTTATAACAAAATGTTGTTTTTTATAAAATTAAATTGTCATGTATTGTACGGAAATTTTACCCCAAAATCATATAAGAAATTTCTTCATCTCCAAATCCATTGTTAAAAACGCGAAATCCCGATTCGCACCCGTGTACGGTATATGGTTGCTGGATACTAGTGTACGTTAAGAGGGTTAAAATGGTAAAGTAAAAAATGTATGTTGCTGAAAAAAATGTTTGAGGCATCGCGACGCTTAGTGTCGTTAAGACATATTTTTATGATTTAGGTATTGCTATGTATTGCTATGCTCTAAAAGTAATCGCACTAAATATTAATCAGTCTATCATTTATGGCACACCATGCATATGTACAGTTCCGTATAATGTACGGAATAATTTTCTGGGATAACTTCAGGGTGGCCAACAAAAATATTTTTTCCAAAAAGGTGAAAAAGAAAAAAAACCCCAACCAGAAAACCAAGGGTCGCCGCTAAAAAAAAAAAAAAAAAAAAACCCCCCCCCCCCCCCCCCGCTATACCCAAAGGGATTCCCTTTTTTTTTCCCCCCCAAACCCCCCCCCCCCCCCCCCCCCCCCCCACCCCACCCCAAAAAAAAACCCCCCCCCCGCCAAAAAAAAAAAAAAAAAAAAAAACCAAAGCGGCCCCCCCCGCCCCCCCCCCCCCCCCCACAACCAAAAAAACACAAAAAAAAAAAACCTTTTGCCCCCCCCCCCCCCCCCCCCCCCCCCCCCCCCCCCCCCCCAAAAAAAAACCACCCCCACGCCCCGCAGGGGGGGAAAAAAGAGAAAAAAAATTTAAAAAATTTTAACCCACCCATTACCCAAAACTAATTCCCCCCCCCCCCCCCCCCCCCCAATAAATTATTTATTATTTATCCCCCCCCCCCCCCCCCCCCCTTTTTCCTTCCCCCCCCCCCCCCCCCCCCCCCCCCCCCCCCAACCTAAATATAATTATTTCAACCCCCCCCCCCCCCGGCCCCGGCGCCCCCTTTTATTTATTTTTTTATATATTTTTTTTTTTTTTTTTTAAAGTTTAGGTTTTGTATTTTTTGCACAATGATTGTGCAGAAGATTGAGCGAGTTTAAATTTTATTGCGCCATATCTATTCATTGACCCGTGTAGGGTTATTATTGCGCAATATTGTTTAGTCAACGTTTGGTATTTGAAGAATACGTGTGTGTTGTTTGTTGTTGAAATGGTGGAGAAGCAGAAAACAAAGGAAAGGGAGTTTATTGTTGATTGTATCCACCTGTACAGAGAGTTGCCAGCTCTATGTAACGTAAAAAGCAAAGAATATCATGACCGGGATAAAAAAATACTGCGTATGAAACATTACTAGAGAAATATAAGAAAATGTTTCCCGACGCAACCAAAGATGATTTGAAAAAGAAATTTAACTCTTTAAGAACTAATTACCGGAACGAACTTAAAAAACACCTCCAGTCAATGAAATCAGAGTCTGCTCCAGGCGATATACATATATGAATCAAGTTTATGGTATTACAAAGAAATGGCTTTTTTAGAAGCCCACGAATGCGCAGCGGATTCACAATCTATTATGGACAAGTCGCAGTCTGTCTAGTGTTATCGCATCGCAGGTTTCCATAATTATTAAAGAAAGACTTTGTGGTGAAATAGCACTGTAAAATTTCAAATCCTCGAGAGTATTTCCAGTTGCAAGATATCGTAGTGTAATTGATATGCGTTGAAAAGGTGGTATAGCTTCCCTCATTTTTGTATTTTTTTTTTTCTCAATCAACCAAGTCTAGTAGCTCTTGAAACTTTGCCAAATCTAATCTTACAAAATTCTTAAAATCATTTACCTCAGTGTACACCAAATCTCTTAGAAGATGTTCGTGAGTATATTTTTGCCTTTTTTTTAACCATTCTTTGGACCAACGACGTTTTCGCTTTTTGAGTTTAAGCACCAACACGACAGCTGCAGCCAAATCTTGGTCAGACATTTCCAACAGTGCAACACTAAACACTAGGTCCTGCTTTATCGAAAATCTTGACAATTGTGAGCCGTCAATATATTTGAGCAAAAAATATTGATCGTTTGTGGAAGAGGGGTCATGCAATGATATTGCGCAATATCGTAATATTGTGCAATGTTATTGACCGTCTAGGGGCCGCCTTAAGGTCAGACACATAATTTTCGACATATTTTGATTGATGATGATTGATGATTTTGATGTGCTAAACACGGTGGCGAAAGTTACTCTGGGCCTTTCGATTCGTCATAAAATGTCAATGTTGAGGGAAAATGAACCGGAAAAAGATCAAAAAATGATTTTTAGATTAGTTTTAACTAAGTATATCTCTTCTGAGGAAAATAGTCTTAGGCGTCAAACCCCATACCTAAAAAACTTTAAACCTAACATAGCCTAAGGCGTCAAGTCCCAAAACTAACAACTTTAAACATAACATAGGCTATAACGATCATAGCCCATAACTTTTTTAATTTTGTCAAGTGCAGAGGTTTATTTGTCTTTAAAGCACATTTTTTGAGCATGTTTAAGAATAGTTAGATATCAAAATTACTAAGAGTATTTTAAATTACTAAGAGTATTTAAAATTAGAACCTCACAAATAAAAAATGCAAAAAAATGCATATTATTTTGGTTAATTTAGAGAAATTCAGAAAAGCCAGATGTAATATTTTAAAAAGTACATGTGCTCCTAATAATTCCACTTTTCACCGCAAGAAAACTCTTCAAGGTCCCTATAATGGAAGATAAAAATATATAATATAGTACCTCAAAGTATAAAAAATCTACCTTTTAGGCAAATGACGAAGACAATAAGTAAATTTTTACTACATACAGGTTATTACACAATAGACGAATACTTGAATGATGAAATATAAATATTTGTTTATTACATATATGTAGGTTTGTTTTTAGTGGTTTTGGGATTTAAGTGTATTTGTTCTTTATTTATTTATTTTAATTTTAATATTTATATTTTTACATTTTACATTCATATTTAACATTTTATATTTTACTTCTTAGGATCATGATATTAGGTATTAGTGATAATTTTATTTATATTTTTATACTATATTGATAATTTCGACACCTATGTGTGGTATTGTAGATGAACAAATAAAGAATAACTAACTAACTAACTTCTTTTTTTAAATTTTGACTAATAACAAAAATATATTTTCACAATTAAAAATATCTGCTTTGCCCAGACTATTGTTTACTTATATACAAGTGGTCAACATAGCCAATTATCTATCAATTATATTAATTCCCAATTATCTATATAATATAAATTTCATATTATTATTAAATTATGTTGGTTTCAAGGTGGTGGTCTATACATGGTTAAATACTTAAAACTAAAGATAATGTGAGGGTTTATTATAATTAGATTTTAATTTAATAAATGTTCTCGAAAAAAAGAGGTTTTTTTAGTTATTTCATCGTAATAGAAAAGTTTTACCGTAATGAAAAATAAAAAATATAAATATTAAAAACTCGGAAGACTTAGTATGTAAAAAATTATAAAAAATAGAAGTTTAAAAAATAAAAAAATATAAACTAAAATAAAAAAATGATGTAACTTTAATAAAAAATAAAAAGGATCATAAAAAAAAAATTAGAAAGATTCTCAAGAAAATGTATTAGAGTTATAAATATAAATAATATAGGGTTTATTAAGTGGAAATGAAAATTCATGATTATAATTTTTTTTATCCATGTAAAAAAAATATATCTTGAATTTTGCCAATATTATTCTAACTCAAAAATAGAAAATAATTATTTTAATCTCAGTTTTTGGTGGTATAAGGATTAAATAGTATTGGTTAAAAAATTGAAAAATTTTTAAATAGTTGTTAAAAATTAAGTTAATATTTTGTTTTAATTCATAATAAGTTTTTCTATATAGTACTTTTCTCATTTTAAGGGTATTATAATTTATAGGTTATAGTAATTTTAAATAAAATTTTAAAATAAGTATTTTAAATATCTTTCCTAGATTGTTTAAAATAAAAAAAAAAAAAAATAAAATAAGTAAAAGTATAAAAAATATATTATATATAAAAGATATTAATTATTTATAAATAGTGGTGATACCAAAAATTTAATAATAAAAAAAAATATAAAAAGATAAATAAAAATGTAAAATATAAATATAATAATTAAATAATTATTAATAATAATTATTATAATTTTATTTTTAAATTTGAAATATTTTAAAATGAAATAAAAAATGGAATAGAGTTAGAAAGTGCTGTTATTTTTTTTATAAAAGGCCAAGTATAAAATTAAAAGTAGTTGTTGGTTTAAAGTTTATTTTTTATAATAATTAAATAAAAAAAAGTGAAAAATAGTGTTTTAAATATATCAATGTTATTTTTAATTATATATTAAATTATATATTAAAACAAGGGTTTTTTTTTTTTTATAAAATTTCTAAAAAAATTATAAAGAGTGTTATAATTTTCAAATAAAAATTAAAAATATTATTAAAAATAAAATTCTAAAATTTATAATTGTTAAATTTTTTAATTGTAATTTCAATTGAAAAATTAAAAAATAAAAAAGAAAAAATATATTATAAAAGAATTTAAAAAAAATTATAAAGAGAGTTAGAATTGTAATTAATAAGGTTTTTTGAAGTTTAAAAATAAAAATTATAGAAAATATTATTTTTAAAAAAAATAAAAAAAAATATATTTATTAAGAAAAGAGTAAGAGGTAACCTAGAAAATGGATTTGATAAATCAGGAAAAAATGGTGTTAAAATGTTGATCTATGTAAGATGTACAATATTTGTAAATCGTCAGTGGCAGAAATTCTTGGGAAAAAAGAAATTTACTTTGAAAAAAACTGAAAAAAAAGACGAAAATTGAGTGGACGGATTGACATAATAAAGTGCACCGGTACTTATGATACGCCATTTGAAAGAAGTGTTTTTCACTGGTTTGTACAAAGAAGAACTCTTGTCTCAGGTGTGCTGCTGAGGGAGGGCGATTTCCTCTTTGCTGAATTCTGTGACAATCGGAATGTTTGATAACAATCGCATTATTGTGTTTACATTTTTTTTCTCATTTCAAATTTCGCGGTTTTTTGTCGTCAACCAATCAGTGACAAGTTCGATTATATGAAAATACAAGTTCGGAAATATCGTGAGAAAAAGTTCGGAAATATCGAGAGTTCGGAAATTTGGAGTTCGGATATGTGGATGTTGAGAGTATTTAGAATGGCTTTAGCAGTTAAATCAAATTATACTCTTGTTTTCTGCTTTATTTATCAATGTACATATAGTATTTGTTAACGTTTAGCCGTTAAACTACTTTGCTGTATACGTTTCAATTGTTCTTTAAATAAATTTAATTTGCATGATTACAATGGTTATTTTTGTGACACATTTTTAACAATAAGACTGCCACTTCTCAGTACTGTTATTGACTGACAGTTACGGACATTCCTACCAAAGCAGCCGGTATTTATATGTACTTTTTACCTACTACCTTTAGAATACAACTTACGGGAGTTAAAGTAAAATACACGTTACGGGAGCACCGTTTACAGTCTACTCGCTGACGCTCGTCATGAAATATGGTATCTACGAGTATATATACACTGCTTCCTCTTTTATAAAACGCACAACACACCTCTATACATACATATCTATATACATTTAATAATAAAAAGCTATATGCGTATACCGGTTGTTAATGGTACCTACTATGTATCAGCTGTTACATAGTGCGTGGAAAGAATATTATAGAGAACGTAATAGAGCTTATTGCATATGAACTTACTTTAACATATTGCATATCAAAATAACACCTCGTAATACCGGTTTTTTGTTTTACGAGTACGAAAACAAATAACGCCATAAAATAGTTGTTCGTTTCTTGGATTTAATGGCATTCTTGTATGTCTTGTGCCAATTATTGTTACACATCGACAGTATAAACAAAAAACTCATTTTATCCTACTGATTAATCAAAATACGAATAAGTCTTATTAAAAATGTAAAAAATAGGCTTTGGGTAAAATCGTTAGTAAGCGGTTCTTAACGAAAAAAAAAAAAAAAATCAATTTCAAATCAGCCCCTCATTCAACGGCGTAAGACAATAATTTATATAAGGGTGGGTGCCTCCTTCTAATTTCCAGTTTGATGCTTTCCACGATGATTTATATTGAAGGGAATGAAAGGAAGTGAGCAGAAAAATTCCCTTAAATGGGCCTCTCATCCTTGTGATGGTTTATATTAAGCAATTAACTAAAACCATATATCATCACCGTTTTATAATATTTAAAGTACAATTTGCTTTAAGGTATATAATAACAAATATTGGAATGAAAGTAGAACCTTCCTTGTAGAAATAAACAACTACTGGATACTTTTATATTAACACCAAACATTATATGTGTTTATCAAAATAAACGCAGTATACACAATCCTATCTATAACAGTTGATGTTATCTTGAAAAAGTTATTAACATGGAGTTAGCAAGAGTGTACAAAGACATAGAAATGTTGATGTTAAATAAATAAATAAAATTGATTTGACAGCCGTGTGGTTGCAACATCAAATATGCAAAACGTTGGTTTTAGGCTTGCATCAAATTGACACAATTATGCAGAAATAATTCCATTTCATTGTAGGGGATTTGACTTCATTCTTTTATTTCAAGCACTTTCCTACATCCCAGAATACTCTGATAAATCTGTTTCATAGAAGCGATCACCGATCCGCATGTTTTACATTTTTTCACAAAGGGACCAACCAGTACATAGGATGTCTCAATACTAATTTACTCCATCGAATTAACTAAATGAATCATTACTAACCTCGTGAAGCTTGACCGACTTACAAGGAGACTTCTCACTAAATTTTGACACATACCAACTTGTTGGTGATCTCTGTCAATCAAACTCCACTTACCTCTGAGTTTTCTTCTCAAGAAATTGCCATGAGAAAAATACTACTCATCAATAGCCCACTAATAAGAGCCGCCGCAAGTGAGGGTTTTGATTACACGCCTTTGAGTCTAAGAAGTGAACTTCTTCAAATCAACATACCAACAGAACATGAGCTCTAAACACAGTGAATGGAATATTTTCCATACACTTAAATACGGAAAGCATATGATCTTGAGGGACCATATTCAAGACAGATACATGCATGGAATTTGGACCTGCAGGAGAAACTATAAAACACATAATGGCAGAGTGTTCTGAGCTATTTAGAATTGGGACCGCCTCATAACGTTATTATAAGTGACAAGAAAAAAGTCATATTGCAAGCTTGCCACACTATTAGAAAGGTTTTCGGACAGGATGAATTTCCTCCCTTCGCGTGATGTCTACAGCAGAAATGGGTGAATGGGTGTGTCTCTTGATAGTGCACTTGGGCGTTAAAGGGGAGTTTGTTTTTATTTAATTTTGTCATAGTCTATAAGTTCACAAAATAAACAAAATTATTATCTTTGAAGTAGGTATAATAACTTATAATGAAACATGTTATTTCAAATTGCTATTTTAAACGTCCGATATTTGCTTACTCGACTAATAGATTTGGTTTCTATTGAATTGCAAAATTCTTTCTCAGTTTCAGGGGTAACTGACTGTGAGACATAGCTTTCAAGAGATATTTCGTCTGATGCGGTTAGTTAGTATTCCTGGCTACAGTAATTTCTATCGGCGGCGGTGTGAGTATACTTATGAGTGTCAATATTCGGTGCAACTTACTGTTTTCAAATTTGATTTGTTAATTTAGAACAAATATGGGGTAAGCTAAAATTATAAAAAAAAAAAAAGATTGCAGTCGGTGTACTGTATCGGCATTCCAAACTAAACATAACTGATTCCGTAGACTTACTAGAAAGTAGTATAGCTAACATTATCTCATCTCCCACTGTTGAGGAGTGGGAGATAGCAATATTTATGGACGGTTTTTATTAAATGTTTTTGTCCTTCGGTCTTGGACAAGCAATCAGCGAACCAACCACAGTTAGTAAAACATTGTTGTCACTTCTTTATCAAACATTTGTACCAACAGAAAGCTCTGAAGTATCTTCCGGTACAAAAAATGCAAATGATATATTATTCTGCATCCAATGTTCTCCACATCGTGTAGCAGAGACATTTGGCGAAATTTTAGTGCCTAACGTTGATCCATCGTTTAGCGTCGACTTAAGCTGTGGCCGTTTACACCGGTTTCTGGGTCATATACCTAACAGTTATTTTGTAACTTATTATTACTATCTGCTACTACTGCGTCGATCTGCAGTGAGAAACACTCACATTACCTTTAGTTTTAAGTATTTAACCATGTATACACCACCACCTTCAAACCAACATAATTTAATAATAATATGAAATTTATATTATATAGATATTCGTATTATTATTATTCGTATCGATAGTCGTATTGCAAGCATGCCACACTATTAGAAAGGTTTTGGGACAGGACGAATTTCCTCTCCTCACTTGATGTCTGCATCAGAAATGGGTGAATGTTTCCCAGCGTTAACGCTGGGAAGTGTGACTATAAAGTCGGCGAAATATAAATAATAGTATTCACCCTATACCACTCCGAAGAGTAACCCCAGAGGTCCCCTCTAGGATCTGTATGGGGAAGGTAAGGCTCATATTATTATTTGCTACTTGCTATGGCGCTCCAAAGTGACAAAATTATTTCGGTAAAGGATTTGCTTTACAGTTCTGATGAAACTCAAAACATTACCAAATCTAGGGTAAGCACATTTGGATTGGTGCAATTCATCCACACATTACAATGATGTATTAGTGGTCCCATATCAAATCCTAACCGAGAAAGAGAGATTGGAAAATGCACTTTCCCGGCTGGGAATCGAACAACTCGCAAAAGATATCGCGAATGAGGTATGGGCTTTTCCCACTCGGCTACCCTTCAAATAAGTATGAATAATTCAGTCGTTGATTTTCTTCTATTCTCATTATTGAGGTGAAAAATTATGAAAAACAGGCTTTCTGTTGAATATTTTTTCAATGGACCTAACCTCTATATAGTTAGAATCAAATTCTTACAATAAGAACATTTTTTACATGAAGGGGTCGTGTAAAAAATGTCCAACGAAAAAAAAAAATTAAATATACGTAGGCACATTTGCGTTATGTATCTAGCTCAAATTAATGTGGAATTTAGGGTATTTCTTCCTATGTAAATACATTACATCACTACTACCGTTACAGTTTGTTAAAATTACTGTTAATTTATATTAAAACGCAAATTTGAAACAATATTTACTTTTCACGAAATTAATTATAATTAATCAATAAACTCACCCAAATATATTCACTAATCGTTATAGCTGTGTATATTTTATATATTCATTTTATTTTTTTAATAAATCGTATATTTACTATCTTTTGTTGATAATATATTTTGTAGAGAGAATTTAGGTAAAATTGATGAGGAGAAATAAACATCAAACTGTCTGCTGTAATAAAACTACAAGTGTCCACAGGATCGCTATGCTATGAGAAAATACAACAACAGGACGTAATAGCAGTACTTTTTATCTGTCGAAGAAGATAAACTATCTCTTTCGTTTAATACTTTTAGTCCTGGCCTATACATAATCCAGTAAACTGTTTGATACACTTAAACCAAATAAACAGTGCTTCCTCTTATAGTTTACTTTTTATTATTATTTATTTTACATATTTTGTAGATGCGAATATGCGACTCATACATATTTTGTGTAGATTGGGTAAAGGGTGTCATAGAATTACTTATACGAAGCTACAAAATACCTCAAAGAATTGTTCAAAGGATCCCGCACACTTTATATTAAATAGTGTTCCTTTAATGTAGTGTGTTTAAAAACACTTTAAAATTCCACTACCCGAAATTGGAATAAATAGTTGTAAATGATCATTTTGTTGTTCTGAAACAAGAAACCATCGCCAGAACCTTAAAAAAATGGACGGTTTTTTCGCTAATGATATCTGAATGTCGCGATGTACAGTTTTCTATGGTACTGAAATATAAACTGAATAAGAATAAAACTAGAAAAAAAGACAATATTATGAAAAAAAGTAAACAAAAACAAAAAGTTTCCCTATAAAATCTCAATGCTGATGGTTTCACAAAATGATAATTTCCAATTATTTATTCCAATTTCTGGTTTTTTATTGTGTTTTTTTTTGTATTTTTTTTTAATTACTTTTTTTTAATTAGTTTTTTATTTCTATTTTTCATAATATTGTCTTTTTTTTTAGTTTTATTCTTATTCAGTTTATAAATATTTTAATACCACGGAAAACTATACAATCGCGACATTCAGGAGTCACTAACAAACAAAATGGTGTTTTTTTAAGGTTCTGGTGATGGTTTCTGGTTTCAGAACAATAAAATGATTGTTTCCAACTATTTATTCCAATTTCGACCGAGGACAGATTTCAATGTAAAGTGTGCGGGGTCCTTTGTGTCTTCAATAGGTTCAGGCCTAAAATAGTTGTTTTGCGATCTGGCATTTAAAATCATTCAAAATGTCAAGGTTAAAGTTCTAATTAATTGTGTAGATTCGACAAAAACCTCATTAAAACGGAGTTTACACAGCAACACAACACGTCCGTAGTAAAGTTCTACTTCGGAAATAGGCGGAGAGTTGAATAAAATTGGACGTATTCTCTCGGAAGATTCTTACTTGGAGTTTCAAGGACAGTTTCTCGATGTGGCTGTTAATATCAACAACACGTTTTACTGTAATCTTCGCCACAGTATTTATCTGTTTATGGAAACAAATATTATCAAAAACATTGAAACGCAACGGAAAAAACAGTAGCCGTCCTGCAGTAAGAACGGAGGAACTGAAAAAATATCGTTCAATTATAGAAGATGCTCCCAAAACATTTGTGGGTGTTGTGTTGCAGTTAACCGATGTGTTTGTACCTGTCACACTGTTTGAAAATACTTACAAAACTTATGAACTTTTGACAAGACGTCGATTATCCTCGTAGATCAGAGTTTTTTTTCAATGTTAAGTAATCTTGGTAACAATTACCTGATTGCTGAACGATGTAGGGAAGAAATTCTTACACCATTCGTAAATCAGTTATATAATGACGAAATGGCTATGATGAAACAAGGCTAATGTTAGAGTATTTTCCAAAATCAAGCTTAGAGAAAGATTTTTGGAAAAGATGAATGAGGTTAACACTACTCCTTTTTCGGTTCTGTTCGAAAAAGGTGTGTAGAAATGTTTACAACAACATGAAAACTCATTTCAACAGTTTTTGTAATATACCTAACGTTTGTTTTGAAACGTTTTTCTCAATTAAAATGCGTATTTTTATTTTCATTTCGTCTTTCAATTAAACCATATTAGAGACACAAATACAATCAAAATTCACAGATCTTGCATCTTACGCAAGTATCGTAGGCGTATTGAAAATACCAGACACAACTGGTAGAAATTTCTTATAAAATAGAAAGTAAATTTAATAAAAATAAAACACAGTTTTGTTGTTACGATTTTTGGCGGTTTGAACCTGAAGGTCTTGTCGTTTTAAATGGGCTATCTTGCATGTGATATTCAGTCAGGTTTGCGATTTCTTTGCCGTGCATATCCTATCAAAAATGTTTTCGATTAGTAAGTTGATCGTCAACCAAAATTAGATAATTTCCCGTTTCAAAATTCGAAGGAGCTCTAAAAGACTGTTTAGCCCAATCAACGAAAAAACGGCATATGTGCAAACTTTACAATGGTTGGCTTTGCCTGTGAGTAGACCAAAAAAATCGCCAAAAAAAAAAAAACGGATTTTGCAGTGTACCGAGAATGTAGATGGTCGAATGAGTGTGCGATGAATTTGCCCAAGACAAGCGGAATATGTTCAAAAAAACTTTTAGCCCAATCAACGGGATCGAGAAACGACCGGACTAATTTTATTCGCAAAACTTGTACTTCATGTAAAAAAAAAATTAATTTATCAGAATTTTTTCGAATAATTTTTTAATTTGTTTTAATTTAAATTTGAAAATGATTCAAAAAACGGTTTAAAAAAAAAAAATGAAGGTCCTAAGACCTCAGAGTAGCCTTTAGTAGACCTTTTTTTAATGAGGAAAAGATAATTTGGAGCATATACAAAATATTTATAAAAGTAATTTTAAGCCGTCGAACAGCTGTACTTTCGCAAACAATTATGTCAAAACGAAATGATTGAAATATTAAAAAGTAAAAGCTAAAAATAAATAAAAAAAAAAAAAATATTGTCGAGGTCGTAGGACCTTTTTTTAAACGCGTGTTTTGAATGGCACTTTTCAAATATGCAAGGCCAAAAATGTAAAACCAAAATAAAAATAAACGAAAAAAAGCCGGTTCAGAAAAATCAAAATTTTACAAGATTGTTATGCAAAAATTAAATAAAACGATTTGGTTTTTTAATAGCATGAAAGTACAATACGCGAATTCCCTTGATCGTTTCTTTACGATATTTTTGGACTGTAAAAGTTGATTTATGAAGAGTCTTTTTTAATCGTTATAACTGAAATAAAATTTTTTTGAAGTGGATTTTCGCTTTCTTGGGCTTATTTCTAGTAACAGAAGTCTGAAAAAAATTGATGAAGAAAAATAGAAGGAATTTGAGTTTTTTTAAATTTTTCTCAAAATGTTTATGGGCCGAATTTTTTCTTTTCGTTCTCTCCATTCGACGCGAATTTTTAAGACCTACAACTTTCTAATTTAACTTTCTTGTGTAGGACTTGAAGCTTTTTTTTTATTTGCAAAAAATCCGTTTTTTTTGACTTTTTGCGATTTTTTTTGGTTATGTTCGCCATTAAAACTCGAGTCGCAAAAAAACGCTATCTTTCTTAGAATTCTTTTCTCTATACGACCATATTTTTTGTTTGCTGATAACAATTAGTGACCAATTTACATGGGGGCTTTCGCTCGTTGATTGGACTAATTACCCAGTTACGCGAATTGGCAGAAATCCACACCGATGGATAGTAGCACGATACATGTATACGTGTATCGTGGATAGTAGAATACCGGCGCCGGCGTGTGGATAACATATACCGACAAAATTGTGAATATCTTGTAGGGTGAGATCGGCGTTTAAGCAACATTGTCCAACAGGATGTGAGATTTCACAAGTGTTAGTGTCTGATAGTCCTAATCGGCAGTTTATACAAATACAAATTTTGCTGAACTGTAGATACCAAAAAGTCCCGAGGCAAAGAAGAGGACTGTGCGCAATAGAGTCATCATTGTCAATCCTCAACTTCGTTCAATGGGGCATTTGTAAGAGAATCCGCCTCTACCAGCCAGTCTAGCTCTTAAGAAGTTAGATATTCAATGCCTTGTTGACCTGATACAAATTCTGGTAAATTGTTTAATATAGTGCTTATATAACGTAACGCATAAATTAATTTTAAGTCACGTTTTCATGCAAAATCCGAAAACAAGTCAATGTTTAATTTAATTTGTTAGGAACTGCAGAAGTGGACCCGAACGGTGCCTCTAGTTGTTGAAAATCTGTCTGGAAAATATAAGTGTGTATCTCGGTAAAAAGACAATTAATTGTAATTTTAAAAATAATTGTAAATAACACAAAAAAGTTTCTGACCTGGGGGTCTTACTATGTGTTCTATATGTTTTTGGGGTCGCTCAACCCTAATCCGGGGTCAGTTTCATCCCAGCACGTCTGGGTTCGGCCATAACCTCAAAAAAACCCTCAAATTTGCTATATCCGTTAAAACCACAAACCCTATGACTCTGAAACTTCATAATCCTATAATACAATAACCAAATGACCCCACAACCTAATAACTCCATAACCACATAACCCCATAACCACATAACCCCATAATCACATAACCCCATAACCCTAAAACCCGATAAAAAATTTCTGACGTGGGGGTCTGACTATGTGTACTATATGTTTTTGGGGTCGCTGAATCCGAATCCGGGGTCAGTTCCATCCAAGCACGACTGGGTTCGGTCATATCCTCAAAAACCATCTTCAAATTTGCAATATCCGTTAAATAATAATAATAATTAGGCTTGGATTCTAAGAATCCAGCCACTCAGCAACCTTAAATTCGAACGTGAGCCAGATGATTTCAAAATTGTTTACAAATATGTCTTAACGTAAGATGAATAGCTTTCTTTTCATTTTCTAAAACATTGCATTTTAGTTTCTTTAATAGCTAAAATAGCATTGCGTCAGCCTAAAACTATTGTTGTTACGCACTCTATACATTTCATAGTCCATTATATTTAGACAGGGTGTGATACCAAAACCTTTAATTTGATGTATCTAGAAAACTAAATCTTACAGTTTAGAGATTAATTATTCTTAATGAATCACCCTGTATATATGTTAGTTCATCCTATCACAACGATCAGTAAATACCAAATGTTTATTTTACATTCAACATCAGTTCATAAAATACGTAAGCAAATTTTCACTAAGCGGTGTCCTGAGAAGTTTTTTATTCAACGTGCTCGAATTATAAGTGCCCTGCCGCTCGGATGTCGTTTTGCCATTTCAGCAAATCAGCAAATGTCTTGCATCCGACGGTGGCCTTGGCCCCTTGAGCAGTCATCAAAATTGTGGATGACTACAGATGTAACCCAAACATAAACATAGACTGCTTAACACAGCTAGGTCGTGTTCATGAGCACGTGACCATGTCGAGGTCGCTCGCATTTTGCATGTCGCTTCAGCATTAATATTTTAGGAGACAGCTCCCATATAAACCACCCGCCCTGAAGTATTTCCAATACTAAAAAAGGTTAAGTTCCTGGAATTTGAACTCATGCCATCAGATTCAAAGCCAAGAACTTAACATAATTACATTATTTTTAACAATTACACAATATTGGTTATAGTCAGCTATAGACGTCAAAAATGTGTTTACATGTTAACCACGTTGGAAAGATTGGCTAAGATATAATGTTTTTACTACAGTTTCAGGACTTTATAATATAAAGATGACGGAATGCAACAAAAATGGCATCAATCTATTGTAGAAGTATTAGCCAGCATTAAAAATGATTCCTCCGGTATAGCCGCCCCTGCAGTGCCAACCTCAACTTTTTGTCTAATTCATTGTTTACTTACATTAGTTTGTTGTTGTCTGTTGTGCAGCGCTTTTTTTGTAACTGCTCCATAGATCGTGAAAGGATTTTATATTACTTTTTTTACCCAATAAATATTGTCACTATGAAATTGTTAAAAGTAGGCCATGTTTTAAGTCATCGAGCAACATTAAACGAATAGAAACATTTTTAGGGTGTTTTTACAAACAAATAATTTATTCTCAAATATAAAAGACACGCTTTGGTTTAAAGATAGGGCAAACAAATTATAGATCATTGTTAATTATTGAGAGGTTAAAATGGGCAAAAAAAAACAAGAAACAATTAGTGTTTAATGAATTGGTACGATTGTATAATTGTATTGTTCAGTTCTTCCAAATAGTCTAAGATCCCGACCTAAATCGACCTCCCCCTCATCCTTTTTCCTAATTAAATATATATTTTATACAATAATATGTATAAATCAATACAATGTGCTAGGGTTACGGGCCCATATCCGCGCAAGGCTATTTTCAAAAAAAAATTTTAATGCAATTTTTTTGCGGTCATTACGGTCATTCTTTTTCCTTTTTTTCCAAAAAAAAATAGTACCATTCGAAAACCAAAGATGTTCATAAAACCGCAAAGTAAGGTTGCCTACCATGTTTCCCGCCTTATACGGGGTTGCCAGGTGTAAACAGGTGAACTGATATTAGTAAATTACCCTCATCGTTTTTCCTAATGAATTATATATGAAAATGTAGTTAATTTTAGTGCGGATATAGGGTGGCCTTTGCGAAAGTGCGCAAGTCTAGGGTTGCCGCGATTTAAAGTATGAATAATTGAGTAAGAGATAAGAGGCGCGACGGAGCGCACTGCAGTCGATATTTTTTTTTTGTAACAATAAATGTATTAACTGTTTTCAAAAATGATTTTCTTTTATTGACCCTGTTTTATAAATAAAAATGTTATATATTGTTAATTTACTATATACTTATAAGATATATAAGTATATACTTATTATAATAAATAAACTTTGTTAGGTACAGAAGTTCTACATGCGTTAAACCGCAAAAAAATAAGGAAACATACAAATGCAACAAACTCGTTCTCATATTTATTACTAAAATTATTATTATTGTTATTTTTCTTACTATAAATATTGTTGTTGTTGTTTATATGTTTTATTTAGTTTGTTATTTATAATAAAAAAAGAAAATATTAATTCAGACAATTAATTAAAAAATATAAAATTAAAAAAAATAAAATTAAAAAAAATTCTATCTAATGATACGGCGGAAAAAAAAAATATAAAAAATATTAAATTTTATATATTATAATATATTAAAGTTTTAATATCGACGTAAAGTTGAAAAATTAAAAAAAAAAAATTTATAAAGTAAAATAGATAAAAATTTAAAAAATAAAAAAAAGAAAAGCAGCGTTGTAAAAAATTAGTAGTTGATTTGTTTGTTGAATTTCGTTACGGTTCAGATAGGTTGATAAAATTTAAAAAGTATAGAGCCAACAAAAAAAAAAAAAATAATATAAAAAGAAGGAATAAAAAAAAAGGAAAAATTTAAATTAGTCAATAAAATGTCAAAAGGTGTAAATATGTTTAAATTATATTAAAAATAAATTTTTTTCAAAGAAGTTGAATATTAAAAACTATAAGAGAAGGTATAGGGAACCCTAACAAAGTCCAGAAGTAGGGTGTTCCATTTAAAATAAAAAGTTAGGTGGCGAGCAAAAAAAAAGGGACTATAATTGAAAATATTTTCCTGTTATGACAATTATATATATATATTATACCAGATTTTCAGTTGAAATACTGCATCTCTTTTATCGCTTTTTAAATACTATTATTTCATTATTATTAATTTATATTCACACTTCTCAGCGTAAACGCTGGAAAACTTTCACCCATTCAACATGCAGACAGTGATGGCTTGATATCCCATTCCCACCTCCAGCAGGAATTAGCTCAAAGAAATTAAAATAAAAGAATATTTTATTAATATTATAAAATTAATCATTGTGAATCTGATCGTATCACTCTCTATTGCTATTATTATTATTATCATTTTTTTTATTATGATTGTTGTTGTTAATTATTTACTCCAGAACACATAACACTTCTGTGTCCTTCTCTATCACATATATTAATACGTGCAATGCTCTCCGTCGCGCCTTATCTCTTACTCAATTATTCATGCTTTAAATCGCGGCAACCCTAGACTCTGCGCACTTTCGCAAAGGCAACCCCATACCGTCATATCCGCAATAAAATTGGTATCCGAATAGTATATCCGCAATAAAAACTACATTTTCATGTATAATTCATTAGGAAAAACGATGAGGATAATTTACTAATATCAGTTCACCTGTTTACACATGGCAACTCCGTATACGGCGGGAAAAATAGTAGGCAACCTTATTTTTCCGTTTTATGTAGATCTTTGGTTTTCGAATGGTACTATTTTTTTTAAGAAAAAGAATGACCGTAATGACTACAAAAAATTGCATTAAATAATGTTTAATTAAAAATAGCCTTGAGCGGATATGGCGAACCCTAGCACATTGTATTGATTTATACATTTTATTGTATAAAATATATATTTAATTAGGAAAAAGGATGAGGGGAGGTCGAATTAGGTCGGGATCTTGTACTAAAACTGTGAGGATGTGTGTTATAAGTTATTTCTTCTTAATATCTGCAGAGGAAAGAAAATGAGGGTAAACGTCATGTTAACATGCTTGATTATTAAATTTACGAGTACCTACATAAACTTTTATCTCATTGTAAACATTTTTTTGTTTGTTTGTGTTGATTTCAAAAATAAATTTTTAGTTAAACTCTTTGTTGTTTACCCCTAAGTCACCCTTCAAAATTAATAAAAATAGAGGAGCAGCAAAAACTCTAGAGCCGCCCGTGTGTTATCGAAATCTTATTCGACATGATATTCAACTTTAATAACAAGAGGTTACAAAAAACTTATATATAACTGATATCAGTATTGTTTTAATTGGATTCTTTAAGCTTCTGCCTCAGATTAAAATCTGAATGTCATTAAAATGAATACTCTCCAACCTTTTTATAGAAAGTTTCACTCACCAGACACTTTCCATAGCAAAGTAAACTCCCTAGTAGTCTCGTTTAATTGGAGCCTAGGAACTGCACATTGTGTTCTGGTCTTATTGTTGCAAATTAAAACTGTTCTACGCGTCTCCTGAGTAAAGTAAAGAAGAAATAATTATAAGAAAATACCGTAAAACTTTAAACTATAATTAGTGCATTGAAATTTTACAATTTCTTGAATACGCATTCAGCAAATGAACTTAATGAGCCTAAAGAAATGTTTATATAATAAACCGGACTGTAATTTACTGTGGACTAAGACGACTCAATAATAAAAAAAAGTAAAATAAGCCCATACATTACAAATGGTCTAAAAATCAAACCTATAAATTCAGGCGCTACAGAAATCAATATAAGAAAATACGGTAAAACTAGTCTAAACTATAATGAGTTACAGAATAAGTGCATTGAAATTTTAAAATTTCTTGAATACATATTCAGCGAATGAACTTAATGAGACTAAAGAAATGTTTATATAATAAACTGGACTATAATTTACTGTGGACAAAGTCGACTAAATAGAAAAAAAAATTAAAACTAGCTCATACATTACAAAATGGCTTATAATATAATAATAATAATAATAATTTATTTACCAAGAACAACAGTACATATTAATTCATTATATTTTGCTGTTTACAAAGTGTTATGTATTGTAAATAAAGAAAAAACAAACCACTAAGTTAAACTTGTGCGTGGTGATTTTGTTTATTTAGATACACACGCAATTATTAAACCTATAAATTCAGGCGCTACTCTACATAACATCTATAACCCTTAATTACTAACACCTGAAATCTACCGCGTAGACACTAATCCCCCGTCTGTCAGACGTCTTTTTTTTTAAAGATAATTAAGTATTATCCTGTTTTTTTTTTTTTGGGAAAATATATGTTTCAATAAAATTGTTAAACTATTTCCAAATTATAATCAAGTCACTTTGTAGAAAATTTTGTAGAAAAGTTTTTTAATGATGCTGTATAAAAAAATCGGAAGTAGGGTATGGATAACGTCATATTTGTATTACCCAATAAAACTTCATTGCAGACTCAAAATATTTATTGAATATATATACATATATAAAAATGCACAAAACCAACAAAAACAAAGTTGAATTATATGAAAAATATTAATATAAGCAACAAAACTTTCAATATGTCAAAATGTGCAACAGGGAATAATAATAAAATTTCTAGACACATTTTTTTTGCAAATTCCAGACAAATTAGTTTTTGGGTGTTGGCATAAGGGTTTGTTCTTCATTTTCGCGTTAATTTTCTTCTTGACTAGTGTTCCCTGAAATATAAAAAATATTAATGAACTTTCAATGGTTTACGAAGAATTACTTGCCCTCAATTTCTGAATCAGTCTCGTGGTCGCTATGTATGCCATCTCTTTCATCATAGTCCTTATCAATGTCACTACAGTCATTATCCTCTTTCTTATATAATGTTAAAAGATGTTCCTTATATTGGGGTTCATCTAATTTCACTTTTTCGGAGGCACTCCATATCCATTAAATATCACATACATATTAAATACTAACCCTACGTCTCGCAGACGGCACAAGCAATTTGATTCCCGACATGAAACAGTCAGTACAACACTGAACCGTGATTTTTGCACTGCAGGCGTATTTTAACGTATATTGAAATTACATAAAGTGAGGACAACTAAATATACTCATTTATCAAGATATAAGTTTGGTAAGTATATGATGCCGTCTGAGAGACGGAGGGTTAGTAATTAAGGGATAACAATCAAACTACATAAAATAAAAAGTATAGTCTATTAAATGAGCTTATCAAACAATATGATTTGTAATCTGTTCATCAACTATGACTTAAAATAAGCAAAAGAGATTGATAATTTAATAGACAAATATGTATAAACTATGTGTCTTTCTCCGTATAAAATTAATCAAAACCTCGACTATCCAACTTAATTTATTTAAAACAAATGAGGAAGGGCTTATGATTAGGAAACATGCAAATGATTAGGAAACAACCGGAAAAGCACTCGGCTTAGATGCGAATTTTAGGGCGGAGATATGTAGTAAAGGAATATGCATTTTATGTTCTTACACCGCTAAGTACATTTTTAATAAATCCCTAAATAAGCGGCATTTTTCCTGATACGTTTAATACGAGGATTATTAAACCTTTATGCATATATTCATATAGTGTGTTTCTAAAATGGATGGCCAAAATATAGGCGACGCGCGACGTATAGAAAAGCTAAATGTCGAAAATCTTAATAAAGTTCTGTTGTAAAATGCTTTCAAAGGGAGTTACACCCCATCGGAAGTGTGCCCCTGAACACGGGAAGCCCGTCTTTTTTACTAAATGTCTTGAAAATAATCTAATAGGTGAGGGTCAATTTGACTCAATTTTTTTTGACTTTTTTTTTAATTCCTGACAAGGTATTATGAAATGTTCGCATTAAATAGTACTATTGTTGAATTTGTATTGGACACACCTTTTCCAAGTAAAATCGGGTCGAAATTGGCCTACCTTGCTCCAAAATATAATTGGGATTCCATTATTTTATTACTTCCATATCATCGTAGCAGTATATTATCGTGGAAAAATGTTTTATTATATTTTATTAATATATATGAAGGATCAATTGTACTCGTATACCACACTTTACACGAAAATTTTGGTTTTACAAAT
Organism: Aromia moschata; assembly: GCA_029963805.1. Classification (NCBI taxonomy): domain Eukaryota; kingdom Metazoa; phylum Arthropoda; class Insecta; order Coleoptera; family Cerambycidae; genus Aromia; species Aromia moschata. The sequence continues at coordinate 166,060 of JAPWTK010000384.1, forward strand.
AGAAGTCGATCAATTGTAGCTACCTATAAATTCTAGAGTAATTTAGAAAAATGATTAGGTCGATTTTATTGTAAAACAGTGTGTTGTATTCAAATTCGATACGAGTACCTGCAATTTATTGTTGGTATTGTTGGTATTGTAGAGTTGGCCGACATGTGCCGTGAGACACAGACGTACGCATCATAATATAATACATGTAATACAAGAAAGTAACTAATATTAAATATAGTACCTAACAAAAGTAGTAAATTCACACTTTATAACCATAAAACATATGTATGTAAAACTTACCCTCTTAATTAACTTGACGACGCAGCTTGGTTAACAGTACTCTCTCGAACTGGAGGAAATATTTTATATGTGTGGCATCGGATAAGTTTCTTTGTTTGTTTCCAGCACTGTGGTGAAAATTATGTTAATCTGGAGAAACATTTCGTAATAACTTGTAGCATAATTAAAAAACTTTTCTCATAACTTAAGGGGATCGGGCCCTTCCCCAAAATTTTCCCTTTTGGAGCAACCAGCCTTTCCTTGAATATACCTACTTTTGAACTTATTTTTAACTGGCTCATTTATTGCGTCCACATATAACTTGTAGCAGCGAATTTACTTCGTTCACTATTTGTGACTCGGCTAACGACAACACAGTGGTCTGTAATTTTTGTACGGCGTCATACAAACAACGTTACTATCAATATATACAAAGTTATTATGTATAGTTTTTTAAGATGTGTCAACATCTTGAAGTCACATCTTGAAATTTAGTTTGACTTTCCTTCATAGCTGCAGCTTCAGCAGGATTGAATTGTAAAATAACAGCTTTTATTATCAGGAATGTTGGGCATAATAAAAAGCGGCTCTCAACCATATTCCCAACAAATAAGAATCTTCTGTGGTGGTTCGAGAATACCACAAAATTTGCTGCGAAACTAGGTTACGTTTAGGAGATTTCAAGGAAACTTGTTTTGTACACGCGTCGACGTTGGAAAAACAATGGGCGCATTCAGGGACGCTCAGCCGCTGACCGCTATGTGTTAGTAGTTAGCCTTTTCTGACAGTCAGCGGCTTAACACTCCCTGAATCGTTTGTATGAGTTTCGCAAAGATCTAAAAAAACGTAATATGTTCTATGGCATAGATAACTTTCATGAATCATGGATTCATAATTCCCTGCCATATTCTGTGCTTAAAGACACTTAAAGGAAAAAGGTTCATTTTCTTTTCCATAACATTTGTTTAAAAACAAGCAATATTTTCTTTTCTATAACTTCTGTTTAGGTTAAAATTCAGTTGCTCACAGCACGGATAAAACGATAGAGAGAATCATGATAGAATTATTGTCCAGTCAGAATCTCAGCTATAATATTTTAGGCTTAGTAAATTGGTCAGCCGCTGAGATCAAAAAAGTGTCAGCCACGTCCATTCAGGGAAGTAGCTAAGTTAGCTACTCAGCCGCTGAACGTCCCTGAATGCGCCCATTGTCTAATAATGTACTTTGCACGTAAAATGCAAAAACCTGCAATTGCGTGCTAAAAGCAAACGACCTACTAACAGCATCATGGGGGCACCATCAGCCATAAACATCATCAGCTGACTTGTTGACAGTTCAAATTGTTCGAGGGTTTCCAACACCACCCTCGTAATTGTGTTGCCGTTACTGTCTTTTACTATCTACTAACAGTGGATGCTTATATGTTCGAGGGTCCAGTATACTTACTATAACATTTATGTAGATTAGAACGTTTTTTACATTATGTTGTCTCGTCAACCACATAACCACAGCCATGTATTTTTTAATGCACTTGTAATTCACTAACACTAACTAACAGTAAGTCACTGCGTACAGTTTGGTAGATATGTGTATGTATTTATGTAACTTTGTGCGATCTGGTAACGTATCTCTTGAACGTATTTGTTTCAGAACTTGGAACGAAATGGTTGTTTATTGAGTACATTCAGGAGTACATCACAGGTAGTTAGCAAGTAAGTCGAACTTATGTTTGACTTACGTACTGAGCTCTCAAGGAGCTCAAGGAGCTTACTGAGCTCTCTCTTTCTTTTTTTATTTTTAGGTTTTACACTATTTATGCGACGGCTACAATCGCGTTTGTCCATACACAGCAGTTTTTGCTGTTTGAAACTTGAACAGGCTTTGGACCTTGATTTGGGCAATTTTGCTTCCAGCGTTCATCTTGAATCCATCATTCTAAGAAAATAAATGGTTGGAATCAATAAAATGGAAATAAAAGATTTCATAAAATTTAGTTAGGTGGGTTTAGTAATTGAGGTAGAATAGTAATACTGAAAACAAAGCCAAACTAGCCTAATATTACAATGAAGCTCATACATAAATGTCTTCAAGACAACTAAACTGCACAAAAATAATATAGGTATTCTCGTATTTTCTATGTAACCTCGTCGTATTTTTACATATACCTATTCGTAAAGCACATAATAGGGGAAGGTGGGGGAATATCGCACACCTAACGTAGAAATTAAGTTTTTTTTACTATTTTATTGTCATTAGACTCTACAAACATGACAAATGATTTATCAAACATTATACTGAAAAATCACTAGACAAATATTATATAATATATCCTTAATTCTGTACATGGTGACATTATAGAAATGCGCGATTTTACCCAGCCTGTGGGGGAATTCTACGCAGGGGCTAGGGTAAAACTGCGCACCATTAGAAATATTAGTTTAATAAAGAAAACTGAACAATATCTTTATTAAATGAAAGTTAAACATAACTGAAAATATATACATGTGGAAAATGGTTACAATATTATTATTATTAATAATATTATTTTCGTTAAATAATAGTTAGTCTATTAGTAACCTCTCGTTTTAAACACACATCACAATGATAATTATCTGCACTGTCCCATACACTACACTCTGACTGGGACCATAAGCCACAACTTATACACTTATACCATAATTCACCGTCATGTCGAATCCTTGCATACATCATCGGTACTACCGACTATATCGTCAAGTTCATCGTCATCACAGGGATCTTCATACTCAATATCTGAGTCCTCAGTTTCTTCTGCACTTTATTTTTTTTTTGCTTTTTCGACTAATTTGATTTTTGTTATGCTTTTCCTTTTCTTCTAGAGTAATTTTTAATGACGTTTTTGTTAATACCTGAGAATGTTGCCGCTTATTCCTAGTTCTGTTAGTACCCTACCGTTGAGTACACGATGTTTTGGAATAGGTGCTAGTTCAGAAAACGGCACATAAGAGGAACTTGTAACTAATGCGCAAAATAACCCCACTGCTACATTACAACACAAAATATATTATACCCTGGAAAAGTAAAGCAAGAAGGCAAATTGTATTTACACATGCCCTAAAGAGACCAATTCACAAATTACTGTCACTGGGAAAAACTGTTTAATTTAATTTCAGTAAATGTACCTTCACTTCTTAGCACTAAACAAATTAATAAGAAAACGGTACCGTTTATCTACATCGACATGACAAGACAACCACAGAAAGAATGGGTTTATAGATGTATTTTCAGTAGTTTGAGCTTAGTCCGCTTGACGACAGTACTGATTAAATGTGGTTAATTATTACAAGTTCTTTGCAACAGCGATGCGCCATTTTACCCTCTGCGCGATATTCCCCCACCTTCCCCTATACAGTGCGCGTCAAAAGTTACGAGACGGCTGGATAACTCTAGAAATACGCCTTCTAGAGAAATATGACCATAAAAGTTGTAGAATTTTTCTCTGGCAATTCAATTGTGACTTTGAATTTGACCTTGACCATGACCTAGAAGGTTATGTCAAGCTCAAGCCCGTTTTATCAAATATGACCTCCTATTTTTGACACCGGAAATGAAAAGAGCGGAAAATTTTACAATCGATTATGACCTTGACCAACTCCAGGGATTTGAGCCACAAGGCTATTCTAAGGTCGAATACAATTGAGACATTAAAGTTTGATAATACGTATCTCAGAGAAAAATTACATTCATAAAAGTTGTAGGATTTTTCCCTGACAATTCAGTTGTGATCTTGAATTTGACCTTGAATATGGTCGTGACCTTGTTATGGTTGTACATATGCCGCTAAGCATAATTTTTGTAAGGCCGTTTTAAAAAAGACTGGAAGACATTCTGGTCCAACATTCTATGGTTATGAGCTAACTGGTCGGATGGGTGTCAGTGTAACACTACTTCGAAGAGCTCGCACCTTACCACCGAACGGAGGGTCAACCTCTCCGGGCGATAAGTTCACACCTCCCCCTAGGTCACATTGACATATTCTATATGTATTTATGTATGTACCTTTGAGCTCTGTGAGCACATGCATTTGTAGTGGTCAAGTAATAATATTCAATAAATGTATTTTAATGTTAATGTTAATGTTACACGACTGACATGAAGGTTGTAGGTTCGATTATTGTTATAGTTTTTGTTTTTGTAAATTAATGGAATTTGGATTTTTTATAATTATTGGTTAATAGGTATATAAGTAACATGTATTAATAGTATTAGCACTTTGTTCATTTGTATATTATAATATATGAAAATATTTTTAAATAGTTTACTGTATTGACGACATTGTTTACACTCTCGACGCGTTGACAATACTCTCGACGCGTTGACAATAGCTAAATGCATTAGTTATTTATGGTAGAAATACTGTTATTCTTGAGAATATTAATACACACAATGCTTTTCTTTTTACAAAGAAGTGGTGGCTATTAAATAAATAAAATAAAAGCCATTCCACTACGCATGCTGTACGTTAACGAAATCCTAACGCACAGTTAGGAAGTCCTAACACACATATGTGTTAGCGTCTGGTTTCGTGAACTGTTATGTGTACTTTCTTATAGGTTTGTGGGAAAAGTAAATAAACAAATCGTAAGTTGTATACTTGTCTCCCCAGATGGGTTACCGCACTCTTAAACTTTCTTAACCTTCATTGTTCGAAAAAACATCATGCTTGACAAAAAGTTTTGCTTAACCTGAGATGCCACGGGCAGTAGTTAAACTTGTGATAAAATGTACAGGGTGTTTGATAAACTCGAATATGTAAAAGTAAATGTAAAATGTAAAGTTGTTTGCAGACTGAAGGAGTGCTTAATCGTCTATTAGTGGCGCCCAATTCTTTTAAATATGTAGTGATTCTTGATTTAACTAGAACTGTGATGTGATTCTTGAGCTTTGCTTTTTTTATATATACAATTTCTATAGTAGAGAAACAAGACTTTTTGGAGCAAAATGTTTAAAGATAAAATATTAAACAGCAAAATCAACAGAGGTTATGATTCATAACTCAACTCAACCTAAAATCGGTAGTCTTTTTTTCCTTATAATAATTTTAAGTAATATACATAAGAAAAATAAAATCCGTTATGAACTTCACTTTTTAAATTTTACATTCACCTTTTGTCTTTTTTGCCATGCATTTTTCAAAAATTTTCTATACGTCAACCATACTTTTTGTAGTCGTTGTGCACATACGACATATTTTCCTACAGTTGCTAATATGTGGTCATTATTTCAAAATCCGCCGACCATCACAAGAAGCCAACCAATCTAGTAAGATAGCAGAAAGTAAAATGTGCCCTCATGCGTTTTCCTCCAATGGTAAGTGGATGTGTGGAGCGAGCACCTTGAGGTCCAGCACGTCTAACGGACGATTAAATACGAAGTTTAGTCAAAAATAAAAAAAAATCGCATTTAGCAAAAAATAGACCTCACAACTTTTTAACTAAATATTTTATTTTATGAATAACTGAAGACAAAATTTATGAAAAGCGATTCAACGTTTTAATTTTACATTTACTAAAAAAAAAAAAACGAACCGTGTTTTCTCAATTCAAAAAGACGTTTGTCCAAGAATGTACACTTCTACTCAATAATGGGCGATAAAATTGTTGAAACCAAATTCTTTCATTCAAATATTTTATTTAATGACTAATCAACTCTCTCAACTAGTGGCATTTTTCCTGCAACTAATTTCCTCACGAAACTGCAGATATTGAGCAAAAAAAGAATCTAAATTTTCAATTGACAGCTACTTAATAGTCAACAATTTAAAAAAATAAATGTTTGGTGTGGTATAATGTACCACAAAATAATTGGACCAATTTTTTGGAAGGGAATCTTAATCACAATTATTTGTATCACAAAATTACGAATAATTTTGTTTTCGCAAAACTAGAAATTGGGGAAATAAAGTACTTTCTCAACTAATGGTGTAATTTCCTCACAAACTGCAGGTAATGTGCTAAAGAGAATCCTAATTTTCGATTAACAACTACTTAACAGTAAGAAATTAAAAAAAAAATGGTGAGGTATAATTTACCACAAAATAGTCGGAGCCTATTTTTTGGAAGAGCATCTTAATCAATATTCGTTTCTCTGAATTCCGAATAATTTAATTTATCAAAACTGAAGAATGAACATTAAGGTTTTTGGAGGATTTAGGATTTTGGAATTTTTAATTTCAAACAAAGTTTTTATTTCAAAGTATTGCCCATTAGATGTAAGTGTATCTTTATCCACGGCCACGGCGTTTGAAAAACAAAGTTGTCTGTCACAGCAACGAAACAATAGAAGACATAACAAATTCGAGAACACCAGATTATACACTCCTTGACTTAATTTGCTGCAAAAAAACAGCCTCGGGCCTCTAATACCTAATTTCTGTCCTTATGATATAATTTTGGATGATATCAAAAAGTCATATATTTTTGTGGTTTCTTTCGATGTGTATTCGTGCACGAAACCGCTTTGAAAAATTAGAAAAACTGGAAGCAACGTTTTGTTCTTAAAAAAGGCGCTCTAACTATTGAATACATGAGGCGATTTTATATTTGCCGGTTTTCATAGTTTCGCGGGACTTGTCACCTCATCATAAATCGATACAGTCATGCGTAACGTGCACCCCTCTAGCGAGTGGCAGCTGAAGTGGTAGAATTTATCGAGAAACATCAGAAAGAGCTTGTAGAGCTCAAAGTTTTCTAGTTTCATTTTAGATAATATTACCTGAAAACACATCCACTAAATTTAATTTTCAACCGAAGTTGTAAAGGTGGGGCTAGTAACTGTATATGAATGAATTCATTTTATGGCACATCTAAGGGTAGAAAAATCAGCTAATTGACGATAAAAATTAATATCCAATACTGATTTCAAATATAATGACTATTCCGTTGAAATGTGAGTTTTTGTAATGTTAATAATGAGTTTTAATGACCTTTAATTGTGAATAAAAATTATATTCACCAACTTGCTTAAGATGTTGCAAATTTGTTCAAAGAAAGTCTCCGAATGTTTTATGACCATATACAAAACTTGAATATTCTACAACGAAACAAGTTGTTAAGTAAAAACTTACCGAATAAAAAATAAGTTAATTAAATTGACAACATATTTTCAACAGATTATTTCATTTTAATATATTACCGTAAAATTCAGTAAAAACTAAAGTCAATAATTCATTATTCATAATTTTCAATATCTTTATTATGGAATGAATTATAAAAACGTATTTTTTTTGTTACCTATCACGGCCGAAATAACGACGCCTAAATGTTTATAATGATACAGAAACAGTCGATATAGTCGATTGTTTAAGGGTAACAAAACTTTTTGAAAAAGTATATCTGTTGTCATTACGAACATCACTTTAGTTTTTCGCACAACTGGCATGTTACTGTATACTGATTGTGCCACAAAGCAGGGTCGGACTCGTAATCCGTTATGTCATTGACGGAAGGACATATGAGAGATACATCGACTGTCTGCACTGCTTGAGCGTACGTTGCCAAAACTAGTAGTCTTTCTGCATTTCTTCTCGTTAAACGTGAACGATTTGGCCTGTACATATGGTCGCCGAAGGAAAATAATCGTTCAACATCTATTGAAGTTAAAGGTGCAAATTCAAAATAGTTCACATGGGCATGGTGTGGGCGACACACCACGCATATTATTTTCACTAATTTCGCAGAGTTGTTTGTATCACTAACAGTTGTTTGTTGTCACTAACATCAGTACATTATTATTTTTTACATCTCCGTTCCACGAAAGGCTACATGCACAAAACATTATTCGCAAATCAAACCAAAATTCATCTTTTGTAACAGTACCAGAAATATTTTATTGATTGATATTCTAATATAAATGTCTTTCACAGTCTCGGCGTCTACGAAATATATAATATATATTTCGTAGACCACGCCGCCGCGCGCCGGCTAGATCGATCGGCGTCTACGATTGCAAGGAATTCATAAAATATGTGATCCATTTATTGCAAAATCCTTGTAATTTTCAATTATCTTTTTCAGTGTATTCACAAATGGTAACGATTTGTTGCAAAAATCCAACAGAAAATCAGCGAACTCGACGTGGCTAAACTGTACTCAAGATCCCAAATAGCCGCACGAGAATGAGGTATTAGTTTCCAGAGCGCGTTACTAGGCTTGGTCAATAGCGTACGTATGTACGGGTAAGAAATAGACGCGTATAAAATTTAAAAGTCGTTTAAAAAATACGGTTTATACTTTAATTATCATAGAGTTGCCTAGTGCCGACCCTGCGGTGTGACATACTTTCCGGGCCTGAATGATTTGAAATAACAGCATAAACGTCATCTAGTATATGCAAGTATGCAAGAACCGATTTTCAATTTTTTTTTGACAATGTTGTACTCCAAAACTTCTATATTAGCTATATACTTGATTTTAAAATTGTATCAGTCTGGCGACTTTTTTGGGCTTGGAAAACAATTTATGACTATTAGGCATCTTTTTTAATGAATAGCGATTTCAATTCAGCCTTGTCTCAAATATGCCTGAACATAATTTTATTTCAATACCTTTTTACAGGGTATGTAGTACAAATAAACAAATCTTCAAAAAATGGTATTTCTGTTTGGGTCTGTACGTTTCATACTTAGCTTTATAGGCACAATTTTGATTGGTATGTTAAAATTACTTCATTGTGAAGAAAATCTGTGGTCAAAAATATGGCAAAATTCTTTTATACTCACGGAGCAAGTTATGGCAAGTACACAATTTGCTCCGTAAGTATAAAAGAGTTTTGCCATAATTTTGGCTACAGTTTTTCTTCATAGTGAAGTAATTTTGCCATACCAAAATCGTGTCAATAAAGGTAAGTAGGAAATGTACAGACCTAAACTAAAATACTTTTTTTAATTTGGTATTTGTGCTAAATATCCTGTATAAGGTATTGAAATAAAATTATATACAGACCTACATATTTGAGACGTGGCTGAATCAAAATCGGTGTTCATTTTTTTGAAAGAAAAAAAACTTTAATAAACCAGGTTTTCCCAGTCAAACTATTATTATATATAGAGTTATTATTTATAGAATTACAGAGAACTTTTAGAAAGCTCTACTACAATCCAAATTATGTTCCTTCCTTATGTTTCCCGTTTTCCTCCTTTCAAAGCAAAAAAAACTCAATTTTACGCTTTTTTCTTAAAACACGAGAGAGACTGAGATAGCATTCTAGGCCCGTAATCATGCTAAAGTAATAGGTATGTACTAAGATTGTGTGGTATTAGATCCAATTTACTAGACGACTGTTACTGAAATCTAAGACTATTCCTTATCGCTGCTTCCACTGACGGATTAGTTATCCTCCACCTTTCGTCGTCTTTTTCCCTCTCTGAGAGTTTCACGTCTTTGGGATTGAGAAATTGCTCTGAATTAAATCAAAAGTTGAGACATGAAATGTACATGGAATTAATAAAACAAACTTTTTAACTTTAATTTATTGGCAGTTACTTATTGGAAATTTTCCTTGCACTGGAAAGTTCTCCTTACATTGGAATACATTGCAATTACAACATACAAATGTCTGAATTCACAATATTCGTCAATTTTCATCGATCCTATACTTGACCTTTACACTAAGTTGTAATTTAAATACAGTTTAAAAAAATAGAGATAAGTTGAATATTTTTCTTAAATTATGAAACTACACAATTTTGTATGAAATCCTGGAACAAGACAATTTTCTTTTATCGTTTTACGCGATTTGGTATATTACATACCTTGCCAATATTTTTTGAAATAGCTACCCTATATTTTTTCTGGAAACATTTAAAAAAAAGTAGCATTTTATAAATGAGACAATATATAATAGTTGTATACCGTTGTGTGAGATTAAGTAATAACAGTATAATAATAAAAATAAAAACATAAAACATATATTCAGTTCATTACATGTTCAAAATCATTTTCTCTTACGCAAGCACAAAATAACCAAAACCTCTCTCGAAGCATTTGTCACACGTTCTCTTCGATTGCATTTACATATTTTATACTATATTCGCCTATCCATGTGTCTAAGTTTTCTGGTTTTGCCAGATAGACTTTATTTTAGGTGTCCTCACAAATAAATTGTCCAACGGGTGCGGTCTGGTGACCGTGAAGGCCATTCAATAATTAATAAATAATCAGTCACATCCTGCTTCGGAGTTATTATTCGCAAGTTTAATGAATTTAACTACTGAAATAAGTAGGCTGCTGATTATCCGGACCGAGAGGGACCAGGGCCATTTCAGATAATCCAAGATTCAGATAGAGCGAAAGTTAAAATGAGAGCACATTTAAAATGTGCTCTCATGTAAAAACGGCCTCAAAACGTTTAAAGGCATTTAGCTAGGCCTTCATGGTTACGACTTAAGACATAAATCGAGCGAGAAGAAACAGAGTCGGACTCAGGTGACTATTATTACAAAGCGATAGTTCACAAAAAATATATCATAATAAAATAATGAATACTTGAATAAACCTACGAGGAGGCTAACTATAACATGACGGAGCCGTAAATATGTGCGGTAACGTCAGTGTCACGAAAAATAGCACTTAAAATAACTTACCCATACAAAAAATTGGCCCAAACCGCAAAGAAACTTGATTCACAAATTATAAGGTTACAATTGCTTAATTAAACTTTAACCTAATTATAAAACTGGACCATACAGCAACCGTATTCTTGCCACAAATCACAAGTCTGTGATGACGTGACAGAAAGACCGCGACATCTTCGCAATCCCGGGGCACTATACTAGAAAAATTAGCTGATGATGTCGTTACAGTTGCACAAAGCAAATGTAGATTCCCTAGTACATGCAGACATACTCGTTACTAGGTTTTGGAATGTTTGTCTGTCCGCGTGTTAAACTGCGTTAGATTATCTTGCTCTCCCGCGCCGGGATGGCGTACTACTGTGCATACGTTGGTTCTAGAGCGTTATCGGGAAGGGCCAATGCTGTACATAGCACAGGCAAGAAATACATGCGTATAATGATCAAGGGGCTTAAAAAATACGGTTTATACTTTCATTATTATAGAGTTTTATAGTGCCGAGCCCTGTGTTGCAGCACACATTTCCGGAGCCTACTCATTACTTAGCGAATCGTCGGTTTAAAAGTAAAACTCGTTAACTAACAAGCCAGTTCTAAAAAAATACTGTATTCTAAAAACAAGGGACGAAAAATTCTACCTACCTACTACTATCTATACTACTAGTACTACTATCTAATTCTATCTACCTACCTATTACACATCATAATTACACACATAAAATTCTTTTATACTCACGGAGCAAGTTATGGCAAGTACACAATTTGCTCCGTAAGTATAAAAGAATTTTGCCATAATTTTGGCTACAGTTTTTCTTCATAGTGAAGTAATTTTGCCATACCAAAATCGTGTCAATAAAGGTAAGTAGGAAATGTACAGACCTAAACTAAAATACTTTTTTTTAATTTGGTATTTGTGCTAAATATCCTGTATAAGGTATTGAAATAAAATTATATACAGACCTACATATTTGAGACGTGGCTGAATCAAAATCGGTGTTCATTTTTTTGAAAGAAAAAAAACTTTAATAAACCAGGTTTTCCCAGTCAAACTATTATTATATATAGAGTTATTATTTATAGAATTACAGAGAACTTTTAGAAAGCTCTACTACAATCCAAATTATGTTCCTTCCTTATGTTTCCCGTTTTCCTCCTTTCAAAGCAAAAAAAACTCAATTTTACGCTTTTTTCTTAAAACACGAGAGAGACTGAGATAGCATTCTAGGCCCGTAATCATGCTAAAGTAATAGGTATGTACTAAGATTGTGTGGTATTAGATCCAATTTACTAGACGACTGTTACTGAAATCTAAGACTATTCCTTATCGCTGCTTCCACTGACGGATTAGTTATCCTCCACCTTTCGTCGTCTTTTTCCCTCTCTGAGAGTTTCACGTCTTTGGGATTGAGAAATTGCTCTGAATTAAATCAAAAGTTGAGACATGAAATGTACATGGAATTAATAAAACAAACTTTTTAACTTTAATTTATTGGCAGTTACTTATTGGAAATTTTCCTTGCACTGGAAAGTTCTCCTTACATTGGAATACATTGCAATTACAACATACAAATGTCTGAATTCACAATATTCGTCAATTTTCATCGATCCTATACTTGACCTTTACACTAAGTTGTAATTTAAATACAGTTTAAAAAAAATAGAGATAAGTTGAATATTTTTCTTAAATTGTGAAACTACACAATTTTGTATGAAATCCTGGAACAAGACAATTTTCTTTTATCGTTTTACGCGATTTGGTATATTACATACCTTGCCAATATTTTTTGAAATAGCTACCCTATATTTTTTTCTGGAAACATTTAAAAAAAAGTAGCATTTTATAAATGAGACAATATATAATAGTTGTATACCGTTGTGTGAGATTAAGTAATAACAGTATAATAATAAAAATAAAAACATAAAACATATATTCAGTTCATTACATGTTCAAAATCATTTTCTCTTACGCAAGCACAAAATAACCAAAACCTCTCTCGAAGCATTTGTCACACGTTCTCTTCGATTGCATTTACATATTTTATACTATATTCGCCTATCCATGTGTCTAAGTTTTCTGGTTTTGCCAGATAGACTTTATTTTAGGTGTCCTCACAAATAAATTGTCCAACGGGTGCGGTCTGGTGACCGTGAAGGCCATTCAATAATTAATAAATAATCAGTCACATCCTGCTTCGGAGTTATTATTCGCAAGTTTAATGAATTTAACTACTGAAATAAGTAGGCTGCTGATTATCCGGACCGAGAGGGACCAGGGCCATTTCAGATAATCCAAGATTCAGATAGAGCGAAAGTTAAAATGAGAGCACATTTAAAATGTGCTCTCATGTAAAAACGGCCTCAAAACGTTTAAAGGCATTTAGCTAGGCCTTCATGGTTACGACTTAAGACATAAATCGAGCGAGAAGAAACAGAGTCGGACTCAGGTGACTATTATTACAAAGCGATAGTTCACAAAAAATATATCATAATAAAATAATGAATACTTGAATAAACCTACGAGGAGGCTAACTATAACATGACGGAGCCGTAAATATGTGCGGTAACGTCAGTGTCACGAAAAATAGCACTTAAAATAACTTACCCATACAAAAAATTGGCCCAAACCGCAAAGAAACTTGATTCACAAATTATAAGGTTACAATTGCTTAATTAAACTTTAACCTAATTATAAAACTGGACCATACAGCAACCGTATTCTTGCCACAAATCACAAGTCTGTGATGACGTGACAGAAAGACCGCGACATCTTCGCAATCCCGGGGCACTATACTAGAAAAATTAGCTGATGATGTCGTTACAGTTGCACAAAGCAAATGTAGATTCCCTAGTACATGCAGACATACTCGTTACTAGGTTTTGGAATGTTTGTCTGTCCGCGTGTTAAACTGCGTTAGATTATCTTGCTCTCCCGCGCCGGGATGGCGTACTACTGTGCATACGTTGGTTCTAGAGCGTTATCGGGAAGGGCCAATGCTGTACATAGCACAGGCAAGAAATACATGCGTATAATGATCAAGGGGCTTAAAAAATACGGTTTATACTTTCATTATTATAGAGTTTTATAGTGCCGAGCCCTGTGTTGCAGCACACATTTCCGGAGCCTACTCATTACTTAGCGAATCGTCGGTTTAAAAGTAAAACTCGTTAACTAACAAGCCAGTTCTAAAAAAATACTGTATTCTAAAAACAAGGGACGAAAAATTCTACCTACCTACTACTATCTATACTACTAGTACTACTATCTAATTCTATCTACCTACCTATTACACATCATACCTGTTATCTAAAAATTCTGGATACATCGACGTAGTGAAAGAGTTTAACTACATCGGCAGGCAAAGCTGTTATTATCCAGTTAAGACTGAGGGTCTTAAATTAAGAAGAACAACTGTATTGGTCTAGTCAAGATGGTATTTCACAGAAAACTCGTGTTCGCGTTGGGCAACGCCCACTAACAGTTTTTCAGATCATCGAAAAGTTTGGAAAAACGTAATTCGAAGCCGAGTTTCAGATAATCGCCTCTACTATACTTAAGTTATACATATGTATATACTGAGGTATATAGAATATGAGTTTTTAGTGCATATATTTGATTGATTAACATAATTTTCGTGGTTATATCTCACACAGAAGTATGACTGTAGTATATTGACGTAATCGTAAAGTTATACTCTACAAGATTCCATGAATGAATGAATACGAAAAGTGGGCGGGAAGACCCATGCACTTAGGCCGCCTGACGGGCCCATTGTGCACCCACATTCCATGAGTGTTCACCCAGGTATGCCGACCTCTCTCTCAAAGGCGCATATTTTCCTGGGGTGAATACTCTTAACATCCTCTGGATTCAGAACACAGCTCCCAAAGTGCCGTTCTCTGACCCTTGCAATTGCAGGGCATTCTGTGAGGATGTGAGATGCAGTCTCCTCATCCTCCATGCACCATCCACATTCAGGATCATCTATGACCCTTATCATGTGGAGGTGTCTTTTAAGGTGACTGTGGCCTGTAAGGAGTCCTGTCACCGTTCTAATGTCTCTTCGGTTCATACCTAGGAGACTTTGAGTTAATTTGAGCGAAGGCCCAATAATATGGGTCTTCGCCTGCCTCATACCCGGGGCTTCTTGCCATGATTTTTCGAACTCCTTGTTTAGGAGCTCTTTCATGGTTTAAACCCCCATTGAATAGATGACCCCTAATATAGGTTCAGGTCCTATGGGGTACCCTATTGATCCTAGTCTGGCCAGTCTGTCGGCCTCCTCATTTCCTCTGAGTGTCCCGGTACCCATATTCTATATTCGATAGTAAAGGTAATAGAGTGATACCACTCTATTACAACTGGCCAGATCATTTAGAATCTTTTTACAGTCAAGGACGAGTCGCGATTTGACCTTGCTGGATTCAATAGCCATCCAGGCCGCTTGACTGTCCGTGCATATTTGAATCGTTCTCCTTTTTGGAGCCGTCTTTAGGATTTTCATCCCGCATGCTAGGATAGCATATATTTCCGCCTGGAAAACGCTAGCATATGACCCGAGGGCAAAGGATAATTTTGTCCTCGTGGTTTTGCCATATACTCCCGCTCCGGCCTTATCGCCAATTTTGGAGCCGTCTGTAAACCAGATGATTCTATTTTGGCATATAGTATTATTTATGTTATCCCAGTCATCCCTACTAGGGATTTGGATCCCTAGTTTTGGACTGGGACAAATGGTAGGCTCCACACTGTCCTGTAGCATAAGGAGTACTGGACAGTTTCTTGTAGCTTTGTTCCATATTGTGGCGTGGCCAGTAGTTTGTTCCTCGCCTATCCAATGGCCAAGTCCGGTCAGTCTGTAAGCCGACCTCATGGCCTCATATTCAATCACCAAGTGCAAAGGAGGCAGCCCCGTGAGGACCTCTATGGCCCTACTTGGGGCTGTCCTCATTGCTCTAGTGATGCCTAGACAGGCTAGTCTTTGAACTTTATCAAGTTGCTTTCTAGCCTAATCCGTTCTTGTTCCTGGCCACCAAACGATGGCACCATAGGTAATAACGGGGCGAACTATGGCCGTGTACATCCAATGAAGGATCCTCTGCCTCAGTCCCCACGTACACGCCCATATGGCTGAGGTAGCCTTCGTGGTGCGAATTGCTATATGCTCGTTCCAGTTCAACTTGGAGTCTATTGTGACTCCAAGGTACTTACATGAGCTTTTGTATGGGATGACCTTTCCCGCCAGGGTAATCTCTGGCAGAGGCCCCAACTTACGCTTCCTGGTGAAAGTAACCAGATCAGCCTTTTCGGGGTTAACTCTTAACCCCTCTTCCAGACACCACCTTTCGACCACTTGGAGGGCCTCTGCCAGAAGCCCCCCAAGAACATCGATTTTGTGGTCCTGTAATAATATGACGAGATCGTCCGCATAAGCTTGGGCATAGAAGCCCGACTGGTTCAACAATTGCAGGAGGCTGTCCACTACGAGGCACCACAGAAGAGGTGATAGTACACCCCCCTGGGGACAACCTCGCGATAAAACCGCCTCCGCTGTATCACCGGCCAGTCTTGCAATGACCTTGCGCTGGGAGAGCATCGAACATCGAGCATCGAGCAAGATTCCATAAAGAAAAATGTAGAGGTGACGTTTAAATAAATATTGACATGACATCGTATATTTGGATTACGGTTAGAGCCGACTTCTGTCAAAATATGGAGACATCCAAAAAAAAACGTCATCAAAGTTCGCCGAGAAAAAAAGACGTATTTCTATTCTTGATCGAATTTATAACCTTATTTACTTGTCAAGACTGTCACATCATATGACAGCAATTGTTTATTTTACAAATTGTGACAGTCACTTGTCAAAAGTTTGACATAACCGAAAAGCTTAGACATGACCGCTATTTCCATCTCTCTCGTTCATAGCCAGAGTTGATGACGTTTTTTTTTTTGATGTCTCTATATCAAAAAATGTAAAACAAAACAAAACTGAATCTATTCGAAGATTTACAAAAGTGTGGCTTCCGTGAGATATAGAATTTATTCAACAGTTTATTCAAAAAACATGTGCTAACGAAACTTTAATATAGCGCTTTAGTTTTATTTAATATTGTAATAACCTACTGTATATCTGAATATTTTCCGTTATACCATGAATTTAACAATGACACTTTGTGATATAACCATTCAGCAGCCATATGTGCTAAATTAGCTTGTTAACAACTGATGTTGAGTTAAATTAACATTAGGGAACGAATTACTAGTGAGAACCTTTTTAATAATGATTGTGTAAATTACGTTTTACGAAGGAGAAATGCAGAATTTGCTATTATTCCGTGATAATCTGTGTTGGTTGTCGTGTGTCCTATATTTAAAAATAGAAAATAAACTTGTTTGTTGTTATATGTTTGTAGTTACTGATCATTATTCAAATATCTGGCTTCCGACAGAATGCAATTTGTTTTTTGTGTCAAATGATACGGAATTTCATGACCAACTATAATTCATTTCCATTCGTAATACCTTCCGTACTTGCCTGAAAGATATAATTTTCATGGAAACATTATATAACTTGGTTATAGTCCATAAATAGATCCTAACGTACTTACACAGTGTACACAAAAGTCTGGAGCACACGTAATAGTAAAAATATGCATTTTTCGTACAGTGAATTATTAATACTTATTCGGTATTAGTGAAACTCTGTGAGTTAGTGTGGCTAAATTTGAATTATTGATGGGGCTTTACTCTCTGGGGTTTTACTCTCTCCAATATATATATATATATATATCTACGCGGTCTCTGGATATGTCAACTATTGTAAGAACACATTCTGTGTGTGACGAGTACCTGCTACTCAATAACTTCGCTGGGATACAACGCGTGATTTATGATGGTCCATTTCAATATTTGTTTGTTAGACTCAAGAAGACTAAAACTAAGGAGACAGAGCTGTGGCTTTTCGCTGTATGCGAGGGGCTATATGTCGGTCTCCAGAGATGCTGTAAGCAGTGTCGTTCTGTACTAATCTGTGTGCGTATCAGTAATTTCAAATAATGTCCGGTTATTCTGACGCTTCGGAACGCTTCGTGTATCACACACTGCAACATATCACTTTCGAACCATATTTATTTAACATTCGGATTGTATTTTTATTAAAACCAAACAGCATGTAAGCATACGCATTGACAGCCTACATTCATAAACAGTCACACGTGGTCAACTGCTCATCACGTGACTTTCGCAGATCACGTGACGTCGAGCACAGCACTGCTTACAGCGCCTTCTGGAGGGGGACAGATATGAGACCATGACACCGAACGACTTTGGTCTCCTTAGTTCTAGTCTTCTTGGTTAGACTATACCGGGTGTCTAGAATTTACCGTAGAATCTAAAAAATGTATTAATATACAGGGCATTCCATTTAAAATAACAAAGTTGACATCTACGTCCGCTATAACCGGAAGTGCGATTAACGTGAACATATTTTAGGCGTATGTCCCCCATCGACCTTAGTGTCACCAAATTTTCAGATTTTTACTAATTATAGATTTCCCATAATCGATGGATGCAGTTCTCATGCAGTTCTCATGCAGTACTCACGCAGATTTTTTTTCAGGGGGGAGGGAGGGTAGGCATACATTTTATATTCGGTTTGTATTTGTTTATTAATATACTTAAGGTGTTAAGAATTTTACGGAAATAAAGTATACATATATATATTTAATTTATATTTTAAATATTTTTTAGAATAACAGTTATATCAGGATAAATCGTTCATAAATTGCAATAGCCTAAAAGCAACCCCCCCCTCCCGCGCCCCCTTTTGCGAACGCCCCTCTATACAAAAGTGTTAATAATTCATGTTTCACAACCTAATGAATAAATGTAACGCCCACGTGTATATTCAAGAATTCCCAACACACTCAAACCTAACAAATAAATCTGTTTATCAATTGAATAAACCAAACGAAAATATCCAGTAAATAGGTTGATGAATGTTATAAACGTTTGCTTTCTACTTGTTGATCTGAAATAAATTATGAATGTTTGTCAAAGATCTCGCAGTATTTACATCCAACGCATTCTTTTCATTTGTTGTTTGTTGCATTTAGTTATGTATGTCACATAGGGACGAGTTTTTATCATATTGTTATTATTACCTTCTTAGTATCAATGAGGTTGTCGATCTGTAAATACGTGAGGAAAATGGTGCTGATGAATCATGTTGCCTTCTGTAATCTGAAGAAACAATGAAGGTGAGGGAAAAACAATGTTTTCAAAGAAAATAAAAATATAGATACTGAGTTCGACGTGCGTCTCGCGAGCCACGTTGACATCATCAGATGCTTAAAATTAACGTTAAGTATATCGAGTGTCCCACATCTACTTACAATTAGACAAGCATTATATCGAAAATGGTTTGATATAGAAATAAATATTAAACATAATATATTTGTTTATTATATAAAAAATGTACAGGATGCTTAAAAAGTGTAAAAGTTATGCAACATTCATTTTTCACATCGCACACCCTGTATATGTTTGGATTTTCCTTTAAATTGTAAACAGATTTTGTGAACCTTGCAATTTAATGCCGGATTTCCTTCGTTGCATTCCTTTGGGTGCATTGTCGTATGCCAACTTTGTTAAAAATCCACAAATATGTGTCACCTGTCAGAATACCTTCATAAAGGTGTAATAATTCAATTAATCGCCCATTAAATAAGCGCCAAGTCGAGTTAATCTGGTCGTCAGATAGTCAAGAATGGTTATTTTCTAAGTTGCCGAGAAACCAACTAATCTTGAAAGTTTGAAGGATATAACTCGTGCTTGCTGCCAACTAACCCCGGAAGTTATAAGGGATTCATATGTATAAGAGAATTTTAAAGGAGGCATGATCGATGTCAAATAGATAATGATCGGCACTTCTATAACGTTTTCGAATTATTGCATTTTGTATCAACATTTTTTAACCTTCAGTTCATAAACGAATGCTACTCCTAAAATAATTTTGTAAATATCTTACGAATGCTTCAGGAGAGGTAAATAAACAAGGGGTTCCATTCGAAGAATGAAGGTTGCATCACCTGTGGCATTTGTGAAGAACCCTGCACATATGATTATAATATAGCTGTATAGATTTTTGGAATAAGTTTAACTTTTCTATTTAATATTTCTTTCTACGACACCCAGTATTATTCCTATTAAAATGCGTCGTCGCTGAAATACGAAAATAATGAACAACTAAAATAATAATGTCGCTTGAAGAAATCGAAGTAACGCTAGTAACCTTATTGTTAAAGGTGAAGAGGTGAAGAAGGCTAGAATTTCAAACGATATAATTTCAAGTTGGAACCGTTGGCGTACAGCTATATTTTAAATATTTTTTAGAATACCAGTTATATCAGGATAAATCGTTCATAAATTGCAATTGCCTAAAAGCAACCCCCCCCCCCCAGGCCCCCCTTGCGAACCACCCTCTATACAAAAGTGTTAATAATTCATGTTTCACAACCTAATGAATAAATGTTATGCCCACATGTATATTCAAGAATTCCCAACACACTCAAACCTAACAAATAAATCTGTTTATCAATTGAATAAACCAAACGAAAATATCCAGTAAAGTTCTACTTGTTGATCTGAAATAAATTATGAATGTTTGTCAAAAGATCTCGCAGTATTTACATACAACGCATTCTTTTCATTTGTTGTTTGTTGCATGTATCATCCTCATCCCTATGTATGTCACATAGGGGTGAGTTTTTATCATATTGTTATTATTACTTTTTTTAGTATCAATGAGGTTGTCGATCTGTAAATATGTGAGGAAAATGGTGCTGATGAACCATGTTGCCTTCTGTAATCTGAAGAAACAATGAAGGTGAGGGAAAAACAATGCTTTCAAAGAAAATAAAAATATAGATACTGAGTTCGACGTGCGTTTCGCGAGCCACATCAGATGCTTAAAATTAACGTTAAGTACAGGGTTTGTCCGGAAAGTAATGTCAGTGAGCTTTGAAAAATGGTTTTTATTGGTTCGATGTGTAAAAATCTGTAGAAACTTTAAAAATACATTCCTCCTGCGTCCACACATCGGTTTCAGCGGGTCTTCCACGCACCAAGCGTCGGTGCAAGCCTTCTGAATGTTTTTCACCGACCCAAAATGCTGTCCTTTCATTGGGGTTTTGAGGCGCGGAAACAGAAAAAAGTCTGGGGGGGGGGGGCACATCGGGGCTGTAGGGAGGCTGGGGAACAACGGTGATGCCTGCCTTGACGAGGTAATCGGCCACGAGAAAGCAGGTGTGCCAAGGCGCATTGTCGTGGTGAAGCTTCCAGGATTTTGAGATGTCTGGACGGACGCGATTCACCATGCGTTTCAGCAGCTTCAGCACCTCGACGTAAAACTTTCCGGTTGCGGTTGTCCCCTGCGGAACGAACTCATGATGGACCAATCCCCGACAATCAAAAAAGACAATCAGCATTGTCTTGATCGTTGACCTGGGCATGTCATGGTCACGCACACGTTTCACATTGTCATCGGAACTGGAGATTGATGGCCGTCCAGCGCGGTTCTCGCCGTTGACATCTTCCCGACCTTCTGCGAAGGCCTTATGTCACCGGAAAATTTGCTTGTCCGAAAGACAATCGACGCCGAAAACCTTATTCAACATTGGAATGGTTTCCGCAGCACTCTTCTCCAGTTTCACACAAAACTTGATCGCCATCCGGTACTCAAGCGAACGTTGCATTTTTTCTTGCACCGGGTCACTATAACGACTCTCAAAAAAATGAGTGATGCGACCGCTACAACGACCGGTAGCCAACTGACGCTTGTTGGATCTTGTTGCCAGACCCCCCCACCACAATCCCAGCACGTAAAGCGCGGGCTGGCGCGTACAGTCTTGGGAAAAAAAATTCACTGACATTACTTTCCGGAAAAACCCTGTATATCGAGTGTCCCACATCTACTTACAATTAGACAAGCGTTATATCGAAAATGGTTTGATGCAGAAATAAATATTAAACATAATATATTTGTTTATTATATAAAAAATGTACAGGATGCTTAAAAAGTGAAAAAGGTTATGCAACATTCACAGGCACATACAGCTATAGACAGGTGTATCTAATAGGAGGAATATAATAGGCATCTCAGCTGCTGGCTGACCTGGAATGTAATGTGACGTTAAATTACTGTGCCGCTAGCACATGATGCCCTCAGTTGCCTATGGCGGCGACCATTCCCTATGCTAATTGGTAGTTTTTTCCGTCCTTGACACTTAATTGAGAACAAATTTCATTGTCATTGTTCTCAAGTTCGAGTTAGTTGTGAAGGTTAGACAACAGATAACCGCTTGATCATGCATGTACCGTCTGTGTGCAAAGTAACAGGGCGGATTGAGACAAAGTTTATACGGATTGTCCACTTTCTTGGTGGAATTGCGTTGCTAAATTCGTAAGCGGTTAGAGGTAGCGTGGTGTAATGGCAGGGCCACACAGAAAGCTATGCTATGTTCGCTATAAACAATGTGTACGCTATGTTCGCTTTGTTTGCTATGAAATATGGCCACATCAGAAAATAGTAAGTACAAGACTTTTAGTTTCTCACAAACATTTTACCATGTCGGTTGCAGTGGGAGAGTGATAGTACTGATGATGAAGCAGTATTTCTGTTTTCGTTGTGTAAAAAGAAGAAACGCAAACGATTATGGATACACGATGTCAACAAAAAGAGGAAAAAGTACGGTGAATATCATCAATTAATAATTTGTAATTCTGCAGAAATAATTTTCCAAACATTGTCTCGTATGTTCTGATTTCGATATTGTTCTAAACATTTGTTCCACATGCATGAATGGTTTCTTACTTATTCGATTAATTGCTCCACAATGTGGGTATAATATGTGAAGAACTACTTTAACCCTACTTGCAGCACACGTGAAATGCATCTGTTCCCGCGCGTCTTTGTCGACGTTGCAAAATATAGTCAGAAATCAAACATCTCAGCTACGCATCTAACATCGCAGACATAGCGCGCGTAGCGTCTTACGTCTGTATGGCCACGACCGTTTAAAACAAGGGGGGCTATTTTTACTCCATATAACGAACATGGCGAACGTAGCAAGCATAGCACTTTGTGTTCCCAGGCCTTAATAGAGAAAAGTTGCGTACTCTACCCATGAAGAGAGTGTGTCCAGATTTGTAAAATTATCAATAGTTTATCATTAGTATTACGATAGAAAAATTGCAACGACATAAACATTTTGTTTTAGTGAGTAAATTATTTTTTGTAAATGGACAATATAAATCAATATTCGGTATAATCACTGTTATTGGAGTAAATATAATCCTTACAAGTTGAAGGAAACTCATACGCAACAAACACAATACAAGTTAATAAGTTGCAAAAATTTGTTTGGGTAGGTATTATGGGCAATCGCGAAATCGATTCACTATTTTTAAATAATAATTTGAATCAGGAACGTTCTTGCGGATGCTGGAAGAAGAGATTTTCCCAAATGTAATGAATGTGACTGAAAATAATATTGAAAATTTCACATCTACATCTTCAAACCGATGCTCTTATTTGTAGCAATTACCATAGCACTAAAACATATTTCCGGAATTTTTTGTCCTGCTGGGTATCTTCGGTGAAACTATACTGGAATTTTTTCTGCTAAATGTTGACGCTATATTAGACTGACGGTTGATTATTACTGATTTTTTATTTCTACGTGAGTTTATATTATAAATAAATGTTATGTCTATTACCTAGGTAAATAACAAAATTATAATAAGAAATGAATATATTTTCATGCGTTATATCTAACTACAAGTGTAATAAGAATATTTTAAAACACACAAAAAACATACGAGGTGTGTAAATGAAGTAATGAGACTGATGATAATTCACCATTGCCTCCTTCAAATTAACTTCCTTGGGAAGCCACACAGCGCTGGAGACGCATGACCCTTTTTCGAAGTTTTTCAAGAACTTTTCTGTAAACGTGTTAATTTACTGTTTGGCCTGGAGGCACAAACTCTTTGTGGACAATTCCATAGCTATCAAAATAGCAAATCAGCATGCATTTGATCTTCGACTTGATCATTCTTGCTTTTTTGGGTCTTGAAGAGCTTGAAATGTGTCATTCTATGCTTTGGCGCTTGGTTTCCGGGTCGTACTCAAACACACAAGTATCATCACCAGTAATGACACATTCCATAAAATGGGGATAATTTTCGATCGATTCCAAAAAGTCAAGACACCTTCTCAAGTCCTTTTGTTCTTGCGAAAGGTTTTTTGGAATCATTTTTGCGCAGATTTTTCTCATCCCCAATTCGTTAGTCTAAATCTGATGAACAGTGGTGTGATTCAAATTTAACTCTTCCGCTAAGGTCTTCCGCTGCGTGGTTCATCTTCAATATACTCTCTTCCTTCTGAAAATGCCTTAAACCACCGAAAACCATGGGCTCTTGAAAAAACACTGTCTCCGTAGGCGTGTTGAAGTTGCGCTATGTCCGAGTCTGATGCAAAACCTGATAGGACACCGTTGCTAAAAATTAATGTCACTCATTTTTAAAACGCACTAGACAAAACCGGTTTACGAAAACAGTCATAAAGAACAAACAAATGACTCTAACAAGTTCAGACTTGTACTGAAGGTGCACTACATGTTAACCTACCGCCCTTCCAACTCCTGTCTCAGTTGCTAGATCGGTCGCTACGTTGCCAGTCTCATTACTTAATTTACACACCTCGTATATAATACAAAATTTTCTGTCAGCATGCTCAACCCACTTTGTATTTTTTTTTTCATATTGGTGTTTATAATAAAAATGAACGAGATTTCGATTTTTCTTAATTATGTTTAGATGTGAAATTTTCTTACCGAATCTCTCACGTAGGTACTTGAATATTAGTGACTAATAAAATAAATCTCTTTGTCGAATGTAGGTCGAAGGGATACTTTTCACATAATTTGTGACCATTTTCGGTAATAATTCAAGCACTAGGGACTTTCCTAGTGATAATATATATATTTTTTTCAAACGAAGCGTCCTCTCATTTTATGGAGAATGGGTCCTATAGATTGGCCACCTGGATCTCCTTGTATTTATTCTTGTGGGCATATCTGATATCTAATGTATATAAAACTACTTTAGAGATCTTAAATAAACTACAGCAACATTTAACAGATGTTTGCAGAAGTTATCGCTATAAAAGTCCTTTATATCTTGTTGATTTGTTTTTAAATTTAGTTAATATAGATTAAGTACATCAATTTGTGTTTACTTCATAACTTAAAGATGGATAGACGAATTGTCAATCTATTTTCACCATTGTGCCAAGAATTGAAATCGTTTTCAAATGAGGTGCAATATGAACCGTCTTGTTAACTTTTGAAAGGCGTTGTACCTTCAGGGAAAGCTTTGCTTAATCTGACTTCACCTCTATTCTGTTCGAATTTGGTAACTCAACTCGTTCAAAAGTTAAAAGAGGGGTGAACGCTCACTTTGTGGATATACTGTATGTATTGCTCCACTGCCTGAACCGTTGCTTATACTTTGTGCGATTGAACAAACAAAACCTGCTTCCATCATGTAGTGACGAGAATGAATAAGGTCGGATTACCGGTGAACGTATTTTATTAAATAAGGATCAGCACATACACGTTCTATGACGGCATTAGTCCCCTACGAAACCGAGAGTTGACTTTACCCTTTCCCTTTATAGAGACAACAATTAATCTAACCCTTGATAAATACACGAACCTTACATGCAATTCTAATTAACACATGAGAAGTTAATACAGCACTGAGATGTTTGAAAATGCAAAACCCTTATTACACTTCTGTTTTATATAGCTTCGTTTTATATTAATTTCGTGACTTTAGATGCAAATGGTAGCAATACATACCAAAGTACTAACCTTTTATTGCTAGCCTAGCAACGGGCTACATAACGTCTATAGACCAGTCTTGACTTTTTGGAATCGATCGAAAATTATCCCCATTTTATGGAATGTGTCATTACTGGTGATGATACTTGTGTGTTTGAGTACGACCCGGAAACCAAGCGCCAAAGCATAGAATGACACATTTCAAGCTCTTCAAGACCCAAAAAAGCAAGAATGATCAAGTCGAAGATCAAATGCATGCTGATTTGCTATTTTGATAGCTATGGAATTGTCCACAAAGAGTTTGTGCCTCCAGGTGTGACGTTCTACTCAAGACACCAGCACTTACCCTATTATGCGAAGTAGAGGTAGCGGCCGACTAGCCACAGTGAAGACGGGCCGGGTATATATATATAGAAGATAAAGTTGAGAGCGCCACTTGGTTTTACGCTACCGCTACTCTATCTCAGCAAACCAAGAAAGCCAGTCAATGGGTTGGCAAACTATTGCTGGTGTTTAGAACCAATGTTCTAATTAAGTGTGATTAAAGTCATAAATACTTATAACACAATCTTTGCTACCTCGTTGTATATAAAAAAAAAGGCGTGGTCTGTTAATAAACACATATACTCAGAGTACCTACATATTTAATAAACAGATATAAATATATATAAATAAAATATTAAAACAGGTAATATATGGTGTCACCAATAATCAATTAGGAGAAATACGTATTTCAAATTCTTATGTTAATTTGACAGCGGAACTTACTGTCCGTGTTAACACGTTCAGCGCACAATATGTCGCCACATTAAGCGTAGTGATCAAAGTGGTGATAAAAAAAAATTAACTCAGGTAAGCGCAAATAGATATGATTACAAAAGGTAGCAAAAAAAAATATGAATATACACACTACATGTACAATCGCAGTATGCGAAAAATAATAATAATAATAAAAAAAGGTATAGAGTAGGCAACATGCAACTTAGCTGGATTCAAATCAGCACAGCAGGCCGTGCAGGAAAATTCGAGAGGCAGTAGAATCACAAGAGGCAGCGGGGTCCCGTATCAATGGAGTCTGAAGCTATGAATCCAACTCTCTTCAGCTCTCCTCCCAGACAGGTTGTCACCCCGAAAAGATCCACAAGCAAATGTCCATAAGCTCCTCATAAAAAGAGTGACGAAAATACGGCTCAAATAGGCCATATACGATATGCCCAAAAAAAAAATTATTAGGCCTGGTTTAGGCCCAAAAAAAAAAAACCCTCAAGCTGGTAGAGGGTTTTCTTCCTTAATTTCCGCCCCTGGGTGTAATGAGCGGCCAGAACGATGGCGTGAGGGGTGGTCTAACGGCGAAGGACTGCAGTAAGACCAGTTCAATTTATTCTCCCACCGAAGTGGAACGAGTCTCCGTGACGAAGTAATACTTCCTCCAAATACCAAAAATATCAAAATTACCAAAAACCAATGCAATGGAAACTCGCATTTACGTGGGTGGATACTATTATTCTCCCTTAACTTAGGTTGAGCCCTACAACTCACTTAAAAATAGTATCACCACCAGATTGAACTGAGAACCCCTAGTTACTGATTTTCGCGACGATCTTTCGGTGATGAAATCGACTTCCCCAATATTTCTTTATCAAAAAGAATTTCAAAAAAAAAACGCTAAAAAGCAAAGGTGTTTTGGGTTCGAGATTATTTTCGAAGACGGTACAGCTACCGCCATCCAGGATCGAGAAACGAGAAACGGCTTACCTACTCGGAAATTTGCTGGCGGGTTCTGTAATTACCACGCGTGTCCCCTCCAAGAACTCCAGCGCTAATGTCAAACGGTCGGCATATGTCAAATCAAGAAAGACGTAAACAAAACACCGCTTGGAAAACTATTTACGAAATACAAAAAGGTAAGTAGGTACATTTAGTTTCTACACCCCATTTATGCAAGAAAGTAACAATTATCATTTCCACTTTACCTAGCGATGGCAACGGCAATTAAAGAGCCACTGAAACAATCCTAACCTATGAATTACACTTAACTAAAACTAATATTTCCCTTTTATTTTCAGGTACCTAAAGGGATAATACCTCATATCTACCAGCGATTCACAGACAAACCTAAGTCCTAACACCTACACGAAGTAAGGAAGCCAAGTTTAACTATGCCCAAGGATCGAAAATGCAACAAGTTGCGCCAGGTAAATGCATAAGAAAGTTGATCGTGTTACGCAGCAATTACAAACAGAACTATCCTTTACCGGGATAGTAAGATTGCCCAAGGTGACTGCACAGGATGGCAGCGAATTTACGGGAAGTTAGACGACAATAGTAAAAGAGGATTATTTACGATATCACGTAATAGTTTGTAAATAATAAAAGTAAGTCTTTTATTTCGTTTGTTTTATTTACTCTACTTGTCACACAGGCCAAACAGTAAATTAACACGTTTACAGAAAAGTTCTTGAAAAACTTCGAAAAAGGGTCATGCGTCTCCAGCCCTGTGTGGCTTCCCAAGGAAGTTTTCTCGAACATTTTGAGGTTATGGTGAATAATGTCCTACAACAAAGTTTTAGATTTTTTCACCATAAACTACATTTTTCGACCACTCGCATACTGCTAAGAATTTATCGTCTATTATGGTATTTAAAACGGTTTGGCCCTGGTCTACTACGTCCACGGTATACAAATACCGTGGTCTACGTCTATCTGCAAAAAAGATAACCTTAATTCTCAAGGCTAACAGAGACCACTCCCAGGTCAAGAGATACAAACCTGTCATTATTAATTTTGCCGATGACCGAAAAACTTGTTGAGAGGGATGTAAGAAATAATTCTCTTATAGAGAGATCAGTTTGTATATCAACTCAACAACATGCTTATCAACAGTAGATATCCTGTGAAACGCCTCTACACTAACTGGTAGCTAAAATAGAGATCACGCACAGATAAAAGAAAAAAGCTTTGGCGACTTTAATTGACATAGAAGGAGCTTTTGACTGCATCTTATTTGAAGCCATAACAGCATATGTGACGAAGCGTGGTGTTCAGGGCACCATTTGTAAGTGGATAGATTACATGCTTTACCCAGCTTCTTCAACAGGCAGCTTAGTATAAAGCAGGAAGTAAAGCACCTGAAAAAAAAAACAATAAAACAAACAAGGGAAAATATTCCTAATGACTACCAAACGCGCCATGGACATAGGACATAGGCCTAAACATAGACCTAAATGCATAGTACCTGGGTGTATGCTGCCGTGGTGAGGCTCATGGTAACCGTTATGGATCGTTAGCCTGGTGGCCTAAAACCAATGAAAGAATTTTAGAACTGGAGCTACCAAAACTCCAAAGAATAGCCTGCCTTTGCGCAACGAGAACCATGATAAGCACTCCAACAGCAGCCATAGAATCCATATTAAAGCTTCCCCCTTTTGGTACCCATATCATAGGGGATGCAAGAATGGAGACTTATGAATAAATGAAACGCAATGGAAATTGGGGCTCTAAAGAATCAATTCTAAGGCATGTCAGCGTTAAAAACGTGGTCACAAACTCATTGTTTAAGATGAGAATTGATACAATGATACCAAACATAAATTTCAAACGATTCTAAAGGGAACAATAACAACAATGCAACAAGAACATTGCAAACAAAACAATCTGGAATTGTCTGAATTACCTAAAGATATTGGCAGAACATAATGACAAGTAGGTGCAAGGACTCTTTTATATTGTCAGGTGTATTTTATTTTGACAAATAACTTTTTTTGAAAAATAACTTTTCATAGAAAAACATTTTTTTTTTCCATTATGTCTATTATGAACCGCATCCATGGACAAAAAATATAGTATTTTTAATTCTGGCGGAAAAGACTGATATTTTACATTTACATTAGTGAGGCAAATCTTAACATTTCTGCAGAATACAATGGTATATACGAAAATTTCTTTTTTTTTCCTCGTAATCATAGTTTTTGACGAGCAAAAGCTTTCATGAAGAATTTCTTTTTTGTTGAAAAATGATTTTTTTCTCTATAAGTACCTAATATGCATTGCAAACCGCAACCGTGGATATGTTGTATAACTAGTTAAAATGTTGCTAAACTGAAACATATATTTTTCAAAAGTTAAATCAAAGATATTAAACCTATGTAAATTGGTAATTTGTTTCATAACTACTTTTTTAAACATTTTGCATTACACTTGGGCTATATTACTCCGATAGTAGGTATAAAATAACTAAGGTATCTTGAACTTCTTTTACGTTTAACCTCTAAACTTTTTCTGTTTCAAAGTTTTAATAACATTAAAACTTTATCATTTTCTTGTGGTAAAACTGACTAAGAAAAATAAGACATTGTTTGAGTGCTCTTCCTTTAATTAAAAACTAATTTTCATAGTTAGTTGAGGTACTTTAAGTTATCTTGAATGATGAATTGATTTGATGAACTTTAGAGAAGGAAAGAGCTGTTACTGATAACGAATTAATGGACTGTTTTTAAAGGAACATTGCTACCTACAAACAAATACAGTAGAGACTAATGGTATTATTTGGCCAGTTTTGCAGTAATAATGTTAATCTAATACTTCTTAGCTTTTTATTTACTAAGTTTTGGGTTGATGCAAATGATATGCGGGTTTGTAAGTTCTTTGTTTCGATACTATTTCACGACAATAAATAATGGTTTTAGTTAATGTGTTATACTGTGTGGTGGCTCAAGAAGTCAAGTCGTGTTAAGCTTATAATATGTTGAAAACTAATTTACAGATTTTTTTTGCAATTTGGGGCATTTATACTAGAATTAATTTTTAACCAAGTGACGAAAAAAATTCAGGATGGCCACTGCCGGTTGTCGAAATATATCGAAATCACTTGTCGAAAGTGTACTTAACGACGGCCCAACAAACATTCCTTCTTTAAGTTTTGCCTCACTTATACGCGCAAATTTCCGTCTCAAATAAAGAAAATCATTTCCTTCTGTATTTAAGGCTTTAAAAAAACTTTTTGTAATCTCTAGTTTTATGTGCAGAGGAGGTAAAAAATTTTTCTGCTGCTCTACTAAGAGTTCATTAAGGACGTTTTTCAGACCGGGCACAATGTTTTCACGTAACGGCCATTCTTTAACGACATAATATTGGTTTCTGGCTCTGCTATCTCATTTGCATAAAAACAATAATATCTGGGGCTCTGCATCATGTAAGTAGTGCAACAACTTTTAGATCGGCACAGATATTCCATTGATGATATTCGTATTTTATGCTTTGAAGATTACTTCAAAGCATAAATTATGCATGTTCTCTACGTTTATTTCATATTTACAGAATAACCCACGGGAACAGATGATTGTTCGTTTCTATTAAACAATAAAACTGCCTTCAGATTTGTCTTCGAAGAGTCAATAAGCAGTCGTCACTCGGTAGATTTATAGGAAAGACTAAAACATGTTGTTGATGTTCTCTAGATTTTGCTACGTGAGACGACAATTTACAGGTCAGTGTAAGGGTTACATAGGCAGGGATCGAAATAACACATTAGTTTGGCAGCGAGGATTTTCATGCAGAACAATGTAATTATAAAAGAATTATCGACATTTATTTTACATTCAGAAAAAAAGGAGGCTGTATTAATAGATAGGTAGTAGAGTCAAACTTTCTGAAGTGGACCACTAAAAATCGACTGGTTGAATCCAATACTTTTTTATTGAAGATTTCAAAAGGTTTATATCTGAAATTGATTATCCTAAAATTTTTTAAAAAAAATTAAATTTTTGCCAAAGTTATAAACAAATGAACGCTTCAGACGCTTTTTTATTTCTCAGCGACTAATTGATAAAAATTAACGAAAATTTAATGGCGTGTACAGAATTTGTTGCAGAATCAAAAGACATATCGCACACATGGAAAAAATTTAATTTATCAATAAATAATTAATTTTGCAATAAACAATTGACGATTTTACCATGTTCTCCTTGTGTTAAAAAAAAAATTTTGTTCGATTACATTTCTTAAAATATACACTAATTGATCCTGCAAAAATATTTCAGTGCACTCGATCCGAAAAAAAGATATGAATTTTTTAACGTTGATGAAAATACGCGGGACTGCGGCCAAGGCCGGAGCGCAGCGCCGATTAACCGAGCGCTCGTGCCTAGATGTTCGCTTATGTTGAATTATGGTCGCTTATGTTACTGAAGAATTTTATAAAAGATCTATGCATTTTTAAAATAATTACGCCTCTTAATTTATTTATTTATTTACATCGATGATTTATTTGTTACAATTTTTACAACTGTAGATTCAGAGTAGCTTGAAAAAATCTTACATTCTAAAGAATTTTGAATGCAGACGACACGCGTATAAACAAATGAAAAAAATCACATGACACGCGTCGACTTGTTTTTTCATTTCATACGCATGAGTCTGTTTTTACGATTACACCACTTCCAACGTGCTGTAATCCTTTCAATAAAGGAAGACATAATAGTGTGAGTTGTTTTTTCTGTCAGATAAGCAGGACCAAAAGTTCAGTGACTTGTGTGGATCGTTTGTTTGTGTTTCGTGTAAAAGGCGGCTGTATGAAAGACTACTAAAAATTCCGCTCAGTTTAAAAAAGCAGTCGAAGTTTCAGAAAATCGAGCAGAAAAAGAAAAAGTATAAAAAAAGATGACGATGAAGAGAAAGAAGAAGTGGAATCATTAGACGCGTGTCGTCTGCATTCAAAATTATTTAGAATGTAAGATTTTTTCAAGCTACTCTGAATCTACAGTTGTAGAAATAATAAAAAATAAATACTCGATGTAAATAAATAAATAAATAAATCAACAGGCGTAATTATTTTAAAAATGCATAGATCTTTTATAAGATTCTTCAGTAAAAACATAGGGTAAAGTGGGGCAAGTGCGACCCCTTTTTCGTATAGTTGACTTTTAGTTCATAACTGCGCGAATGCCATTCACATGATCCGCTTCTTTTTGGGCTGTATGAACTACTTGGTTCTTAAGCTTAATTTATTGAAAGAAAGAAAATTTTTCGTGCTTCAGGGTAAGCAAGCACATCGTCCATGGCTTACAGGGCACATGAAACTCACTTGCCCCAGGGCTTGCGGCAAGTGCGTTATCTGTGTTTATTTCTATATTTTATCCTTAATGTAAACTATGGGGCAAGTGCCTTGAATAAACGCAATTTTTTACTCGTGAGGGTTAATTTATTTTACAATATTTCTTATTTTATTATTCATATATATTTTATTTAATATTTCTTATTTATTTAATATTTCTTATTTATATATTCAATAGTTATTGGTGCCAACATAACATTGTGCGGTTTGCATCGAATATTGGCGGGAGTTTTAAAATAATTTTCAAACAAGTTAATAGTTTTTAGATACTTTTATCAGAAGTGAACGCACTTGCCCCGGATACGCACTTGCCCCACTTCACCCTAAGCGAACAAATAGGCACGAGCGCTCGGTTAATCGGCGCTGCGCTCCGGCCTCGGCCACAGTCCCGCGTATTTTCATCAACGTTAAAAAATTCATATCTTTTTTTTTGGATCGAGTGCACTGAAATATTTTTGCTGGATCAATTAGTGTATATTTTAAGGAATGTAATCGTATTTTTTTAACACAAGGAGAACATGGTAAAATCGTCAATTGTGTATTGCAAAACTAATTATTTATTGATAAATTACGTTTTTCCATGTGTGCGATATGTCTTTTGATTCTGCAATTAATTCTGTACACGCCATTAAATTTTCTTTAATTATAATCAATTTGTCGCGGAGAAATTAACATTTAAAAAAAAGCGTCTGAAAATTCATTTGTTTATAACTTTCGCAAAAATTAATTTTTTTTTTTTAAATTTGGGATAATTAATTTCAGATCTAAATCTATTAACCTTTCGAAATCTATTGAAAGTATTGAATTCAACCAGTCGATTTTTAGTGGCCCACTTCAGAAAGTTTGACTCAGTAGTAAAATACTGTGCTGTCTTTTCAAACTGAAAATTACTCTAAACGGTGAGAATGGTTAACCAGTCGTCATATATCAACCCGATCGCCATATCTGACACCCCTAGATTAGTTTTTGCGGGGCTATTTGATAAGTAAATATACGCTATTCGGCCCTTGAACTTGGTTGATTTACAAATAAGAATTCGTCGATAAATACAACATACTATACCTCCATTCGTTCGGCATGCCTCTAGCAGTTATTGATCAGTGACTATATTGTCCACTGTTTTACAAAAGCACTGTATGTAGTATGTAGTTGCTTCTGAAGGTGCTTCTACACAACATTTTATAAATGCGTTTTCCGTTGTGTTTCCGTTTATCCCATATTCTACGTTGTATTTTCTATTTTAGGATGGAAGTTCGAGCTCGAGACATGACAAATGTTTCTCGTGTACCGAAGTTCAGAGGATAAATGCGGTCACCGTTTTACCCTAACATCCAATAAATTGCGAAATTCACTGCAAGTCGTCTTGTTAATATTTTATGACACATTTTTATTGTTTCCGCAGATATATGAGGACAGAGCAAAGAGAAATCAACGAAACCGTATTGTCTGAATCACGTAACAACAAGGCATTAAATGAAATTGGTCTGATAATAAATAAAATTGATTGTATTTAGCAATAAAATCGAACTACGATTCGACCGGTAATTAAGAATCTTATGGCAATATTAAAGGGAAATTACTGTGCATAAAGAAACCTGTTTTATTGCTCGAAGTGTCATTTTATTTTTAGCATTTGATAATCTTTCGACCAAAGTGCCGCAAAAAGTAAATACAAGGTCAAATTCAAGTAAGTTCCTGACAAGTTGGGCTGTCGCTTTTCAGATAACGTTTTAGAGAATGTGCTGGAGGCCCTATTTTATTAGATTCCTCTGATAATAATAAGGTTCTATTAACCTCTAAATTTGGTTATTTATTTTTAATTACTGACACTTCAGTAATGTTGCATTTTTTCTCATTTCCTCAGAAGAGAATCCGATGATTCACAAGTAGGGGAGAGTCTGCAACAGTAGCCACGCAGGAACAGTGGCCACTTTCGAGCTATATTTTTATTTAAAAAGTAGTAGCTGCCACCCACTGCAGAGGGGTCTAAGTATTTTAACATCCTAATAATATTAACTGGTAGTATCCTTGAGCTTTAAAGCTTCTTCTTGTATGAACTAACTTTAAATTGACCACATGTAGTAAAATTCAACGAGCGGTGAAAATTATAGCGAATAAATACCTAAATATCGAAGTGAACTAATAGTGCCGATTTATACTTAATGACATGTAAGCGTTAATTGATATAACAATATTTTAATTATGTTAAATAGCTTTTGTAAGTATCTATTGTTTCAAAAAACATGTAGTTGATGGTACAACAGTGGTCAGGTTAAAGGTAGGTACAGTGGCCACTACTTTATCACATTAATAGAACGACAAAATAGAACAAAAAACTGTAGAAATCCAAAAAGAGTTAACCCAGAAACTGGAAGAAATTAGAAAAGATGTAACAGGAAAACTAAATGTATTGGAACATACCGTCAAATTAATAGAAAGCGAAAATAAGAAAATAAACCAAGAAATTTTAAACCTTGAGCGAAAAGTTTGGAAAAATAATATTGCCATATTTGGTATAAAGGAAAGTACGGAAGGTTTGATGCAAACTGTATGCAGCATTTTCAAGAATACTCTTGGACTTGATACATGTGAAAAAGATATTAGCCATATACAAAAAATAACAAACAAAACCAAAAACGAGTCACCAGTTATTGTTGGATTTATCTCAAACCACAAGAAACTAGAAGTACTAAAAAATGTAAAGAAGTTATTGGGGTCCAATATCTATATTACTAATGATCAAACTAAAGCAGATCGAAATAACACTAAGATATTAACGCAGCACCTAAAAGAAGCTAGAAAAAAAGGTTTAACTGCTTACATTAAGAGAAATACTTTATATGTTTCAAACCAACCGTTCACTACATGGGTTCCAGGCAACTTCGAATGCTCTACAGGTTTCATGTAACCAACTTTTGCAACGTGTATACTCCATTCAGTCTGATTTTGATACAGTTCCTATATTTCCAAAGTTCAAGACTCTCCGCATTCATTTTCCTCAATATCCACAAAGACGCATTCATTTTCCTCAATATCTGTAATATCGCTACTTGAGGAATGATCTGATATTTCTACTTCCAGATAATAAGGATGATTGCTTCTTTTACTTTCGTTTTAACCCTTTAGATACATATTTAACTTGGCCCTTTTTGTCCGTATTAGGGACAAAATTTTATTTAATGTATATACAAATTTTATTATTTTATATATTTTATGTCTTTTATACAACTTGGGTTAGTTAAATGAACTGCCGGTTGTTTTTTGCGTTTTCTAATATTAGAAAGTACAGGTACGGGCGATATTTGTTGAACCAATTTTCCTGAGGTAACGTCACAAGTGGTCGAAGTTGATTGTTGAGGTTCTGAATTGTTATTGGAGGAACTTTGCATTATCGTATAATAATAATAATAATAATAATAAAATATTTTTATTCACCAAACATTTTACAAATACTTTTATAAGTCCTGCATATATGTTAATGGCAAATAAAGGCAGATAATTCAATTTGCATACGCATACAAATTGTTCTTCCATCACTGCCTAAGTTGAGTACATTAAATATTTTCTGGGTTTGAGTGAGAAAAATAAAGAAATGAGAGAGAAAGAGAAAGAAACAAAAAAAAGCGAATAAGAAATAGGTGAAGATAGAACAAAAGAAAGTAGATAGAAAGATAGTTATCTGTTACAGTTCTAATAAATATTTTTTATATTGTTTTTTAAAGTTTTGACAGGATCGAGACAAACTGTGACGCGGTAAATTATTTATACATACAGCCATATTGTAAGAAAAGGATCTCTTAAAAATTTCTTTGCGATGTTGCGGTATAGTAAGCAGATCTTTACGCCTAATATTAATATTATGAATATCACTTCTATACGATAGTTTATCAATGAGGTATGGCGGTGATTTCAATTTTAGAATTTTGTGGTAGAAACATGCATGATGAAGTTTGCGACGATTTATCATATTTAACCATCCAATAGTTTTCAGTTTATGCGAAATTCTTTGAAGTCGTTTGATTCCATAGATAAGTCGCAAACATGAATTTTGTACTTTGTGTATACGTCGGATGTCAATACTATCAATACATGGACCAAACTGTATCACAATGATCGAATTGCGATAATACTAGTGATTCACATAACGTTTTTTTTGTTTCCAAACTTAGGAAGTTCCTCTGTGAATATATTAATTTTAATGCTGCATACGCTTTACTTAGTTTTGTGGTAACATGTTTGAATCTTAATTTGGAGTCAATAATAAGACCAAGACTCTTTGCATTATCACAAAAATCTTTTCCCGTCCTATTTCTAAATTTAACTGACTAAGTATATTTTCACGAACATTCTCTTTACAGAACAGTATAGCTGTTGATTTACTGGGATTAATTTTTAACAAATGGTCGGTTGATATTAACAGTAAATTATTTAAATCATTGTTTATTAAATTGCAATACAATTCAATCTCATTGGGAGGAAAACTACAATAAAGCTGTGTGTCATCAGCATACAAATGGTAATTACAGGTTTGTAAACAATAATGAAATGTGGAAGTGAATATATTGAAAAGTAATGGTCCAAGGACACTACCCTGTGGAACACCTGCAACTACATTTAGGGGTTCAGATATTCGATTATTAAGCACTGTCTTTTGAAATCTGTCCGACAGAAAGGATGATATTAAATTACAAGAATTTTGATTCATTCCACAGTAATGTAAAATTGAAATAAGTAGCTTGTGATTTATCATATCAAATGCTTTAGTGTAGTCTAAAAGAATTAAAACACTAATTTTGTCTGTATCAGATGCTTTTATTACATCGTCGATTACATCTGCTAGAGCTGTGGCAGAACTAAAACCAGACCTAAACCCAGACTGTTTTAATGGCAGAATATTATTTACCTTTAAATAACTACTCATTTGTATTTCAAGAATTTTTTCAAATACCTTCGAAAGTACTGGTAAAATACTGATAGACCTGAGATGGCTTAATAAACTAGGTTGACTAACTTTGGGTAGCGGAATTATTAAGGCTTCTTTCCAAGTTTTAGGGAAGTATTGAATCTTTATACATTCATTAAAAATGTGAGTTATGTAAGGTAGTATATGAGGACAACATAAATGAATTAGAATAACGTTGAGTTTATCATGGCCATATGCTCTAGATTTTATGTTTGTAATTACATTCATAACATCTAAATCCGTAATTTGTTCAAATGAAAATAATCTATGAATTCCATCCTTAATATTATTATTATAATAAACAATTAAATCATCTCTAGGATTACCATTTGTATGCGATGAGTTAATAAAAAAAGTATTTTCATAACATTTAACTTTTTTAGTTCATTCCATTTTTCTTTTACATTGCAATTACTAAATTTATAACGCAAGAATGCTCTCTTTTCAGATTTGATGGCAGAATTAGTCAAATTTCTTATTTCTTTATAATAAGTCCAATGTTCAGGCCGTTTGGTTCGCTTGAATTTAGTTAATGCATGGTTTCGAAGTTTCTGCATAATTTTTATGTTATCTGTAATCCATGGGGCATAATTTCTTTTTTTATGACATTTAACAATTTTTAAAGGCGCATGTAGGTCAAATAGTGCTAGAATACTTTCGTTTAAAAAGTTTATTTTATTATCGATGTTATTTAACTGATACATATTTTCCCAGGGTAAGGATTCTAAGTCTCGTTGAAAATCATCAAATTTTATGCGTTTTAGATCCCTATAACTGAATTCCCTGAAAGTTGTTTTGTTAATATTGAATTTTACTGTGCAGTAAACTAAAAGATGATCTGAAATTTGAACATCAACTACTCCTACATTAATGACATTTTCAAAGTTTACTAGAATCATATCTAGAAGTGATAGTACTGTTATTTGTGATACGTGTTGGTTCAGTTATAATTTGTACAAAATTGAAAGCCTCATATGTATTTTTAAATTGAATATAATTATTTGCATTAAAATTTAACATATTTATGTTAAAGTCCCCCAAACAAAGTATATACTATCAGACTATGATAATATTTATCATAGTCTGAGAAAAGATCTGAAATTGTATCTTCAAAGTAGTTTAAAAAGGAATTAAAATCAGAGTTCGGTGGTCTATATAAATTTACTACAACAAGAGATTGCTTTTCGGTCACTAGCTTTACTATAATTATTTCCACATAATCACAAGTTTCACCTCAACCTGTTCAAAATTTGCAGTGAGAGATCTTACATTTGCATGAGCAATGTTAATACTCATCTATAGCCAAAAGTAAATAAAAAATATAGTTTAATTAGGTTGCACATTTGTCATAATTTATCATAAATTCAATTTATCAGTAGTGTATATAGTAATTAGACGTAAAAAGTCTTTTTTTTTTTGTTGTTTAACACCTTTTGAATGTTAATTTTAATTTAAAAGTAGAAAATATAACAACAGAGAGTAACTAAAAATTAGTAAAAGCGGTAGCAGATAACTAAAGAAACAAGGAAAAGTAGAGATTAAAAGAAAAGATACTAAGAAAAAGAATGTATGTATATGAAATATGAATTGGCCTGGAGGATAAAGAGTAAGCACTGGCCACTTGTTCATTCGCTGATTGTCTATAAAAAGAAGTAACAAAAATGTACGTTGTATATTATATATAATGTAAACGGATTAAACTTAACTAAATACCATAAACACCATGAAAATATTTAAAACAAAACTCAGGCGCTTATTTGCTGTACTAACCAATAACAAAGAAAAAAGTAGACACACTGACAAGACATTAAGTATACGAGTATATATATATAAAATAAATAAAAAATCATAATGTAAACAAAACAGTTTACATAGGTAGAAAAAGTTATGACAGAAAAAAATAAATAAAAAAAACTGGTTGTAAACAGAAGAAACAAAGATAATGTCGCTTCGTAATCATAACAAAACTTTTTCTACACGGGCTTATTGACACAACACAAATATTTCAATTTATTATGTCATTGTTTGATTGTTTTATATTGTAAGAATATCCACAGATTTAATAATCATAAACAAAACAAAAGATTAATAAAATAAAATTGCTGCATATACAAGAATACAATAACGAATACTGTAATCCACATTCAAATTAAATAATAATACATTCAACCTAACCTCTAAATACGTTTACTTTTACCAGTGTAATTAATTTAAAGGCATTATTTGAAAAGTAAATTATAAAACAAACTAAATTTCTATTTAAAGAGAAAATAATATTTAAATGAATTGTTTATACTAGACGACAAACCAGCAGCAATAATTGTAAACAATATTTGCTGAAATATGTATAATAACAAAACAAACTCAAAATGAGAGTAAAACAAAGGAATCAATAAATGCCTGCATATGAATATATGTATGTATATCTGCAATACAACGCTTAATTGTAACATAACAGTTCATTGGGTTTCTTATATAATTATTGTCTTAAGTCATTAATTTAAGAAGATATAATAAATTAACTTAATATGGACTTAAGTTATCATCCAATACCAATAGATACATAGCAGAATTTTTTTTTAAATTAAAATAAAATATATAAAATGTAATATATTCTGCTTCATATATCGTTAGATATATATTTTTTTCGTAATATGTTAACTTTTAAATGGGAGTTCAATTCAAAAATGTATCTTACTTGCCCTCCTTCAATCCATTTAGGCACCATTACTTTATATTGATTATATCACTTTCACAGTTTATTCGGTACACCACACCATTATGCTTAATGTTTATATTGCCATGTAGCGACCACACACTTTTGTTACCAAACTTTTGCGTTGCATTTTTCATCAGTGACAGCCTATATTTAGTCAGATCTTCTTTTATAAAAATACCTGTAGATAATAGGAATTTGCGATTTCTCAGCACAGCCTGTCGTAGAGTGTCACTACCAAAAGTTACTAAAACAGCTGGTGGCTTATCAGGGGACGGATTTTTTGCGGGAATACGATGACATTTCTTTATGTCGGCTTCATTTATGTTCAACTTCATTTTCTTTTTAAAAAGATCGTGTACGTATTTTTGCAAATCCTCGTCTTCCTCGCAAGGTATTCCAAACACTCGCACATTATTGTTTCTCGCCTGTTGCTCGTAGTTGTCAAGCAGTTTTTCTAGTTCAATATTTTTTGTTCTTAGCTTCTCAACATCTCCATTTAATGTATTTATAGCCTCTATCTGTTCAGCAATTTGTTTGGAAAACTGATCACTTACCAGTTTCACCACTTTGTCGGAGAGATCTTGCATAAATTGGTCGTTGAAAGTAGTTAATATTATATTCCTTATCTTTTCGAGATCAGAATTTGACAGCACCATTTTGAATTCGTACTTATCTGTTTGTGTAAAGATTTTCACTGTATACTGCACCTTCTACACAACTTATCAACTTTATTTCAATTTTTCTCAGACTATAGATGCACCAATGAATTTTGTTTCTATGACTTTCTTGTTTTACATTACAATTCTAAGCAGCGACGAAACAGAGGTATTTACTCACTCAGACGCCATCTATAAAGATAGATCAATTAGAGGAGAGGACGGTTGACCTCCGATAACTTCTGTATTAGTTAACTGATGTTATGTTCTGTTGATGTTAACTTCTGTTAACTAATACAGAAGTTGATGTTAACTTCTGTATTAGTTAAGATCCGACACGTAAAAAGCATGTTCAGGTATTGCCTGTAGATTGTGTGGGTAAGCACCACTTAGTGCGTCTTCTATCCCACAATACTTTGCAGCGTCTCTCCCCAATAGATGGGAGAGACGCTGCACTCAATTTATTATAGTTGTTTAATGCCATAGCGATCACGGTATAGTTAAACATAATATTAATGATCCTACGTCTAATCACAAATAAAAATACAAGCGAATATAAACTGCACTGGTGCTTTGCCCAATATTTTTGAAGCCACTGAAAAATGTTTAGCCACGCCTGAACAGTGTTTTTTAAATATTCAGTAACGTAAACTTTCGATTTGCATGTAAGTGACTTACGATGCACGGTATGCATCAACTGACTATAAGTAAGCGAAATTGCCGTTGAAATTATAACAGTTGTTCCAAATGGTCCTTGCGTCTTCTCTCCCACTGCGGCATCTCTCCCACATTTACGCTAGAGGCATTCTCTAATCAGCGTTAAGTTACTAATAACATTGCCTACAATTTTGCTCATTAAACTGTTTCCTATTTCTTACAGTTTCCAAGATAGCAATACATCAATTCTGGACACACTGTATACAAAACAAATAGGTTCTATATTCAAACAGTGCAATATCCAATTAATTTTACAAAAAAATAAGTTAGCTACGTGTTCTCATACATAATTTTCCGTTCTTTCATGCTATTAAGTGAGTATTGTCTTAAATCGTTCGGGGTTAGATTCAAAACATGCAATCTCCACTCCACAGACAGTAAGATGATATGCACAATATTTTTGTACAATATTATTTTTATTACTATTATTAATTTTTAATTTATTATCATCAGTAAAAAATTCAATTCAAAACTGAATCCAATGAAATATAAATTTATATTCACCTACTTACTAAAACTAATTAGATACCCAATTAGTTTAAAAATAGACAAAATCCAGTATACAGATGCAAACAGTGTGGTTTAAAAAAAAATTTCTTAATACAAAGTATAATCATGAATATTTTTGGTTGATTTGGTTTTTATTTTCATGTTGTCTTCCTTACGAAGTGTGTGGCCCAGCCAATTCCACTTCCGTCGTCTTTTTTCCCGATCA
The DNA here is from genome assembly GCA_029963805.1 of Aromia moschata. Lineage (NCBI taxonomy): Eukaryota > Metazoa > Arthropoda > Insecta > Coleoptera > Cerambycidae > Aromia > Aromia moschata. Next base: position 208,727 of record JAPWTK010000384.1, read on the forward strand.
ATCTTTTTCTGCTTTGTTCTTCTCCACATGGCTTCGTTGGTGATTATGCTAGGTCAGAATATACGCAAAATTTTGCGTAAGTATTTATTTATAAATACTTGAAGCCTCTTAGCGATTGTCTTGGTCATTTTCCATGTTTCGCAGCCATAGAGTAGCACTGATTTAACGCAAGCGTCAAAAATCCTAATTTTTGGTTTCATCCCTGTAGGCTCTGGATCCTCAAATTGATTTAAGTTTAATTTAATTTATTTTCATATAATATAATAATTCAGATTTCAAAGTTAAAATACTTTATAACTTTTTTATAACAAGAAAATAAAATATCAGTTTTTTGAGTTGCCTGTAAAATTTTATTTGATGGAGATTGCACACTTTGAATCTAGATGACTCAAATAGAATATATTTACATACATTTTCAATATCGAAATATACCTATGTATGTATATAACAAAATTTATATTAGAATAAGAATAATTTTAGACTTCTGTCCCCTAGCGAGCCACCACTGTAGAAATTTAATAAACATTAGTCAGAGTTGCTTGGTTTCAAATATGTATTACCCTACGCTTCCTTTTCTGAGGAACGTGTGGAAAACACAAACTTCATACAATGCTAGCCAATGAAATGGGCTTTCAAAATCTAATTTAGCTCAAACTCTAGCCGAAAGCTACAACTCGAAGTAGATATAAAGAATTTTTAATGTAGATATTCGGTTTCCGTGTTTCTGTGCTTTACTTTTTTATTACACGTGGATTGCTTTTCACTGTCTGCTTAAATATTTTTTTTCTTTTTTTCAGTGTCAGTTATTTGATGTATGTTTATAAGAAAATAAAAGCAGCATTGGAACGAATAAAAATCAGTTATTAAATAAATTTCTCTTCTTTGTTTGACGTAAACTGAATTTAATACCTACATTAAATCTGTACTTTAGAGTATTCTCCCCATCTACAGGCAGTTTCAGTTTTTGATTGCTTTTTAAGAATTCAATGGCTATATTAAATTTTTTAGTGCAGCACAGCTGCAGTGACAAATTCAGTTTTTGTAACGCGACACTATTGTTTAATTACATGGCCGTTACAAGCTGTGCGCGAAAAGAGTGACAATAAAATTTTAATGGTGGCGTAACTGTAATATCAACGTAAGTAAACTGTATATAAACAATACACCCGTACATTTTTGTGACTGAATAGTTTTCATATTATCGAATATTTTACATTATATTCGTACATTTTTTATATAAGTAGTAAAATTTATTTTCAGCCAAAGTAGTAAAATCCAAATAAGTAAATTATGTATTTTAATTATGTCACTTCTGTTCAAATGGGTGTGGGGGGACTACTTACTGTTTTATTAAGTTTTGAAAAAAGAGTGAGATACTGATTTTTGATGTGAGAAGTTTAATATTATTTTTTCATTTGCCAAATTTTCTTGTTGAGTATAATAATACTGATTTTTTTTGTGGATTTGACGTTTTCTTCGATTTTCCGTAGTCTATGTAAGTGTGTGAAAAGGCCTGTAGCCAATCATAAGGTTAATATACATATTAACTAAAAGTGATTATTTCCATAGTGATCTTTCCGGCCAGAGCGATAAAACGTCACATATTTATTTCGAATGGCCAGGCAAGGCTAACTAGACGGATTTAAATTAAAACAAAAATGTTAAATTCCTAAGGCAAGAACTATTAAGGTTTAGAATTCTTGGTTTTGAATTCTTTGTTTAAAGTTCCTGTCTTAGAATATGTTGTATTTAGAGTTCTTGCTTTAAGTTTTTTTAGATCTAGAGTTCTTGGTTTAAAGTTCTTTGTGTAAAATGATTGTCTTGTTTTTAGTAAATTCGATATTCCAAAATATCGAAAAAAAAATCAACGATAAAATAAAAAATATTTCTTACTATATAAATGATAGGATTAATTATATTAATCTATGATAGGATTTAAAATTCTTGTCTTAGGTTATTTTAGGTTAAGAATTCTGAGTTTATAGTTCTTGGTGTAAAGCTCTTGCCTTAGGTTACGAATTTTTGGTTAAAGCTTTTAATTTATTTGTTTTGGGTTTTTGGTCATTTTTTAGGTGACTATATAGTGATTAAATACTTTATTTTCTTCATAGCGCGTCTAAGAAATGTAATTATACATCTTTTGCATTCTTAATATTTTCGATTAAAGAAAAGTAATAGCTCAACAATTAAATCGTTCCCCTTGGGAAATTTTCAAGGCGGTAAATAAGAAAAAAACGTTTCATCATTCCCTGTCGAAACGACCTTATATGGCTGAAACCGTTTTTAATAATTTTATGGTATCAATATATTCTTGTAAAAGTGGAATTTTATTTTGATTTAATTAATTTATTACTTACGGCATTATTCCGCAACGAAACAACCTGTTAAATAAAAATTTCAAATGTATTCTCCAAACAAAAATTTTGTTTAGTTTTTGTTTTTGTTACAGGAGAACTGTAACCTTCAATTTAGAAATAAAATCACACTTGAACACTTTTTTTGTACTCAACGCACGTTTCGCCAACTATGTTGGCATCACCAGGAGGTGCATAAAACTCAATATCAGTTTTAATGATCTCATGATAGTTTTATTGATCATAATAATTAATCGTGAGTTAACAGCTTTTGCAAGTTTAGTATTTATGGGTTTGTGGTTCGCGCTATTAGGTTTCCGTTTTTGGACCAGACTGCGTGATCATCAGCGTTTATTCTTCATTATGGAAAATTCTCTAATTACTAGTGCTTACATAATATGTAGACACATATCAGCAAATTCGATTTTAGTAATCCAAAAATTTGAAATAAACTTTTTCTCTTATCTGCCTCCAACCAAAATGTAGGTTCTTTCTAATCAATATTTATTATGGCTTCTTTTTTAATTTTCCTGAATTCAACAAAGAAGCAGGAAATCGAATAAGAAACTATCTTGAACGGAAAACTGTACCTATTGAATATTTGTTGATATTCTTGTACTTCAATTTCTCCATGCAATACCTCCATACTCCATATATTGTGTACGTATTTAAATTCTTTCACGGACATGTACCTAAATATTTGAATCGGTTTCTGCTTTGGTTGTGTATGAATGGCAAATTGCGATAATGACAAATATGACTAATGAATTTTCGGTCTATATTTTTTGTCCGTAATGTCTATAATTTGTCACACATTCTATAGACGTATTTGCAAATGTTAAAAAGATATGAATTGCTGTTACACAAACTAACTAAGCCCGCTACCGCCTCATTTGTTTTTCGGTCTTGTGTGTGACAAGTACAAATTACGCAAATTAATGGCTGCTTTTAAACCTAGAACTTCCGAGAGTTTTGATCACCTACACGATAGAATTATATACTAGACACATAAATTACCCATATAACTATAGTTTCACAGCAGCTGTCCATTGATTAGCTTCCTCTGAGGTTTACACTCATTTGTCCTGAAGCTTTACTGAGGAATAAACGGTAATACGTTATAAAAACCAATGTTCTATAAACTTTTCCACAGATCATCATCAAATCAAATCATCAAAGTTCTAGCCAGTTTTAATATTCGATATCAGTTACCCTAAAATAAAACTTAAAAAGGTATACGGGGTGGTTCTCCAAAGTGGCTCACCCCTATAGTTTTTTTTTTTGTTTCCAGAGATAAGTTAATGAAATTTTTGTTGAAAATGGATATAAGACATAAATCGTATATCATAAATTTAATTACATAGTCGTTATTTTTTTGTTGACTTCTGATTTAACGGATAATAACCCCAAATTTAATATCACATCTTGTTGATTTTCACTTGTTTTGATTTAGAATGCCATCTTGAGCACAATCATCACTTTTTGACACATAAAGTTTGTCATTTATTTTTTTAAACCATCATTTCTTTTTTGATTTACATTGTTTGATCTAGAACACTCCGAGGTTCACGCTCAAGGTCAAGCTAAAGGTCATGGCTACATTTGTCTATAACTTTTGTAATGGCCATTTTACTGAGTTACCATTTCGAGAAAATCGGCTGTCTCGGTACTTTTTCACATTCTATATTATGTATGCGATTGATTGATTGAAGTATTAAGCCTCGCTGATATGGTCAAATAATATGATTATTATTTTATAAATAGGAGGTATCTAATTCAGAATGTAAACGCCATCTGACTCTATAACATGTCACCAACCAGTAGGCAAACTGCGGATACCACGTTCCCACAACTCACACAGTTGTGATGTTAACAAGTTGGGAATGACTATTTGTCAATGGTGACGATCGTCAAATGATTTATTTATTAAAGGTTTGCTGTGGGCACAGAATATATGATAGTTAGTGGGGGAAAGGTCTGTTGAGCACGGTGGATGAGACATAACTTAACTGCAACTTATAAACATAACTGCAAAAGTTTAAGGCATGTCTGTTTTGCTACAAGGGGACACGCATGGTCGTGCAATAGTGTAACTTTATCCAGCCGCGGCCGCAGAATATCGAGTTGGTCTGCCAAATTGCCGAATTGAACACAGTAGAGAGTAACGGTGTCTGTGGTATTGTCCTCCAAGAATTCTTAGTGATGCACACCTCGATGGCCCCAAACTGACAACATCATCTTATTGGGGTGGACGTCAGGTTTAGGTATTGTGATGGAGCATCTGGCTGTGATTTACAGAAAACACCCACTTTTCATCCCCGGCAACAAGATTGTTCAACCAGTCAAAACGACGACTGCGGAAGAGATTTTGTGTGCAAATGTTACTCCCATGCTGGCGATCGGCATCGCTTAGTAAACGTGATATCCACTTGCCCAACTTTTGGACTTTGCCTAACGTTTCGAGTCCACGTACTTCCGTGGCCTGGCTACAGCTGAGCTCTCGTGTGGTTCCATACGGGTTTGCTTCGACAATCGTACGTAAACTCTCGATATCCAGTTGAGGTGGCCTACCATATGTTGACGCATATAAGTGCGCGCTTTATACAGCCTGTACCCAACAACTCTCCAGACTTGTCTAGAAAATTTCAAGCACTTAGAGAAAATGACTAATGAATCAGTCGGATACTAACAAAACGTTAATTATTTTCTTGATATTAATTTTGTCCTAGATTCTGAAATTATTTCTGTATCAGAAAGTATTTAACATTCGTGAGTACCTCAATTCTAAACTACTAAAAACTGAGACGCCTATAAACTTTGGATTAGCAGAGCCGTAAATTCATGTATACAGCCGTGTCGCTTGTAGCGAGAAAATCAAAGTTGCAAACGTCTGCGGCACGTGATCTAAATTTAATTAATCCCCACAGACAAAAAACCATCTCGAGGTAATATTCCGAAACCGAGTTGCCTTAACTGTTGATTAGTTTAGATGAAAACTGTATCAAGGCCAATAACCAATTTACCACAGCAGTGCACCGCGACTCGGTAGTCGGTATCTAATTACATATTTTATACGAAATGACGCCCACAATTTCAAAGGATAATAAGAAGGATAATGGATTAGCTGAAAATATTACCGTTAATATTACTTCAAATACACAGTAGATATCTTAAGATAAATAATTCCATTAGGGAATATTGACAAAAGATAGAATAACATCTTTCGGAGCAGTCACATGTAATTATATTTTTAAAGAAAATAATGTATTACAACCTTATGGACTTATTAATATTTTTTAATAAAAATGTATAACTTTAGGTTTTACTTCACAATTTGCTGACAGGTAATAGCAAACGATGTATTTCTCATTTAATTAATACTCAGATCTTTTCGCAATATTGAACAGAGTGAATATATTAGTTAATAATACTGTTCTGCAAGAGATACTCCTTCATGCGAAACTACCTGTAATCTGTTTTTTTTTTTGAGTGATGAACATGAATTTTAAATCCAATATATTGTGAGCTTTATGGGTGAATACAGTGTAAAATCATGCATTATTATTAAAAATGAGGCTATTCAAAAAATAACTCAAGATTTTTAGAAAAAATTCTAATCCAGTTTTTTATTTTTGAGATAATGTAAGAACAACTGATTTACACTTGAATTCCTGGAACGAATTACGACCCGTATTGGAATAATTTAAAAACCAGAGTGTCTGGTACTATTTTAGTAAATGGTATACTCAGAAAATCTATTGATGTGGATAAAATTGTTTACTAAAATACTTTCTTTATACCAGGTGATTCTTAGAAGTGGTTCTCTCCCATAACTTTATTGTTTTCGGAGGTAAAATAATGAAATTTCAGAATTTAATAATAAGACATAAATCTTCGTTTACTGATATTGTTGACAATTTGTATTCACTTCCGAATCTTAAATGCCACGTCCTATTTATTTTTACTTGTTTTGATTCCGTATGTAAGAATGAGCACAAAGATATGTCATTTTAATTTACAACTTTTGAATCAGAGTGCTTAGAATTTATGAAAACAATTCAGTTTAAGTCAAGGAGACGTAAAAAAATGTTTTACATTATTTTTGTAGGCAGGTTTTGTTTTTCAAGCATTTAAATATGGCGGAAAATATGTTTTATTGTTTTCTCAATTGTTTCAAATGGGAACAGTATAGCTTATAAGATTATTCAAATAGTGATTTTTGTTACCTACACTTTGATGTCACATACTTCATTACTTGCTTAAAAAGTCTTAAGAAAACACTCAATGAAACACCAGCTGGATGTATTAATACAAACTAGGGCTTGACTGTATACCGACATAGGGTGGCTTTGAAAATAAAACCTGACACTGTCAGCAATACATATGAATGCTGCCTGAATAATACATTATTATTATGACATCTGAATTCTGCCTGATTAATAGCAACACTGTTTAAAATACATCTGTCAGTTTTAAAACATCTTCAAAATTGCTTCATTTCCATTTACTTTCGTCTGATAAAATAATATTAGCCAGAATGTCACCAATCTGTATATCTTTTTTCGTAAACTCAAGCTGGTTCGGAATTCTTTCTTAATTCATCATAAAATAAGAGCATGTCAGTTTGCTCATTTCTGTTATATATCTTTATTTTCAACAACTCGATATATACAAAAAGGGAAACGATGGAAATAAAACAATTTTGATTATGTATTAAAACTGAGAGGTCTGTTTACATTGTTGACACTAACTCAACAATGATTTTACTTTCAAAACCACATAACTCCTGTGCATTAGATTCAAGCCCTATTTTGTGTCAATATTTCCAGATATTTAATGTTTGATTGCGTTTTTTCTTGAAAATTATTAAGTAAATATTTAAGTATGTGATATCAAAGTGTTCGCAACAAAAAGCACTATTTGAATAATCTTGTGAGCCATCATGTTCCATTAAAAAAAAAGTTAAAACTTAAAAAAATTTCCTTTCGCCATATTTAAACGATTAAAAAATAAAAACTGTCAACAAAAACAAGATAAAACAATTTTTCTTCATCCACTTGTTTCAAGCTGAAACGTTTTAATTAACTCTAAGCACTCTAAGTCAGAAGGTGTGTAAATAAAAAAAACAAATGATCTGTAAAAAAGTAGAACACAAATTACAAATGACATGTCATTGTTCTCAGAAAGAATGACACTTGAAATTGAAGCAAGTTAAAAAAAAATATGATGTGTCATTAAAGATTCGGAAGTTGAGGCCATTTTCAGCTAAACAGAAAGTGAGTAAAAAATTATCGACAATGTCAGTAAATGCAGATTTATGTCTAATATCCAATTCTAAAATTTCATTATTTTATCCCTGAAAACAACAAAGTTATAAGCCACTTTTTAAATCACCCGGTAGATGGACTTTTCATAGCCCTAAAACACATAATATAATAATGATTTTCAAATATAGTGATTTAAATAAAAACCGTAATACCCAGTATTAGTTAAACACCAGTTTATTTTAAAGTTTCACATAGCATGTTTGATTAATGTTTCAACAAAAAATTTTCTTGGTATTTCTGATTTTTATGTAGAAAAGCGTAGGTGAGTATGCCTTGAATCAGTTTCTGCTAAACATAAGAATAAATTCTTGTCAGTCCTAGTTTTACATTTCTCATGTTTAAGATGCCTAGAATTTGACAAATACAGATTAGAACCTGTTGCAGTGCAATACCTTCAGAGGTTGATTGAACCAATTTCTCAACAAGATAACGTCCACCCTCACTCAACAAAGTTTACCACAAGTTTTTGGAACAAGCTCTTGAACATGTGCTTCCATGGAATTCACGTTCCCTCCATCTCTCACTGTTGGAACATGTCTGGGATATGATCGGTTCCAGACTTGGTCATTCATCTCACCCCCCAGACAATCTCAACGATTTTCGGCTTCACGTACGAGATGGTTGGAATGATACACCCCACTGATCTGTATACTAACTGGATAGGCAGTAGAATAGTCCCCACTCCGCCTATTTTGGGGATTTGTGGGTATAAGGAACTTTGCGTCAGTGGGATCAGCTGTTCGTGTTTCTAAATATTGTAAACATTGTTTGTAATAATGGTTAAGTGCGCGTATTGCGGTGTTGAGTCGATACAAAAGTCAGGACGAACATTGCATAGGTAAGGAAAATTTATTCATGGAAAATCATACATAAATTCATCATCCCTGGAAAATGTCTTGAAGAAAAAAAATGAGTAGGTATATTTTATATTATATAAATATCTATATTTGAGTCTCATTATGTTTATAATGTAGAATAATATTGTTCATATAGTTTTCTAAAAATATTGTTAAAAGTAGTTATCGAGCTTGAATAGGATGTAGTTTTTGAAAATTTTGAAATTTTTGAAATTTTTACTTCTTATTATTTCAAGGTTTCCTCTAAAAGATTTATTTCAATTAAAAGCAGAACAGCGTTTTGTGTTCTGATTATTTCAATGAAGAATGTTTCGAACGAACTGCATTTTCTGTCAGACTGAAAAAAGACAGTGTGCCTACCAAGTTCCACACAAACAATAAATACTTCTGGTGAATTTGCTGAATATTGTGGTACATACTTTTTTATTGGCATATATGTATAAACATTTAAAACAATAATATTTAGAGATTTTTACAAGAAATCCTGAAAGATTGCCTGCAGACTTGTTATAAAAATTTAAAATTATCATTACAGACAGAGACAAAATCCCAGAGAGAAACTCGCCACACCAAGATTAATTATGCTAATCAAACCATGGTGAACCACCTTCATCAATCGACGAGCAATCGCGGACACCAAAAAGTTCTCCAGTTGCTAAACGAAGAGCATGCGACCATGACCACAGCTATAACACGTCACCATCAACCCTGAGTTGAAAGTATGCTGAGTGTAAAGAAAAATGAAGGAACAACAATGCTTACTACAAGTCAAAGAAAAGAAGATCATGAGACTAACCAAGAAAACTACATCTCTACAGGGAATGATCAATGAACTCCGTGAAAAGGGGTTAGTTTCAGACACTTGCCTAAATTCACTTGATTATATTGATGACGATTGCGTTAAGCAGTTGTGGCAACGAGTCATAAAAAATGGAGAGGATGGAATATCTCGTGAGCAATAATATCCTTTTGCTTTACGCTGTTTTGCCCTAACTTTGAATTTTTACTCACCAAAAGCGTATGAATATGTACGTGAAAAGTTGAATTTTGCTCTTCCTATTTTGCGTACCATTAGAGCATGGTATAACGTTATGATTGTCCTGCAAGAATGAAATAAATTGAAAAAACAGTGTATTGTTTTCTCCAAGTTCAATGCACTTTATATTATCTGAATTATAATCTTTGCCTATCAAATAAATAATTAATGACAAAGTCTTTGAAGTGGTTTATTCATGATTACCATAATACCCTGTATAACGCCTTTCCTTTTCTCTGTTTCGTGTTTTTTAAATGATTTCTAAATTGTTCCTTTTGCACCGACATTTCTTCACATTAAAACATCACTGAACGCGAATCACGAATTCTAATATACTGTAAAGAAGTTTTAAATATTTTTTACATTGCACATCCATATAACACCATATATTTTATTTACCTTGTGAATCCACTCCATAATCACATTGATTAGTAAGTACACTTCCCTTGCTCACATTCAAATACGTGCCGATATGTGATGGCGCGAAAACCGGTCTGCTGTGATTGGGTTTTCTTACTAAAGTGCAAAGTGGCGGACCTTCAATTTTTTTCCCCCACCTACGTCCTACTGCCTATCCAGTTAGTATAGAGATCAGTGATATACCCCAAGGCGACGTTGATCATTTGATTCAGATTGTTTGTCACCGAGTAAATGAGTGCACAATCAATCACGGTAGTGCAACTCATTACTAAATATTCTTTAACCGTTGTTTATTTTTTATTGAAAACATTTTTGTTTGCTATACTAATTTCAATATTTTACTTGCAACTAATTGCTTAACTTAGACTGAGTGCTATGGATTTTAACCAAATCAGTGTATAGTAAGTACTCTCTGGATATAACGGACCCGGTAGGGATGCTCGTTTAACTTCGTTATATCCATGGCTATAGTATAAATGAAGAACATAGAAGAGCCTTGAGATGTAAACGGGACACAGCAGAATGTCCGCTATAGCCGATTGTACGTTATAACAGAGTCCGTTCATTAAAATCAGAGTACACTATATCTCTTGTATACCATATTGTGGCGATTTGCGCACATCACTAGCGCCACTAGATGAAAAAAAGACGCGCGTGACTTGAAATTTCCTACACGTGTTGCACGCAAGAATCATTTAAGTTATGGTCGCCAATTACGAATCTGAAGTCAGATCTTAAATATTCAAGATGGTGGATCTAATATGGCGGACAAATCCTATATGACGGACAGACATTTTCAATTTGCTAGAATTTGGACTGAACACTATACACATGGGTTTTTGAGGTCGCTGATTACGAATCTGAAATCCAGATTTTGACCCAATATGGCGACGAAAAAATTTTTAATTCAGTCAATTATGGAATAAAATCTCTATCCATTTGTTTTTGGCACATTTGCTAATGACACCTATGATATTATATTTTTGGAATTCAATATGACTCATTCAGATAGATGGATTCAAACTGGTGCAATCAAGATACCAGTTGATAAAATAATATATTATATGAACTATTTACTTGGGAGGAGCATTGTTTTCATTCTGTTGTCGAATTGAGAAATGTCCATATAATGTGTCAAAATATTTTAAATTCGAAATACCAAAATTTATTATTATCACTTGACTTTATAATGGTATGAATATTTTTCGTTTTGGTGATATTTGCAGTATCACTATATTACCTGATAAGCAATTTCAATCGATCTCAACAAGTGATGGTTTTCGAAAGGGAGTGGAAAATTTGATAATATTCATATGTACTCAAGAATTCGTATATCGTGATTTTTTGTTTCTCGATCACCATCTTGATTCGGCTATTTTGAATTATACAAAATGAAATACATAGTCAAATTTGTTTTTATTTCGTAGTCATTATTTCTATAATTTTTCTGTTATGAATTGACATCCTGAATCCGCTATCTTGAATTCGCCATTTTATATCCACCATTTTGAATTGTAGAAGTTTGATTTACTAACTAACCCCAAATCACTCATCTAGATACTTTTATTATTATAAAGCATCTTTTTTTTTTAATTTCAGCAACTGCTAACTTGCATCCATCCGCCATTTTGAGTTTCAAAAATCTACACAGGTTTGTGAAGATCAATGTCAAAACTTACTAGCACTTTTTTTTATTTTTTTCAAAGTGGAAAAATTTAACATTAGCGTTACCCTTCCGGACGTTAAATTCAGTGCACTTTAATAATAATACATCCTGTATATTTTAATAACTTTTGGTTCCCTATTTCATCTTGATTACAAATATATACATATGTATGTTATACGCCCTTATTATTTTTTGTATTAATGCTCTTTTCTTTATGAAACTTCAACGCCATTCAAAAGTTAACTTAAAAGTCTACCCACATAATACATCTGTCTGCTTTGGATGCAATATAATCAACTTAAAAAAAACTCCGAGCAAGGGTCCCTTAACGATTGATCGCTGCGGTAGGCTTTTAAAAATTTCCGGCCATGTTTCCGTGCCACACAGGATTTTAATTCCGGCTAATGCACGGTGAGGAAGCAAAAAAAGCGAAACCCATCCTAAAGAGTTCTTGTAAAAACAGATACCACTGAAACAAAGATAACGAGGAGCGATGACAAAGGCTCCCGCTGTAATCTGACAAGACGAAATTGCGAAAAATATCACTAGCCGAAAAAGTTCAAGGTCAACGTATACCTAGGTGAATAATGGTTGTATTATAATAAAAAATTGAATAAAATCGCATATATTACTGGAAATCGAATGTCATTATAGGTAATATAAGGATTATAGATTGGTAATTTGTATGATGTGTACCTAGTAGATGTGTACCTAGTACCAGGTCACAATACATCGTTCAATTCCAGGAGATTATTTGGAGGAATTCATCGATGATTTTACAGTTGCACAATATGAATTGTCCTTGAGGCTATAGAGCTGCCAAACGAGTAATGACTGACTCCTACATCCAAGTAATGACTGGAAATAGTGTCCCTGAAAATAAGACACTTCTGAGCAGAAATAGAAAACGCAATTTTGGAATAACTTGCAAACGTTATGATCTAGACAAAAAATCTGTAAGTAGAAGTTGAACTAACAAGGATTGGCGTTGCAGGAATTGAAATAGTGGGTGTGAGTTGGAGTTCTTGCCATCAAGTTTAGATAATGGATTTAAACATGAGAAGCGTTAGACTTTAGACGCTATTAGACCTCACAATTTCATGAAAAGGGCGAGACAAAGTTTGCGAGAACTACCAATATATAAAAACCGTACAAACTTCTACAACATCCACCTGGCTACTGACGCAAAGTGCAGATACTGACGAAAACTGCAAATACGCTCACCAAAAGATGAAACTTTCAACTCTAATCAGGTAGGGCTCTCCGAAGACTATGCGATGTTTGGTTTTTCGGTGTTTCATTTGGTTGTTAACTGTATCACTGAAGAGGCATATCTTAATATGAAATAAGAAATATATTCATGTGACGTGTATTTTAATAGGTTCTTGAGGTAGAATTCTGTTACATTATTAAGAGTCTACTCTACTCTCTTATCCACTTTAAAATGCAGTTCGGACACTTGTAAATTATGATTAAGGGAGAAATGAGAGTCGCGTGTCTACACAAGAAAGAAATAAGAAAATACAAAATATCAAAATGGGAGAAATATCAAGAGGCCAAAAATAGAAAAGCGTCATGCGGTAAAATCATCAAAAAAAGTATTGATTGATTGAAAATATCTGAATTGGTCTAAAAGACTAAAAAACAATTCTTCCTTAAGACATGTCATGAGAATTGTTTACATTACAGAAAAAAAAGTTGATCAAAAGTTTAAAATTATGCTCTATAACCATTATAGAGGTATCATTATGAGTCAAAAAATTTTAGCGATATATGCGCTAGGCGCAGAAATTAAGGAGAATAAAAAGAATCCCACATTTTTAGGTAATTATCACAGAGATGTAACTTGGAAAAATGGTCGTAAAGAAAAGAAAAAAAAATCGAAACCAATTATTTGTTTGTTCATTTTTTTAAAAAATTGTTTGTTTTTTAATTTTTTTAAAATATTCACAATGCTTCACAATCGTAAAAATAATTTCGTTTGATTTCTTTTATCCCGCTGTAACTGACTTAGTTTTTTATATCAATTTAAAAATTAAATAAAACGAATTGACCCCCCCCCCCCAATGGATTGCTGTATTTCATTCCACAAATCTGAAATTTTAACTGAGTTCTTCAGAGTCCAAATCGTTTATACAAGCGTTTATTAAATAAAAAAACCGTTTTTTTACATTTACACAAGCTTTTATTAAATAAAAAACAAAAACAGTTTTTCTTAACGTAACCCACAAACTTATCGATATTATAAGTATAATCGATATGATACTAATCGATAATGCATTTTGATAATGAAAATATGGATTATTGCTAAAAAAATCTTTTTTAACTTAGAGAAATGAAAAACATGTTCTTCCTTCTTTTTCCTTCAAATTCCTTTTTTTTACAAATTTTTACCAATATACAGGTCTTTGAAAATCACCTAAGAGTTAGATGTTTTTTGTATATTTTTTTGTCCGTAGTTTATTTACTGAGGCGTTGAATACCTTGCAAATAAGATAATATTTATCGCCCTTAAGAAATCTCCAGCGAATTTATAACCTTTTTTTTTCGCCCTTAAGAATTAAGCGCTCCAGTGGGCGGCAAGCAGATGGTCACGACGCCGCGCCGTTACGTTGACATTATGTTGTATTATCTGTAATTTCCTGTATTGAAACTGGAAATTGGTTTCAAGGAAAGCTAAATAAAAAATGCCTCTAGGGACTGTTTTTCGTTATTTCGTCTCAAGTCAGTTTCCGTTACTTCTTGTTTATGTGACGCTTATGATAAAAAAATTGACATTTAAACGAAACAAGTTTTATAATGGGAATATTTTTCCTTACCATAAGATAGTCGGTTTCATAAGAAACTTCATTAGACATAAGTGCTACAGTGATTTCATCTTCATTAAAAACGCCAAATACCATTGTTCTTTAGTTCAAAACAATATTAGAGAAATGAGCTAATTACATAATGCTGATTAAACAATTGAATTTACCCAAAACAAATTCAAAAAACCTATAAGCAGGTAAGTTCTTTTTTATTAATTTTTGGTAAAAATGAGACAGCTTTACGATTCGAAGAAGTCGATTTATATTTGAAGAGTATAAGAATGGTTTATTGTCAAAGACGTTGTCTAATTGTTTATTTAAAATTTTATTAACGGTAGAACGCAATAGCCAGGTAAGGAATGGGAAAATCCTTTTACATAAATTTCACATTTTTTTTTTAAATTTTCAATCTCTATGTGACCTCAAACTGAACCAAATATTGTTTTCCAAAAGTTCATGCTTTTTGAGAAAATGTGTTGTATGTATTTCTCTATTTCTATTTTTGTGAATAGAGCAACCATTGCTCTATATTAGAGTGGCATCTAAAAGTCATCAGGCAACATTTTTTTAAATAGTTGTTAGTGCATTACAAGTACATAAAAAACCAAAAAAAAATGTGTTAAAAAATATACTCATCTTAAACTCGAGGGGCAATGACATTTTGTGAAATACCTACTCCTTGCATACAGTATGTGTACAGCCTACGCCGGTTGTGAAAAATTATACACTTTCTTACACACTCTTTCTAACGACTAACGTAGTGTGGTGAGAGGGCCGGTCTGTTTCCCTCACTACCTCCGACGCGTAGGCAATTGCTTCTTATCTGTGGTCTCACTTCTGTTTGACCTTTTTCATAACTGGCCGATGGCGGCTTTATACACACGATATATAACATCAATATACATACAACATGTATGAATATAAAAATGATTAAATTGTATAACTTATTAATATTTGAACAACTTCATATTTGAACTCATCGATACATTTCAACCATATAGGATACTTGACATCAGTGGCGGTGCGTGATATTCCAGTTAGCCATATCTTGAAAACGACGCATGGGACCCACTTCACTTTTTAGGTGATGACTATACACCTCTTACAGAAAGGATTTATAGTGAAAAAACCGTCAGCAAAGTTTGCGAAAAAATTTTCAAAAACACTGGAGCACTCCCTGGGTTCTCAGTAACGCTCTGTGGGATATTTGCAGTAAATTTTTTTTTCATAATCTAGAAACAAATATAAGGAGACGTTTTTCGATTTGTTGCAAAATATTTTTTTTTCAAAAAGTTATGGCCATATTAATTTTGGGAAACAAAATGTTCCTATAACATTAAAATGGAGTATAGTCATCACCTAAAAAGCGAAGTGGGTCCCATGCGTCGTTTGCAAGATATGGCTAACTGAAATATCACGCACCGCCACTGCTTGACATTTACTTAAAACACATTTTAGTAACATATTATTAATATCATAATGTTACATTAATGTTATAATTACACAGGACCACAATAGTTTTTCCAATGCGCGGAAGTACAGAACCGGTCTACTCTAACTTTTTGGGGTCACTGAACACGAATCAGACCTCAGTTTTCCTCGTTTACCGCTAGTTTTTTTTCTAACCTCAAAAAACACATTTTACACGGTAGCTTGATTACACAAGCACATAAACACAAACGCAGAGAAAACCATTCCTCTTCTAGATTTTTCAACGCGCTGTATCAAAATCTGACGTCGAGATGTATTTACGACTATCAGTTTTTCCCCTAGTAATAAAAATCACTATGAAAAAACACAAAACCAGACACCATGTCATATACTTGACGAGCTGGTGATTACGGGGATGATCGAACAATAACTCTAAGCCTCAGAAACCTTCAACCCTACGACACACATACTTAAAACCCCATTTTCTATTTGTCTATAGTCCATTTTCTATATAGTCCATTTATTTAAGTTCCATTTCGGCATGTTTCACCGGTGTCGCCTTGAAAAATAAAACATTTTTTATGACAGTCGGCGTTCGTCACTTATTTCAGTTTCACTGTTAAACCAGTTCATTCTATTTCACGTTTCCCATCCGGTCTGTTGATTCCCAATCTATCGGCGAACGAAATATTTCAAACTGAAAAACAGTTCAACACGAACTATAACCTGCTAACAGAGTGAAACAGTTCGTTCAGTTCACTCAAAGTGAATAGTTCGTTCGAACTTTTCGGTCACGAACTACACATCTCTAGTTGGTAGTTGTACCCACGGGGGTGAAACTAGCATTCACGACCTCGCAACACGCTATCAGTGCGATGTTGCCTGATGCACCTTAAGTCGTAATAATTTCAGCAACACTGACGCGATAGTTCGTTATGTTAGATATATCCCCTTACATGCATTAAATACAGTAAAGTAAGTCAAACTAGACATTTTGAATAATAATAATTACAATAATAATAATTTTCAGATTAAATAATTGACTTTAAAGTTGGCATATTTTTTATAATTCCCCAAATCTGGGAAACATTATAAATAACGTAATGGCCGCGTGGTATCGGTGGCGGCAATCCCATAGGTATATTTGCCTAGGCGATCCATATCCAATAGAAACGCGGCATTTTAATTTAAACCTTGATTGTTGTTGTTTTAGGAAGCGTGCCTAATGGAAAATTTTGATTCGCATCAACTTATTTTGTGCATTATTTCGTGATAAAACTATTATTTCTTTTCTGATTGGCATTTAAGGATATAATATAAATTATTCTACTTATTGGTAAGTAAATACTGTACTTAAGTTACTTATCTAACCTATAAATGATTAGTATATTACAAGAACATAATAAGATGTGCATGAAAAGCATAAAAAGATACGTGTAATTTAATTAATTGTTAGGTTTTGCAAAGTTCTTTCTAGTTTACTGTTAATATGAAATAGTCTTGTAAATGACCTTTAAAAAATAGAAGTTTCTCAGCGTTTGAACTTTAAAATGGTAATGAAATATGTGTTTTTAGAGCGTTCTTCACTGTATAGAGCCATGCAACAACAAGCGTTCTACTTCATCAGTAGGAAGTATGTTCACGATGTCCAGCAGGTATGTCCAAGTTAAATACAACCTAATCTCGATGTGAAATTTTCTTATTTTAATCTCCTTTGACTTTTTTTGTTTTCAATAATTTTTGTTTATTATGTCGATATGTTTTGATAATGTATTGTTTTAAATGTTTACAATTGTAGAAATAAATAATTTCAAGCAAATTGTTTTTATTTATTCCACCTTGAATGATAAAATCACAAAATGGGGTATGGTTACAAATCAATTTTTTATGTAGCAACAACGAATTTGCTGTATGAAAAATTGAATTGTAAAATGAAGTTGGCGATACCAATGCACAGCCACGCATTTCGATTTATCGTCGCGCATGCGCATTATGAAAAACTGGCCACCGGTACATATGGTGGCCCCGATGCGTGTTTCCCTCCTTATATATGGAGATTGCCCTTCATCTATTTAGATGTTTTGTGGTTGTACCTGAGAACTCAAAGGGTGCACATCGCATGGCCAGCCCGGCTACTTACACATACACAGCGTTTTCGCCTATTGAAAAGCACTCTGGTTCCGACCTACTCAGCACACACCATCACCATAGCAGTCTGGACCTCTAGAGGGAACCAGAAGTCGACGACAGTAAGCAGGCATTCACTGGTGCCAGCCACAAGTCGCGGACTTACGGACCAACACCGCAACAAACCAACTGTTGTAAGTCGTGAGTACCATATTCCCTTCAACCTATAACCTTTTATCATTTCCTTAGCATCCACCCAGGAGCAGAGGATAACACGATAACTGCCTACCAAGTTGCCGAACGAGATTCAGTTACTTATTTATTTCATACACCTTTTTTATCTTGTATATTCACAATAATAAACCGGCGTAAATTGTATTGTTTGCCATTTATTTTCAAAAGAAAACTATACAGTCCACTAAACACCAAACACAACTAAACTTAAGTAAAAACTACCTAATGACAAAGTGAACAAAGTGACAAAATGACAAAGTGAACACAAAATTGTTAAAACACCTGTACTATTCCTTTAAAGAAGTACCATTTTAATATTATTAATAAAAAAATAAAAAAATCAAATATGTTCATTTATAAAACTAACCCTGTACGTAGAGAAAAGAGAATTCGTAGTACATATATCCGAAATCGACCTGAGTTTTTAAGATGTAAAAAAATTAAATTGATGGGAGATGTATTACGTAAGTACTAACAAAGAGGGCTGATCCTGGAATAAGATAACGCTAATTTAATCTTTCTCCACTCTGATAAAAGCGATTTATTATGAGGATTTATAAACGGATCTGCCCGCCCTTTAAAAGAACGAAATAGTCTAGCCTTTTAGTAGGAGTAATACTAAAGAAATTGAACTATACAGTTATTATTTATTAGTGTAATTGCTATTGTAAATTGAACACTTGTAAGCGTGAATAAATTGTAGGCGTTTGTTATAAAAATAGAGCCGTAGAATAGAAGAGCTGTAATCATTTGGCAGTTACACAGAAGCGTGTAAATCAAATAAAAATATGATGTTTTAACGCAAGTTACCTCTATGTCAAGTTGCACCCCTAAGGAGACATAGATTTCCAAAGCCCCAAGAGAACGTTAAATGTTAAAAAAGTTTCTGAGAACGTTAAATGTTTTGTGAAATGTGAAACTGTCCACATGTGAAACTCTGAGCATTATTTGGATGAATACTATATTTTATATTTCTCCGTTTTTTTTTTTTAATATCGAGAGACAATACTAATAACATCACATCATCATCTATCGGGGGCCGGCTTATTATTGACCAAAAAACGCTGTTGGGTAGCATAGCATGGCCAAGATACAAACGTTAATTTCTCTGTGACTTGATCGCCACGGTCAGGTCGCAAGCAGGGCCCTAGGCTAACAAAAGTCTGCAACAACATGTAGCATGCTGCATATATCCTCTAGCGTTACCGTAAAACGGGGGCTACTTGAACACCGCGGGGTAACTTGAACATGCAATAACCTTTGTTTATTTTTTTGTTGTTACTTATCATTTTCGCGACCCTATGTGATTGCATTTGTTACAGGTATTAAACTAATGTGAAAAATGGTAAGGAAATATCAGAGAACACCGGGGTCAAAACCCTATGCCAACTTTACCAAGGAAAATATGGAAAAAGCTGTAGACGCGGTTAGAGAGGGGATATCTCAAAGGGCGGCTGCGATTAAATTCAACGTGCCTTGGATATCACTTCTACGGAGGGTTGGTGGAAAGCATACTAAGCCTGTTGGGCATCCGACCGTCCTTAGTCAGGCTGAAGAAGAAACAATTGCAAAGACTCTTGGTGTGGTTGCAAAGTGGGGATTTCCTCTGAATCGCGTAGATGTACGAGATGTTATTAAAAAATACCTTGACAAGCAAGGTGAAGAAGTAGTTGTCTTCAAGAATAACACCCCAGGTCCAGATTTTCTTGACTCGTTCATAACTAGAAACAATCTTTCCATCAGAGCTGCATCCAACATAAAACAGTCCAGGTCTTCGGTAAATCGTGATGATATTTTGAAGTTTTTTAATAACGCTGAAGTTGCTCTTCAAGACGTCAAAAGCATAAACCTTTATAACTATGACGAAACAAATGTTACCGATGATCCTGGAGCCAACAAAGTTATAGTTCCTAGGAATACCAAAAGGGTAGAGAGAGTACAAGAACACTCTAGGGCGTCCATTAGCATTATGGTTTGTGGAAACGCAAATGGAGATCTGCTGCCTCCAATGGTTGTGTATAAAGCACTAAACATATATGAAAATTGGACTCAAGGTGGTCCAGTTGGTACAAAATATGCCAGTAGTGCCAGTGGGTGGTTCGACATGAACCTGTTAGAAACGTGGTTCTTTAGCATTTTATTACCGCACGTCGAAGCCACTCGGGAGGCGGGAGATACAGTAGTACTACTAGGAGAAAATCTAGATAGCCACTTTTCTCCAAAACTAATTGAGGCATGCAGAACCAGTAAAATTTATCTCTCCCCTTTTCCAGCAAATGCAACACATCTTATGCAACCGCTTGATGTTGTTGTGTTCGCTCCTATGTAAAATAAGTGGAGATAAATTTTAGATAAGTGGCGAAGGGAAAGCAGGTACCCCGGGTGCATCCCCAAGGATAAATTCCCTGTATTGCTGGGCAGATTATGGTCAGGAATTAGCGACAGTGTGAGTCAAAATTTAGTGTCAGGTTTTAGGGCAACAGGTTTGCATCCTCCCAACCCTATTGAGGTGTTGAAGAGAATTCCCGATGGGCTAGACGACGCTGGCGAGGTTGTTGAAAGAAACATCGATGCCAGTTTGAGAGAGTTATTGCAGGAACATAGAGGAAGTGGTGAAAAGCAGAAACGAAAACGAGGAAAGAAAATAGAACCTGGTACTAACGCGTCTGCTGTAAACATTGAAGAGACTGAACTGAACGTCGAAGAAGCACAACCGAATGAAGAGGCAGGGTCAGAAACTGCTACGATGTCTGAGGTTTCTATATCAGTATCTATCAATCAAAATAAGCCTTCTACATCTCCTTCTGAAATATAATAAAATAAAGACCTATTCGTGAAACTCGCAAACCAAAACGTGTAGATTCATCTATTTGCGGAATTTGCCGTATAAACTGGAAACATGACAGGGGTAAGGTTGAATGGATCCAATGTCTAAAATGTAGCAGCTGAATTTGTGGTCAGTGTAATGGAGCAAGCACAGATCCTTACTACAACTGCCCTCGTTGCGAGGATACAGATGATGAAGAAGTTGATAACAGTGAAGAAGACAAAGACTTCGTTCCATCAGATTAATAATATTAATCATTTATGAAGCATGTGCTTTACCTCACTTCCTGTTGTGCTTTAAAGGTTGTTTGAGCTTATTTTTAATTTTGATTTCATGTTTAGCAAATTGCGTTTCAGTTGTCTATATTGTAAACTTATTAGTTGTTATTAAATAATGTATTGTAGTTTTAAGTTTGATATATTATATATATACATATTTTTCTAGTACAAAATCTTTATTTTCATAAATTATTTGTTTAAATATACATATATAAGAATAAAAATGGTGTATATACGCAACTTTTTCATATTACGGGATAACATGAACATGCTGAGCGTTTACCGCGTATTTTAATAGCGAATAGGTGTTCAAATAGCCCCAAACAAGGGAGGCTACTTGAACATATCAAACAAATATTTTTTTTTACTTAATAGCTAATTTGTTTTTCATTTCTAGACCAGCTATGTCTAGCTATTAGTTTGGTCGGTTAGATGTATGTATTTCCAAACTAATTGTGCAATAAGTTGGACGTTTATTACCAAAAATGTACGAAAAACGTGTTCAAGTAGCCCCGTTTTTACGGTACCTTAGTCGAATTGCTCCTTTATTATTCTGTTACTTATACTAGTATACTTGCATATATTACTATACTCTACTATATTGTGGTGAAATCGTCAAGAGCATGATTCAGCGCCCGGTCAGCTTAACAAATGAAAGGTGACTCATCACGGCTCATCTCGAAGGCGGCCGCTTTTTCTCAATGCACCCAGCATTGAGAATGAGCCCAAATCTTTGATTATCTGGCCGCTTGGAATAAAATAACTCGTAGCCGCAACAAGGGACTCAGTTTGACATATGTAAATATACTCATACGGCGTGTGCGCGCTTTGTCAAAAAGTTCGACATAAATTGTACATACATTATTGGTTAATTCGTGACTGTATTTCTTTAAATAAAGTGCGTTAGTTAAAAGTGCGCGTCTGATTTTTCACACCTAACGAACCCAGAGTGGACAAAACGTTAAAATATTTTGATGAATTATTACGATGCGACGCGACGGACGGATTTTATTATATTTTGATAACAAAAACGTAATGTATTTTTCTGTTTCGTTCTGTTATAACCTTTTCAGGTCCTAATTAATATGTCTGGTGAATATTTTCAGATCGAAGTTTTCTCGCAAAAACAAATTTATTTTAAGATATTCCAATTAGGCATTAAAACTTTATAAGAGGTCATACTTAATATTCTGTTCTGTTAATTTTTAATAAAAAATCAATTATATGATTCAAACTTTCGATGCCACAATGAATTTAAATTATGTCAAACATGAATATTATGTTAAGCAGTGGTTTCGAAAAGTGGGCACCATCGTCCCTTGACGGGCGCTGGAACGATAAAGACTGACACGAAACAAGAAGGAGGCTGTTTTAATGATTTTCAAACTTTCAACCTTCTGTTATATTTAACAATTAATATTAGACACATAATAGGTATTTGTGGTTTTCAGTTTTAAATTTCTTAAAGCTTTGGCGTGTACAGAGCACTACAACAGACTTGTTGACATGTAAAACTTGCTACACCGCCGCTGGTTGGCGTGGCAGCAAACTGTAGAAGGGGGAGACGGGTACGCTACTGGGGATAATATAACCTCTAAGCGTGGAGGGTTCGCGGTGGTGAAGTGTGCGCGGGGACAATTTTGCCGGCGGCTAGCTCACCGGAGATTGGGGGTGGAAACCTGTCTCCGATCCCCGCGCGGTACCACCAAGGTTATATTATCCGCCGAAACGAGAATTACAAAAGGGGTCGACACAAGAACAAAAGAGAAGAACAAGAGTAAACAAATGGGACAATAATTTAATAAAAATAAAAACAATTAACAAATACAATACAAAAAGAAATTCCCTAGTCTAGTGCCCAAGTGATCGCCAAAAAAGGGCCTAGTAGGCACGGTGACACACTCTTAGGGGTAGGCTTAAGGGCACAGTCGGAGCGGTGGCTCTATTAATCTAATGTCAGATGTAATGTCGTAGGGTGGTGGCTAGTGTGACCGCAGGTGTGAAGCAGTGAGCTGCGCCCGCAGGGCGAAGAAAAGCGATAGCAGGCAGAAGCGAGTGTGACAGCAAGAAGCAATAACAAAAAAAGGAAACAGGGAGAAAGAGGCCTAGAATTAAACATGCAGCAATTAGTCATGCAATTATATGTAGTGTATTTAAGTGTGTGAAAGCTTTTCCCTACCTTGGTAGTGGTGTGTGGCCTATAGGTGGTTATAAAACTGGTATATTTGCCGAGACAATACTCTAAAATCCACCAAGGTGCGTCCTCAAGGACAAATAAGGGTTATTGATCTCAGACAAAAGCAAATTGACAACAGAAAATAATCCGCAGAGCATAATTCAGATGTCCCAGGACACAGAAATATCAATTCTTTCTCGTTGCCAGAGAGGAAATGACCTTTTTACCAGCTCCCCAGTAATTTAGGGAATTTTAAGAATAGCTGTCATGACAGGCCAGGTTCACCAACTGTAGAAAAGGTAAATTTGATCTTACGGCTAGAGAGAGATAGTTAGGTATCCGGTTGTTTACCCCACTAATAGGTAGGAAAAAGATAGCACTGTTGATCTGCTGCATGAACATAAAATGCTGTGACATCCACCTCTATTCAGCTTCTATCTCTGAGGTTTGTGAGTGATTGAGCTTATCAATTTAAGATCGTAAAAAACTAAAGCTGAAAATCATTTTTTTAAGACTTTTTTTACATTTCATCAATGCATAGTCTAACTGTGACGCAAGATCCTCTTTGGATGGTAGATTCCCGTATTTTATCCAAAGCACGAGGAAATTCATGCTGAAGAAAAAATAAAAAGTAGAAGTATGTAAGTACGTAATAGCAGCAGTTGGATAGCAAATAAAAAGTAATGCTGAGTAAGCATTAATGCTGAGAAAAGTAGAGGTACGAAATAAGTGCTAGAGTTTCTACAAAACGAACACGATTTTTTACAAACCAATTTAGTTTTTATTTTATTTTCCTTTCGGGTCGAGTTCTAAATTTAAAAAAAATGATGGCTTTGGTTGTGTGTTGGAGAGATGACATTGTAAATAAATATATACATTTTATAGCACTTGACTGAACCTTCATAACCGACATTTCCACGGCTACTATTTGCTTTTCGGATCGTCAACAACGATGTCGGAGAAAATACATTATAAGGCCGTATAAAAAAATAATGTCTTTTCATCGGTTGGTCATTGAACTGTGTGGGAATTTTTGTGTCGGTGCATCGACCAATCAATTAATTGATTGTGGGTTCAAAGAGTGTTTTAATTATACGTGTATTACATATGTACATTACATACATATCGCACCCTCAATACAAGACTACCACAACTCCAAAATGTCGATTTTGAGTTGTGTTGTGCAAAACGATACTTATATGTATATCAGACTTGCTTGTGCAACAGTAACATAACACAAAATCTAAGGATAGTTTTTTTATTAGCAGATATGTTAGTATGCTTCGAACAAAAATTATTAATATGGAAAATGCAAGACTAACATATTTTAAGTTGTGGTGGTGTTGTATGATTGATACGCACATGAGCTGCCAGCTCGTTCAACAGCAGTTTGAGATGTGTTACTATTATATCAAACGGTTTTCATTCCCGAAATGTTTATTTACGCTCAAATTAGACTTGTGGTGACTCGTTTGGTTTGTGTTCAATTTGGTTTCCATAAACCGAAAAAGGATCAGTGTAGTACTTGCGACAGTTATATGAATTCAAATGATGAGAAAAAAACCCAATTAAAGCTGGAAGTTGAGAAACATTTAAAAGATAAGGAGCTATCACGAAAGGAAAAGGCTAAGGACATAATAGAAGTTTCAGAAAATAAAGATGGAAAATCGTAGCGGTGTATGATTTGCTGGCTGTACTTCCCACGCCTTCGGGAGAAGTATCATCCTTTTACTATAAAAGTAAAATTTATACGTATAACTTGACAGTCTATAATACTGCTGATAAAAATGGGCACTGCTATGTTTGGAGTGAAAATATTGCCAATCGTGAAGCCAATGAAATAGCCAGTTGTGTCTTATCTCTTTTGAAGAATGTTTGTACCGGAAAAGAAAGTGTTATATTTTATTCAGACAATTGCGTTGGCCAAAATAAAAAATAAATTTGTGGCTGGAATGTACATGTACGCAATACAACATCTTAATATTAAAAAAAATAAGTCACAAGTTTCTAATCACAGGCCATACGCAACATGATTATTAATATAATATAAAAACATAAACTTTTTAACAATCGTAATCTTAATGCAAACACTACACATAATTTAAATTGTAAAAATAAAAGAAAAACCTTGCATATGAACAAAGTTACAACGAATTGTTCCAACCGCCAAAACTTTAAATGCGTTTTTCTCAAAACTATCAATTTTGAGTTGTGGTAGTCTTGTATTGTGGGTGCGATATGTCGAATTATTTTCTCAAAATATAAATACATTTTTTCAACACGTCGAACACCATTCAACGAGAGAACTGTGAAACATATTTGATGCTGTCAACTTTTTGTGAATCTTATTCAGTGAGTGACAATGGAGAGAACAACGCGTCTTTTTATGTTCGGTAATTGCAATCAAGATAGCCAAGCTATTTGATAACTCTGCTTAAGAGGGTAAGTGTTTCACAGCTTTTTAGTTATAGAGTATAATATTCTCATGTCACTTCCAGCGGCGCACAGTGGGCGAAAACGGCAAAATTTTTCTCAAAATAAGATAACTCCCCACAGAAAACTCCGATCATTGTGATTTTTTTTTATTTTACAGGTTTTGGACAGTAGATTAAAGAAAAATTGGTCCGACACACGTTTGCGGTTTAAAGAGAGGGGAGAGACACCCCATAAGGGACCCTATATCCCAGTAACTTTACAAATAAAGCTTTTAAACTCCAATAACCGCATACCTCCAACTTATAAACCCTCCTGACCTTATAACATAAGCTTTCAAAACCATGTGACCCCATAACTTGAAATTTTATACCCCCATAACCCCATAACTTCAACTTTTAGACCCCCATCTCTATAGACCTAATATCTCTATAACCTAAGCTTTCAATCCACATGACCCCATAACTCAAACTGTCGAACCCTCATAACCCCATAAACTTAACTTTTAGACCACCATGTACGCAAAACTCAATTTTTCGAGCCCGATAACCCTAAAACTAAAGCTCTTATGCCCCAATATCTAACTTGGCTAACCTAAGATTTCAATCCCTATGACCCCAGAACTTGAACTTTTACACCCCCATAACCCCATAACCTCAACTTTTAGATCCTCATGTACTCAAAACTCAATTTTTCGAGCCCGACAACCCTAAATCTGAAGCTCTTATGCCCCAATATCTATATAACCTAAGTTTTGAATCCCCATAACCCCATAACTTAAGCTGTTAAACAGCTATAATCCCATAACCTCAGTTTTGAAGCTTTACATTTGATTTAGGAGGTTTTCTTTTGTAGGAGTATAAAACCATTGGTTATAGGATTCTAAAGTTTGAAAACTGAGGTTATGGGGTTATAGTGGTTTAACAACTTAAGTTATGTGGTCATGGGGATTGAAAGCTTAGGTTATAGAGATATTGGGTCTATAGAGATGGGGGTCTAAAAGTTGAGGTTATGGGGTTATGGGGGTATACAATTTCAAGTTATGGGGTCACGGGGTTTTGAAACTTTATGTTATAAGGTCAGGGTGGTTTAAAAGTTGGAGGTATGCGGTTATTGGAGCTTAAAAGCTTTAATAGTAAGTTACTGGAATATGGGGTCTCTCCCCCTCTTTAAACTTCAAACGTGTGTCGGACCAATTTTCCTTTAATCTACTGCCCAAAACCTGTAAAATAAAAAAAAATCATAATGATCGGAGTTATCTTATTTTGAGAAAAATTTTGCCGTTTTCGCCCACTGTGCGGCGTTGGCCAGCTCGCTCGTCATCTATTGTGAATAACCGCTCTCCGTGCTTACAGGTAGTTTTAGCCGTTCGGTGTTGGCTAAGCGGTGATATTAGTGACGGCTGGTGGAATTGTAAATCCTCGTATGTTCGTTAGGAAACAGGGTACACACATCACAGAGTGATTATATTAGACTTTAATAGAACACACCAATCAAAAAATAAACTTAAAATGAACCTTGTAACCGAATATTTAAAAAAACGTCCCAATCACTAGAAAATTCAGGAAACGGCTTGCAAAATATTTGTGAAATATTTATTTTCACAAATATCGAATGAATCTAAAAACATAGAAACGAAATCCTGGAGTGAAATAAAAATGAATATACCCAAAATTGTAACAGACCGATCTGAAGTATTCGAAACTCACAAGAATAAAAATACTGTATTCACTTGATGCTTAAGGACCAAAGTATATCGCAAATATTTTGCATGCCATTTCCAAGACCCTCTGATGAGTCAGTAGTTTTTGATTTTTTTTTGCAAGTTTCATTCAATTTTTTTTTATATTGCAGCCTTCTACTTAGCTTTAATAATCATGATTCTGTCAGAGTCCGCAACTTCTCGGCTCTACCTATGATATTACATTTATTCGTGTAGAGAGGAATTGTAACTTTTCTGAAAAACTTTGGAATTGGAAAAGAGTTTTAATAATCTCCTAATTTATTCTTGGGAATATAAAGCTGATTAGGCCTTAGAAAATATATTTCCCTAGGACTACTATTTTTTATTATGGAGAAGAAATTATAGATATACCCAATAATTTTTCTCTTTAACCTGTTCTAGATCACTTTAGTGAAAACCGATAAATCAGGGATTTGCTGGATCAGATTATATAACAGAAAGAAAGATAAAACATGTCAATCATAATGAAACTCTCGCACGTATACGTTAGTTAATCCCGATCTTCCAAGAAAGGACGGGTGTGAGATCGAGGATCAGGAGTCGGATAATTGTAAATGCCATTTTTCCTGAGAATGGTAATATATCCCACTGTCATTGTTTAAGTCCACGCCCGTTTCTAGCTGCCGGATTTGAAGACGCGCAGTCTGTAAATTCCTGTGAATTGTAATCCCACGTGGTCGCAACTCCGGTAGAGAGGAACTAGTAGAAGTCTCGATAAATAATTGTAATGGTTCTTGTTACAAAAGCAAATTCCTGTATTCTATCCTGGATTGTGGAATACAGTAGAACTTTTTTTAATCGCATTGCGGTAGTTTAAAATTACTGCTGACAAAACTAAACCGGTAGAGCCATTAATGTGAATAAATAAGTAAAATCAGAGCTCGCATATCTGTTTCATTCAGACTAGTTTTTATTTTAGCGATTACTATTAATATAAAATCACCATAATACACACTACATTTGTCTGTGACTTTAGCATGCATAAAAAACGTCCTTAGTGTATGCCCTGAAGTTGATACCACATGAATTATTATTACTTAGGTAGTCTCAGAACTGTCAAGTTCTAAAGTTTTTATTAATAAAAAAAATTACATTACTGTCATTGTCATTGCATAATACATAATTTAAAAAGAAACGGTCTAATTAAACTTCTTTTCGATATTGCCACCCACACTCTAACTATCTGAGAATACAGAAGCTTTTCTATAGTGATTTTTCAGAGCGCTACACCCTCATTTGTTAAGAATTAACGGAACCAGAAAGATAAAACCATGGCTCGTTAGTAAAAAAAGGTTTTTTCAAACACTCTCATGATTATGAAAATTACCCATAAACCACACTCTATAAACACTAAATTGTATTCGCTGCGGCTGGTCGTTTGGTAACAATTCTTGGACTGAGATTAGACCATAAATGTGTATATGTATATCACATTTCAGGATTGTATTACACGGTTCCATGGATATATCTAGTTACTTGCTGGCTTAAACGCCGGATATGGGTTTCTTTGTTGGTGTTCATTAACAATTTGCCTCACTTCTTTAACGTCTTGTGCATAGCAAACTTTAGATCTCCCACTGCCTTCGTTTCTACATATTCACATATTCTGTTTTCCTAAATAAAGCCTCATATCTAGTCAAAACTGGCGAAACTGCTCTAAACCCATGACAATCTGTGGAAATTCTATTTGAAAATCCTGTAAGGCGTCCCGTGTTGAATAAACCATTCAATAAACCATCCAAAGCCATCAACGCTTCTACCATTTCTAAAGTAGGTATGTATCTTTCAGTCATAAAAGCCTTTTCTTGATAATAAAAACTTCTGAACTCGGTCCTGGAGCGGAACTGTAACTTTCTGTGGAGAAACAAAAACCTGAATACGTATTGCACCATACAGAAAGAAGTGCTATGGAAAACATATCGGAAACAAGTCTTAACAATCCTAAATTCTTAAAAATGTAAACCTGATTAGATTAGTAAATTTTCTTAGGGGCTATTAATTTTTTTAAAGAATGGAGATAAACCAAATAATTTATTCTTTGGCCTGTTTTGACCACATCAGTGAAAGCCGAGATATGCTGTCAGATTTTATAACACAAAGTAAAAAAAAAAAAAACATTTTTTAATCGCAATAGACTTCTGCTGACAAAAACTTATAACGGATACAGTCAAATGTCAATAAATAAGTAGGTACAATAATATCTACCAGATCTGTTTCATTAATTGACTATTTTTTATTTTAATGTTTTAATACAGGTGCTACTAATCTTTCTTAAAGAGCGGAAATAAGTCAAATAACTAGGCCTCGGAATGGTTGTCTGCCCACATGTACAACTGTATCATAGTATCCCGCGTTTTCGCGGCAGGATGGCGTATTACTGAGCATACGCGGGCTCTGTAGCGTTGTCGGTTAGGGTCAATGCCGTATGTAGCACGGGCAAGAGATACACGCGTATATAATGTACAAGGCGCTTAAAAAATACGGTTTATACTTTTATTATCATAGAGTTTTATAGTTCCGAGCCCTGCGTTGCCGCACACATTTCCGTACCCTACAAATAACTATTCTTTGACATATTCTAGATCACATCAGTGAAGGCCAAAAAATAGATCCATGATTTCTTGGCCTACACTGACCTGATCCTCCTGGATCAGATTTTATAACAGAAAGAAGAGTAAAAAAATGTCAATCATAGAAAAAATATCTATCTCTCAGATACGTTAGCTAATTCCATCCTTCCTAGTAAGGACCTGTGTGAGATCGAGGATCAGGAATCAGATAATCGAAAAAAAATTTTTTTTGGGAATCATAACACAGTCCCACAAAAAAAGAACAACATTTTTGAAACTGCTATCGAGACAATATGTAATTTTTGACGCTGAATCTAACACCGAAGTAAAAAAAAATCGTTCACCCCCAAAATCAATCCCTAGCGCTAAAAAACACTCCCTAAACAGGGTAAAAATGACGCTTCACGAATAGTGCCCAGTTTTGTTGGAAAAAGTGAGTAAATGCACTCCTAAATTTAAATCACAAGATCGGGGAAAAATTTTATCATCGTGTTTTCTATTTTAATCGATGCTAAAATTGCCTAAAGATATGCAGCACTGCAATTTGGAGGTGAATAGTTGCATTGCATCAAAGTCATTTAGTGACATCCCCACGAGAGGGAGAAAATTACTCCTCACATAACAACAAATTCAAAAAATAGTTGCAGTACCTTTTAGAAAAGCTCAAAACATCTGCATTTTCTCATTTAAGAAGAATCTTTGACAACGTACATGAAAAGTACCCATATTATGAAGTAGCAAAAATTGACCCGTAGTCTTAACTCAATTAAATTTATTCTTTCTATTTGTAATATCTTTCGGATTTGTTTTCGAATGATCTCCTGACCGACTGCCGTTTATGCTTTTCAGACGTCTCTCTTTTTAAGAACCAACAAAAATCTGCCATCATGTGTTTGTCCCATCTTCCTTGGTACCTTCCTTTTCCATTTCTGATATATCTTGGTGAAAGCGTTCACCCTGCTCTTCACTGGCGCGGACAAACTGGCACTCGCTCGAAGCAGTAACGTATCCGACATCCTTACCCATGGCGCACCTCCTGATCAAGGCTCGAAAAGGCTGGCTGCAGGAAGCCTATGATAGCGACAACCTCGGCAGAGCGAACTCACAGCAGTTTAAGGACATATAGACCAAATGATCCAATCCATAAGATCCACTAGCACGACCAGCAGTGCTATCATAGGTCCAATCATAACAAAAAAAAAACTTAACAATACGATATAACAGAGAAAAAAAGGTAATAACAGAAACCATGAACGCCCCAATAAATAACCCAACTTGACGTATACTTAATCCCCAGACCTTCAACACTCGTATGCTATTGTCAATGCGCCACGTACCGGCTGGTCAAAAAACTATATACTCAGAAAATTATATAGTTTTTTTTCTGAATTTTTAGACGATTCTTTTTTAGAGGCCATATAAATAAGTAATAGTATTTTCAGAGAATTCTTTTTTAGGAGTCATCTAAACACCTGTAATTTAAATTTAGGGGTGGTCTCCGCCACTCTATGGGGTAGTTTTTGAGCATCGCATCGAGACTAATGCTGTTACATACTGTTTCTAAAATAACTGGGCATCGTAAGCTTTTTTGCAATCACTGTAGCTTTTTAAAATTTTCTGTTGTGTAAGGGGTAGTTTTCACCCACTTATGGGGGTGATTTTTAATGGAAAGTAGTGTTAATTCTGTATTTATACCTTATATACTTGAATGTTTATATTTAATTAGAATTATTGATATTTAAGACTATTCGTAAAGTGTTAAGTAATTTTTACCCTGTTTAAGGAGTGATTTTTTAGCGCTGGGGGTTGATTTTGGGGTCTACAATTTTTTTTTGACTTCGGATTCGGATTCAGCGTCGAGAATTACATAGAGAGTACATACGAGTACCTACGAGTATCGATAGGAGTTCAATTTTTTTGTGGGGCTGTGTAATTTATCCCTCTATCATTCATATCAAGTCCACGACCGCTTCTGGCTACTACATTTGGCGACACGCAGTCTGTAGACTCCAGCAGAGATTGTAATCTCACATAACTCGCAACTCTAATAAAGAAGAACTAGTAGAAGCCTCAGCAAACGAAATTAATAGTTCTTGTTACAAAAACAAATTTCTATATTCTATCCCGCATTACTAATGACAAGAACTTAACTGGTAGAGCTAAATGTCAATGAACATGTAAGAACAAGTACAACTAGCGGATCTGTTTCATTGAGACTATTTTTGACTTTAGTGATTTAATAATTGTTAGATATGTAAAACTGATTACTTACTTGAAGTCTTAGAAA
Source organism: Aromia moschata (assembly GCA_029963805.1). Taxonomy (NCBI): domain Eukaryota; kingdom Metazoa; phylum Arthropoda; class Insecta; order Coleoptera; family Cerambycidae; genus Aromia; species Aromia moschata. Next base: position 241,301 of record JAPWTK010000384.1, read on the forward strand.
GCAGATTTTTCTGGGGACTACTAATTTTTCGTAAATAGTGAAAATAAAGCAAATAAGTTTACTGTTTGCCCTGTTCTATATCATATCGGGGAAAGCCGAGAAATCAGAGAATTGCTGGATCAGATTTTATAACAGAATTAGAGGTAAACATTTATGTCAATCATAGAACAACTGTATCTCAGATACGTTGGTAAATCCCATCATTCCAAAAAAAGACCTCTGCGAAATCGAGGATCAGGAGTCGGATAATTGTAAATCCCTTTTTTTCTGGGAATTAATTAACCTTTCTGTCATTGTTAAATCCACGCCCGCTTCTGGCTACCAAATATGGCGACGCGCACTCCTTTGTATTATAATCTCACGTAACTCGCAACTCCAGTAGAGAATAACTGGAATAGCATACGACTACTGTTGTAAAAAACTGGTAGTGCCAAGTGTTAATAAATAAGTACAATGTGTCCAATTTATGGCACTTTTGTGGGATAACTAAATTGTCTTTAAAGATAGAAATTTGCCGTTTGCATATTCCTTTCCTACTTTTCTGTGAAACGAAAGATGCAGTAAACATAATTTTCATAGCCCTTTTAGTTTTTGAGATACATTGTGACACTGAAAATTTGCTCCCTTTTCGTATACTTTTTCGTTCACCCTCTCTAACTCACTCTTCTTTTATCATATTGGAAATATAAAAATAGGCGTCCATAATTTCTTTTATGTACAATCCAGTAGAGTAATCAGCTATTGTCTTCAATCGTCTTTGGTTAAAATAAGTGTTTTCTCAGCATTTAGAAAAACTCTTGGCAAGTTTTCTTAACAATAAGCTCACAAACTGCTAGTTTCAATGAAAAATACAGTTTTTGTAAGTAGACCGAGGCGTTACTAAAGAAAACAAAAAGTTTGTCAAATTTGTATTAGCTGTTTGTAGTATTTCAAAAAGTATTGATAAAGAACACATGTGTAGTACTTTGCGTGTAAACGATGGAAGGCATGATGAAGAATAATAAGGTATGTTAGTTTGCTTCATACAAAGCAACTAGAATTCGCGTGAAGCTTTGCTATTTCACATTTGAAATTCGTTATTAATCCTTTATAAGATTATCTATCAATTTATGTAGGTATCCTGAAAGTAGACAGCCTTTTATTGACATATTTTATCGAGTAAAAACAAATTTATTGGAGTAATGAACCGTAGATAATAAAACCCCGAGCAAAATCATGTAATAAGGAAAATCGCGAAACCGCGCCTTCAAATTCATGTAGAAGAATTGAATGAGAGGTCGGTGTGGTTAAGTCTCGGGTACAGACAATATTAAGAAAATATAAATTTTGGCCTTACAAAATGCAAATCGTACAAAATTTGCACTCTGAATATGCCCAACGACGTTTAGTTTGTTGCAACCGGTAAGTATATGGAACAAATCCGAATGAATATTAATTTTGCCAGAACATTAATATGGTCCGACGAAGCTCATTTTTCAGGTGCCGATGCCAGCGTTTTTAACCGCCATAACACCGGGTAATGATCCCATGAAAATCACGATCTTATATTTGAGCGGGAACAACAAGGATTTTCAGCAGGATGGGGCGCCTACCCACACTAGTCAGTTAATAGGACCTTTCCTAAAAAACTTCCCTCAAAGATGGATAGCAAATAATAACCCATAAAATGGCACCTTCTCAGTTACCTAACCTCTCTGTTTTAGATTTATTTTTATGAGGTTTCTTAAAAAAACATAATTTACAAGACTCGACATCGTTCCTCCAGGGGATTTCAAGAGGCTACACATTTGGCATTTCAGTATTTACGGGACCGTCCACTAAGAATTTTAAACGCCTTACGAATGGCAAGAAAAGTTTGTGAGTTGCATACTCACAAACTGGAAAATTAGAGAAAATTTTCAACAGTATTTATGATTGTGAATTATGGTGAAATGGATTATGATGAAAATTAAGTAGATATATTTTTTAATTTGCCAAAACAAGTTCGTTGGTGTATTAATCACTTTAAGCAATGACATTGGCTAGGTATGATTTATAGTAATTAACTGTCAAGATATATGTAACTAATATATAACTAGTATTATAATAACTATATAGTAGTAATTGTTAAGAGAATATCTTCCTTTGAAAAATTGGTTCATAAAATTGGAAACTAAAATTTGAAATCCTGTGTACTCGTATACTCGTATAATGCCACATTAGATTGTTTTTAATTTATTATAAACTAAAGTCTACTGGGAATTTAAAGACAAGTTTTGTCGTCAAATATTCTAGTTGTGAGATTATTAAGATATAGTGATATATTTTTGAAATGCTTAGAAAATACTGAATTCAGCCAAATGAAAGTTTAAAGGGTGTTTCATTTAAAAATACACATGTTTGCTTTATTGTGAGAAAACGGACGATGGGAGACAAGAACTGACTACGCCTCTGGATTTTACATAAAACATTGTGTGGAAGTCGGTTTTTATATTTCCAATAAGATAAAAAGAATAGTAAGTAAGAGGGGGTGTCCGAAGAGTGCAAATTTTCAGTTTCACACTGTATCTCAAAAATTAGAAGGGCTAAGAAAATTCTATTTTTTGCATCTTTCCTTTCACAAAAAAGTAGGAATGTGCAAACTGCAACTCTCTATCTTTAAAGACAACTGAGAGTTATCCAGCAAAAGTGCCGAAAATTGAAAATCCTGTACCACTATGTACGGGTGTCCCAAAGTTGATGTCTTGGGACTATATCTAGAGAATGAAAAAAGTTATCACAAAACCGTTTACGTTTACGTGGTTCGATTTGGGGTGCAAATGCACCTTGCATTTTGCGCTAGAAAATTGTTTTTTTCTAAATCTAGAAAATGGACAAACTGACTTCATCAGAAATTTTTTCTCAGGAACATTAACTTTTTTTATACTATCTGAAAAGTGCTATTTTTTCTGAACATTTTTTATTAAAAAAGTTTTTTTCGTATCTATTATATTTAAAAATATACAGGGTAAAATAATTTGAACATACCCTCAATTGCATATGAGTTAGCCATGATGAAATCGAGTGTCCTATGGAAAACAATGAACAAAAGCTATTTATATATACGTTTTATCAAAGATTTGTAACATTACATTATAAAAAAAAATATTTTACAACAGTAACAAAAATCTAAATCGGTTTTGATTTCATTGTTTTACAAAATGAAACGAGAATAATTATACTAGGTAACTAATTTTAAAAACACAAATACTGTTGAACACAACTAAATACTTAATAGATTAAAAAAAAGTTCTCAATATGCATTCCTCCTATTTCTAAGCATTTTTCCAACCTTTTTCTAACTTCCCTCGTTGACGCCTTTATCAGCATATCTCTTGATCTATTTTCGCAAGCACTACGAATTTTATCTTTTAAATGTTATAAATTTCTAGTAGGTGTTTTATACACTTCATTTTTTAAGGTTCCCCAGAGAAAAAAATCAAGCGGTGTTAGGTCTGCTGATTTGGGAGGCCATTCTATAGGCCCATTTATTCCTATCCATTTATCCGGATATACATCATTTAAATATTGTTGCACACGTCGAACTTTATGCGGTGGAGCACCATCGTGCTGAAACCGCATATTTAATCTTAATTGGAACGGCACATTTTCAAGAAGTTGGGGCAGCTCATCACGTAAAAACCGTAAATAACTATTAGTATCCAAAATGTGATCATAAAAGTGGGGGCCAATTAAATATCGTCCAATTATTCCACACCACACATTTATTCCGTAATGTCCCTGATTTTGTATAGGATTAACATAGTATGGATTTTCAGTAGCCCAATGTTCGTTTCTGCGATTTGGTTTGCCATTACTATAAAACGACTTTCGTCGCTCCAAAGAATATGTTGAAACAATCTCTTATCTATGTCTAAATTAACCATCATATCAGTTATGTAATTAAGTCTTCTTTCAATATGTCTTTGTGATAAATATTCTAGATTATGTAATTTAAAATCATGATATCCATTGGACTTTAAAATTCTTTGAATAGAACTTCGCTTTATATCAAGTTCAACTACTACCTGTCGTATTGAATTTCTAGGATTATTTTCAAAATACTATTAAACCCTTGCTATATTGATATCATTACACACTGATTTTGCTATCTGTTTTCCTTTTCGCGATGAAAATGCATTTTCATTACCTCGCAAAATTCTTTCTAACCTAGCAAACATCTTTGCATTTGGACCACGACGTTCGGGATATCTCTCTCGATAGATGTCGACAGCTCTTCTCGGATTTTTTTTGAGATTCACCATAGATTAAAATCATGTCTACTTTTTCATTGTTTGTAAACATTTCGGTGCCATTTAAATTAATTCACACCGTAAACTATTTGACACAAACAATATATTCACTAAACAAACTCATGTCAACAGTCCTAGTTCATTGTTTTCCATAGGCCACTCGATTACATCATGGCTAACTCGTATGCAATTGAGGGTATTTTCAAACTAGTTTGCTCTGTATATTTTTAAACATAAAAAATACGAAAAATTTTTTTTATAAAAAACGTTCAGAAAAAATAGCACTTTCCACATAGCAAAAGTCAGTTTCGCCATTTTCTAGATTTAGAAAAAAACTATTTTCTAGCGTAAAATGCACTTTACTGCACCCCAAATCAAACCACATAAACGGTTTTGTGATAACTTTTTTCATTCTCTAGATATAGTCCCGAGACATCAACTTTGGGACACCCTGTACAGTTAGCGCGTCTGTTTCATTAAGTATATTTTCGACTTTAGCGATTTACTAATCTCCTGAATAATTTTAAGAATTGTAAAGCGGATTATGACCTAGAAACTAGATTCTCCTAAAAACTACTATTTGTTTCTTAAAGAGAGGCGTTAAAGCAAATAGGATAACTTTACTCTTTGACCTGTTCTACAAGTAGATCACATCAGTGAGAGCCGAGAAATCCGATATTTGCTGGATCAGATTTTATAACATAAAGAAAGGTAAAAAAAATGTCAATCATAGAAAAACTGTCTCTCAGATACGTTAGTTAATCCCATCCATCGGACGACCTGTGCGAGATCGACGATCAGGAATCGGATAATTGTAAATCCCTTTTTTTCTGGGAATGATAATTTATCCCGCTGTCATTGTTAAGTCCACGCCCGCTTCTGGCTGCCAGATTTGGCGACGCGCGGTCTGCAGACTCCTGTGTGGCGCAATCTCCCCCGCAAACGCAACTCGCAACTCCGGTAAGTTGGCTACGCGGAGTTCTCAGTTCGGTGCGCGCCCCTTCTGCACGGGTTGTACCTGACGCGAAAACGGACAACAGGCACGTACGAATAGTTTTCGAAGTTTCTTCTGAAATGTGTGGGAATATTTTAAAGGTTTTCCCCTGTTAGCTTAATTGATGACGTAAAAAGGTAAACAGTAACATAAATACATAGCATTCTAACCGAAATAGTTTTCTCAACATAAAGTATTTAAAAGTTCTAAAAAGTTCGGCCCTATTGAAAATTTACTCTTGCAAATTTCCAAAACTGTCCTTTGTTCTTTAAAATTAGGTTAATAATACTGAGTTAGGCTATTTTTGGACAGCAAAAAATTGAAAATTTAATATGATCGGTTATTAGAACACACTTATTTTGCTTTATTAAATATAATAATTTTATTGGCATCATCAAATTTTGTACAAATTTGATGATGCCAAAACATAACAATACCTGCATATACCTCAATAAGGTATTTTTTAGGTTTATTTTCCTAAAATAGTTCTGCAATCGTGTAACATTGTTTTAAGGTTATGTCATTAATTTTGGGATAATGTATTTTCTACAATAAAAAAAAGCATTAAGGAATGTTTTCTGTATTTATTTCTGCAACTTGTATTTGAAATATAATACCTACTTACATATCTACAAATATTTTGCCTTAATTAATTTGGTAAACTTTTATTATAAATTGTCCACTTTACCACCTGTTTAAAGTTTATAAAGTATTTCGTCTACTGGCAGTATAATATTATTTATTATCATTTCAACTAAATAATACAAAAATACAAGGGTGATCTAATCACCCACCAGCTAGAAGTGTTTTTCCTTTATTTCCATAATTACAAGACCTCTAGAAAAAACCGTTATAGAAAACACATCTGATACCAGAGTCAAACAACGGTAAATATGTATAATTTTTACGTAAATTAATTGCATGTGTAATTAACAGTGTGCGAGATTTATCCGTATTCAGTAGCAAGAACACATAAATAAAATAGAAATACGAACACGCTGATGAAAAAAGTTCATTGGAACGACATTGATAATGCTATCACGTTCTGCTAACTCACATCCTAACAATTAACTTTATATAGCTAGAAATAGTAATAGCTATGACCATTTACAATATGTACAGGGTGTCCCAAAGTTGATGTCTCGGGACTATATTTAGAGAATGAAAAAAGTGATCACAAAACCGTTTACGTGGTTTGAATTGGGGTGCAGTAAGTTGCATTTTACGCCAGAAAATTATTTTTTTTCTAAATCTAGAAAATGGCGAAACTGACTTTTGCTATGTGGAAAGTGCTATTTTTTCTGAACATTTTTTTATAAAAAAAATTTTTTTCGTATTTTTTATTTTTTATATTTTATTTTTATATTTTATTTCGACTTCATCAGAAATTTTTTCCCAGGAACATTAACTTTTTTTATACTATCTGGAAAGTGCTATTTTTTATGAAGATTTTTTATTAAAAAAGTTTTTTTCGTATCTCTTATATTTAAAAATAGACAGGGTAAAATAGTTTGAAAATACCCTCAATTGCATACGAGTTAGCCATGATGTAATCGAGTGTCCTATGGAAAACAATGAACAAACGCTATTTATATATACGTTTTATCAAAGATTTGTCACATTATATTTTAATAAAAAAATTATTTTACAACAGCAACAAAAATCTAAATCGGTTTTGATTTCATTGTTTTACAAAATGAAACGAGAATAATTATACTAGGTAACTAATTTTAAAAACACAAATACTGTTAGTTGAACACAACTAAATACTTAGTAGATTAAAAAAAGTTCTCAATATGCATTCCTCCTATTTCTAAGCATTTTTCCAACCTTTTTCTAACTTCCCTCGTTAACGCCTTTATCAGCATATCTCGATATATTTTCGCAAGCACTACGAATTTTATCTTTTAAATGTTATAAATTTCTAGTAGGTGTTTTATACACTTCATTTTTTAAGGTTCCCCAGAGAAAAAAATCAAGCGGTGTTAGGTCTGCTGATTTGGGAGGCCATTCTATAGGCCCATTTATTCCTATCCATTTATCCGGATATACATCATTTAAATATTGTTGCACACGTCGAGCTTTATGCGGTGGAGCACCATCGTGCTGAAACCGCATATTTAATCTTAATTGTAACGGCACATTTTCAAGAAGTTGGGGCAGCTCATCACGTAAAAACCGTAAATAACTATTAGTATCCAAAATGTGATCATAAAAGTGGGGGCCAATTAAATATCGTCCAATTATTCCACACCACACATTTATTCCGTAATGTCTCTGATTTTGTATAGGATTAACATAGTATGGATTTTCAGTAGCCCAATAATGTTCGTTTCTGCGATTTGGTTTGCCATTACTATAAAACGATTTTCGTCGCTCCAAAGAATATGTTGAATCTCCCGTTCCAAAGAATATCTCTTATCAATGTCTAAATTAACCATCATTTCAGTTATGTAATTAAGTCTTCTTTCAATATGTCTGTGATAAATATTCTAGATTATGTAATTTAAAATCATGATATCTAGATTTAGATATATATTATAGATATAGATAGATCTTTTCTATATTTAGAAAAAAACAATTTTCTGGCGTAAAATGCACCTTACTGCACTCCAAATCAAACCACGTAAACGGTTTTGTGATAACTTTTTTCATTCTCTAGATATGGTCCCGAGACATCAACTTTGGGACACCCTGTACTATACATGTATTACAATTTGTCCCACATATTTCCGTTGTCATAATACCTAACTAATTGGTAATCTTATAGATCTGAAATGGACACGTTATTGCTTCAGTGGCAAAACTACATCACACTGCAAATATAAAATCTAATTCTAGTCAGAAAAGAAATAGTAACTTATTTTTCCTTCTGATCGAGATTGCATAATATTTCTAATTAATTAAGGCACATTTTGGATTCTTTAAACTGGGACTAAGGTATTTTATTTTTAATGTACAGTGTGTCCCAGTTATAATTTCCGCCTCACCACTCACAACTTTATATTTTGACACATCAAAATCAAAAACATCATATCAAAACGTAATATAATATGCAGTTATCTGATTTTAATAGCAAAATAGAACTCGACAGTTCCAATATAGTACATAACACAGCTACACAAAGAAAAATCATGATCCTGGATATTGACCTTAGTACCCCCATGTATTTTTCGTACTTAAGCGTACAATATAACAGAGGAACTTTTACACAAGAACTATAATAAAACTTGTATTCAAGAAGTTTTATCCTATTGAGATAGGAGAAAACTCTATAGGTAGGTCGATAATAAACTCTATAGATAGGTGTCAAAATAATCCTAAAAAAAACGAAAATCCTGTACAACTAAACGTACTGGATATTCTGAGACGCCAGAAATACTTGTTATTCTATTAAAATAAAAAGTATCTATGAGAAACGCATACCTAATTAATTGTTTTGAAGGGAACACCTTGTATTCAATAGATATTTAAATTTTAAAAAATCTCTGATTTCAAAAATTGTATGCCCTGTTTTTAAGTTATTCGACGAAATATTTTATATCAGCTTCAAATATTAAAGAAATATATCAGCCTAAAATATGAATTTTCCTATCACCAAAATGTTTAATATGCCGATACCGTGACTAGCACAACATATTTTTTGTTTTGGTTTACAAATTTCGAAGGCGAATTTTAATAATTTTAAATTTTTCACACATTTCAACGTAAATATTTACGACCACTGAATATGCCCACACGATATTCTTGTATTGCTAATGTATCCCTGTTATTTACATTATATTCTGTGAAAATATTTACAGGAGTGTCTTCGTCGTAATTCATGTTTTTAAAAAATATAAGCTAGATAACAGGGTGCTTAACGGTGAGCGGCTTATTCAACTTTTGTACCTACTGTAACTCCCTCTTTGTTATTTTGATAAATACCTTGATATAACTCGAAAACCATACACTTTAGATATAGCGAATACTGGTGTTTAGAAATAGAATGAAGTAGGAACCAAATGATATTATAAAAGTTATTATACAGTATGTTCTCTATAAAATAATCGACGAAGAAAGGATACAGTTATTAAAATTTGATCCTCTAACAATAATAATAATTTGCCAAATGAGATTGTGTGTTCTTCTTCACTTAATGTATTTAAAAATAGAATTGAGGAGATTATTTTTAATGTATAAATGTACATCCATGTATTATTATTATTATTATATGTATTGTAATCTCCTCTCACTACATTTTCTTCGTTTAGATACGTTTTGTTGAGTTTATAGGTTTTGTACCTTAACTCTGTACTTTTATAATAATAATAATAATAATATTAATAATAATAATACTAATAATAATAATAATATTAATAATAATAATAATAATAATAATAATAATAAATACGAAAAAATAAAAATAAAAATAAAAAATACGAAAATTTGTCAATCGAGCTGAAGCGCCTATGGAAACTGGAGAAAGTGGAGACGTACGCCCTAGTAATATCGGCAGAGGGGAGTGATGACGACGAGATTCGCCAAGAACATCGCGGCATTAGGACTATCTTTTAATGTCATTAGAAATGGCCAGAAGGCAATATTGTTACAAACTTGCCACATTGTAAGAAAGGTTTTGGGATAGGATGAATTTCCTCCCCTCGCCTGAGCCTAATTTCTGCTGGAGGCGGGGATGAGATATCAAGCCATCACTGTCTTCAGCAGGAATGGGTGAATGTTTCCCAGCGTTTACGCTGAGAAGTGTGACTATAAAGTCGGCAAAATAATAATAATAATAATTATGTTAAATAATTTTGTTAATAATTTGTATAGGGAATGCTAATATGTATTGAGGAGGAGAAAGAAAATAAGCGAAATCAATATTAGATATAATACGTACTATTTCAAATAAGCTACTTAATAAAGAACAAAGTTGTTCATGTTTGACCCTCCATTTTGAGCATCCTGTATATTTTTCCGTATATCTCGAATTATTGATAATAAACTCTCTCACACGTGGTAAAATTAATGATAAAACTTGACCACTACGAAAGTTTTTAGTTTTTCCCTACGGGTTTACAATTTCTTATGTGAATAGAATCTGAAAATTTGGAAAAAATTATAACAAATATTAATAAAAAAAAAAACTGGACGTTTTCCACGAAACACCGAAATACAATACTTTTTTCGAAGCGCGTTTCCCCAACTAAGTTGGCATCTTCAGGGAGAAGATTAAAACTAAATTGTAATCTACACACTTGCACTATTTATATTTAATTTGTCGCCACGGTTCACTGAATTGTAACATCTGTCTTTGTTTATCAGAGCAAACAGTGGACTGGTGGATATCGGACCATTGTCCTTATTCATACTACATTTAATGATGTCTAAACTTTCAAAAGCATCCAACTGTCTACTGTTTGTTACATTTCTAATTAATTTTAAATTATTTATGTCTATCCTATGGTTGTTGTCAAAAGCATGTTTGACAACACAAGATTTTTCCGTTCTGCCATATTTCAAATGAGCCATGTGTACTTTAAATCTAGTCAAAATAGATCTTTTTGTTTGCCCAATATACTTTTTATCACAGTCTTTACAACTTATTTCGTATACTTATTCCCTCATTATTCGTTATTGTCGATTTTGTCTTTAGGGTTGCCCAAAAGCGTCTGTAGTTTATTTTTGGAATAATTATAAACTAAATTGATATTAATTTTTTTAAACTTTATCTAGTCCGCGGGTGAATTTAGGTTCAAGTGGTAACGAAACAAATTTCGAATTGTCAGTATCTCTTCGAAAAGTCGTGGAATTGTACAGGTTTCTCTTATGATTCCTTATTAACGTATCTATTAAATGGACTGAGTAACCATTATTCTTAGCTATAACCTTCTTACTTTGAACGAAGTAAGTAAATTAAAAATAATACAAATAAATACTAAATATTCTATTTAAAAATGCAACATTTATATTTATTTTTCAAATCTAGTTGGTTATGAAAAAACGTGAATAATTCTAGAATACTCTAGAATTAACTACTTTACTAAAATGGCTCTAAAATTACTACTAAATTTAGAGCCATTTGCAACAGTGAAACTCGAAACGGTATACGCTTTTTGCTTCCAAAAAATCCAATGTTGATATCTCTAAAAAGTGGAAAAACGGTCTAAACAGTCAGGGGCTAAAGTTTGGAATAAAAGTAAAAACTCAGGTTTTATTGATATTTAAACGAAATGCTTCGACACATCAATTTTATTTTCAGTTTAGAGTTTCTTAAGAAATATTGAAAGTATACAGGGTGTTCGAGTTTCATGTACAGTTGCTTTTTAATGGAACACCCTGTATCGTTTTATATTTTTGAGCAGGCCTTTGAGAGACAATTTCAGACATATAACATTTGTCGCTTGTTACTTTCGTGGCTATCCTGATAACAGCTGTTGAATTGGGAAATGTATTTAACTGAAACTCCGTTACTATGGAATTATAACACAGTTACAAAAACGGTGAAATAACACAGTTACAAAAAATTTCTTCACCTTCGGATAACCGAACTGTTGGCGCATGCGCAAAGGGTTTTTCTGGATCATTGGTCATTCGACAGCGACAAGTTCGGTTGTATGGAAGTACAAGTTCGGAAATATGGTGAGAAAAAGTTCGGAAATATAGTGAGTTCAGATACGTGGAGTTCGGATATGCGGATGTCGAGTGTACTTCGACTTGCGATCGGCATTAATTATCACAACATATCAAAATGTCTATTCCTTCCCTTTCAGATAAATGTGTCATTTTTTATAACAAAGTAATTAATCTATAGAATTTCCATTCTAAATTGAAAATAGGTAAAAAAAACAAGGTTGTCAGATATATTTTCTAAAATTGCTAAGCTCACTATAAAATTATACTTCATACTTCAGTAAACTGTTAGTTCGTGACTTTCTTAGAAAGCTAGTTTGGAATAATTTAAAAAAAATACATAGATATAAATTTATTAGTTAGCATTAAAATAAAGCGTTTAAAATTGCTGGAAAAAATAATTGTAAATTAAAACAACTTTATGTATATTAATATACTCTAAGAAAAGTTTGAAGAGCCCACGTTTCGCTTTTTGCTAACACCGGCCAACGATTTGCAGTGACCCATTAGAGTAATATGCTTTGTATCGAATATATTCGTTAAATACTTATTCAGTCCACTGTACCAAAAATTTTTACGACGTCGTTAAAATGATTTACGACATTAGGAATTCTTACTTGTTTAAGACGCCAGTGACGTGTATTTCAGATAGGTTTATTACAACAGATGATTTTTTTGAGATTGTCTGACTAAATGAGCATTATTTACAGAAAATTATATTACAAATATTAAGAGTTTTGTATTCAGGCTAATTTTAATCTCCTATTTTGATTTGAGTGAAAAAAATTATTTCACAATTTTCGAATTTATAAAAGATATATGCACGCCCATGGAATCATAAAGTTGCACCGTTTTTTTTGTTCCCCAGGCGTATTTATCATTTTCAATTCAGAATAGAAGGACTTATACGTTCTAGTTAGAACGTAGACACTTACTACTAACTTTTAACTGACAACTTTCAAACTAATTAGAGTATAATGTCGAACAGACGCTTACGTTAGACAATTGACGATCGGACTTAGACTTAGGTGACAAATGTTATGTTTTTGAAATTGTCTTTCAAAGGCCTGCTCACAAATATAAAACGATACAGAGTGTTACATTTAAAAAAACCAACATTGACAGCGGCCCATGAAACTCGAATTCCCTATATACTTTCAATATTTCTTGAGAAAGTAAAACTTGAAAACAAAAATTGGCGTGTCGAAACATTTCGATCAAATATGAATAAAACCTCTTTTTTAATTTTTTTCTAAACTTTTGCCCCTCACTGTATATAGAAACCTATAAACGTTTTAATAGTAATTATTATAGGGTTGGTGTACGACAACGCGCACACACACACAACTCGTGCAGCATGTAGTGGAGGTTGATTCAGTTTGATTTTATTGCAGTAGCCCAATGTCAGTTGGTGCTGTTGTATAACTTCCGCTATATGCAGTACGTTGAATAGCGTGATATAATTTCATAATAAAATATGACAAAACATGACGTGTAAAAAACTACTACTTAATTCCGTATGTTGCACTTATCCCGTTTCTGCCAACTTTAATAATTATTACTATATAGAATATTTACAGTTTATTTATTTATTTATTTATTTATTATCTTTTTTTTATTTCAGCTTTTGAAAAAAAAATACATTACACAATTTATAAACAACACAAAGCAAATAGCAAAAGCAAAAATAAAATCCCGAAGCGAAATTCAGACAGCAGTGAAACACTGCTAATCTGCTCTTCCATTTAACTCCGTAGAACTAAACAAACTGAAAGTACATTCGTAGGTAGATACAATGTCTTAACGTCTTAACTGCCCAGTAGCCTAAAATTATTTTGTTGCACGCTACCAATACGTGAGTGTAAAAAAGAAAAAAAGTATATATATAGCATGTGGCAATATAACAGAAATAGGACTAGGAGCTTTAGCTTAAAGTTCATCGTTTTGTTGTTCTATTAAATTTATACGGACGTGCCTTTTAAAGGTACCAACTGACAAACATCGAACGGAATCTTCCAAATTATTATAATTTTATATATATTGAATGTAAATGATCTTTCAAATTGTGATGTTTTGTGCACCGGTGCAGCCAGGTCATTTTTATTCCTTATATTTACATCATGTACATCTGAACGAAATACTATCCTGTCGTATAAATAGCTGGGTTTTTTATTTAATATTAAGGAATGAAATAAAAATGAAGCCTGAAGAAGAAACCGGTTTTGCATATTAAGCCATTGTAAATCTTTTAGTTTATGTGATATACGGCCATACTTTCTAATTCCAAAAATGAAACGAAGGCATGAGTTTTGAACTTTTTTGTATTCTGCATCTATCTTGTGAGTCTAAACAAAAACTAAAAACAGGAACACAATAGTTAAACTGAGACAGCACAAGTGTTTCACAGAGATTAGCCTTAACTTTCTTGTCAAGGTATGATCTATGAGGATATAATAATCTCATACAATTATAGGCTTTTTGAATACTTTTGGAAATATGTAGTTTAAATCTTAAGGTGTTATCCATCCAAAGCCCTAGGTTTCTACCCTCATTACTTGTTTTAAGTTCAGCATTATTTAAATTAAGTGAAATTTTACCATTAAACTCTTTGTGCAGTTTATTTGTGCCGAATAATAAAACTTTAGTTTTGGCTGCATTCAGTGCTAATGAATGTTCATCTGATGCTTTGTGTATGGATTCTAAGTCAGTATTAATATTAGCTAATGCCGAGTCTAATTCATCTGGTCCAAATGATGAATATAACTGTATGTCATCCGCATACATATGAATATTGCAGTGACTAACATATTTATGAAAATTAGAAGTATATAAGCAGAAAATTAATGGCCCAAGGATAGATCCTTGAGGCACACCTTTTGTAATTAGAATAGATTCAGAGATATAATTTTCAATTTTAACAGATTGCATTCTATTACTAAGGTAAGAACACAACAGGTGAGTTGCTTCTTTGCCAAACCCTATATAATGAAACATTGCTCTCATACTATTATGGTTTATGGAATCAAAAGCCTTACTATAATCTAGCAATACCAGTAGCGTGAGTTTACCTTCATCACTTGCTTTAAAAATATGGTCAGTTATATGTAATAAAGCCGTAGTACAACTATGATGAGGTCTGAAACCTGATTGATATTTTGGTAAAATTTTGCATGCCTCTAAGTACTCCCTCATTTGAGTGTTCAATATATGTTCAAGTAGTTTAGAAAACGTTGGGAGAATACTTATTGGGCGGAGATCTTTATATTCTTCAATTTTATTAGTTTTAGGAACAGGTCTAATTTGTGCTGTTTTCCACTCGTTGGGAAAATAGTTATCTAAGATACAACTATTGATAATATTTATTAAATAGTTGTCAATAATGGGGAAACATAACTTAATCATACCTAAATTTATACCATCTGAACCCACGACATTAGTTCTTATTTTATTTAAAGCTGTTATAATAGAATCCATACCTATTAAGTGAAAAGAAAAAGAATCAGGAGTGACATCAGTACCTACATTGGCATTGTAGTAGTTTATTATATCCGACTGATCACCATCAAAGCTAGGTATACTGTTTATAAAATAATTATTGATGTCATTAACATTACACAAATCAGGTGGGATATTTATAGTCTCCTTTTTTAGACTAAGATTATTTAGACTTTTCCATATCAGAGTCGAATTTTTTGTGTCAGTTATACGTCTAAAATGTGCCTTCTTTTCCTTTCTTGTAGTATTAGTGACCTGATTTCTAAGCCGTTTATACGTTTCCCAGTGCAATGGGGACCGAGATTGTTTCAATTTTTGTTTAGCTTTATCTCTTTCTAACATCAGAAGCTTTATCTCATCTGTAATCCAAGGAGATGGTGGCTTAGTAAGTCTAACCATTCGCATTGGTGCATGTTTATCAAAAACCTTTGTAATCGTATCGTTTAGTATATTCAGTTTAGCGTCTATATCATTAGTAAAATAAATTGTATTCAGTTGTACCCAAGTTGCATCATTGTAAAAGTTATCAAGATTTATTTTACTAAGATTTCTACAGTGTCTGAAAATTGGGACCATCTTAGGCTTTTCAACTAAAAGTGTGCAAAAAACAGCATCGTGATCAGAAAATTCATAACTTAGTACTCCAGAATCAGAAACTAATTTTTTATTAGAAGTTAATATGAGATCAAGTAAAGTTGTTGTATTTTGAGTCGTTCTCGTTGGATGTGTAATCAGTTGGGTTATTTCAAGATCATCCATAAAGTTTTTTAATAACACTGTCTGTTTAGTTTTTACTAAACTACCGGAATGTTTGGTCTTAAGAAAATATTTTGGAAGTCTTAAAGCTAGTTTCAGTTTTGTGTTTTTCCTAAAAGTTTATCACAATCGCATTTACGGGCACATAATACGGGCACTTCTCTGTTGGTAGTCATTGAGATTCATTTAAACTGAGTGGATTTTAATCTGCATGTAATAAAGAGCAGCCGTGTCACTGGAATGATTGATGATAACATTTAGAAGAGCAAATTAAAACATAAAGTGAGACGTAGGTCCTGAAGCTTAGCTTACGATCGACCTTAAAGGAAGACGAGTATAAGTTTTATAATTTTCTTTAAATTGACAAATTAATATTTGATTTGTTTTAAATGTTTGGTGTGCATTTATAATCGCTATACACTTTCTCTTTCAAAATGAAAAAAAACAGTCAAAGGCTACGGTGTGTCCTATATAAAAAGCTGTTTGGTTTTCCACGAGTTAGTCATGGAAAGACTGAATAACGAAGCTGTGTCAGTTTTTTTTTTAATATAATATTGCGTATTTTTTATTTACAATGTATTTTTTTTTATTTTATCACATTGTGTCAATGAGGATTGAAGAGTTGAGGGGATTGAAAAGGGGAGAATAGTATAAGAAAGTGTACAAATTAAGTGGCTAGGTTTACGCTAGATAAAAGTACCAACATTGACTTCGATAATGACAATTAACAATGAGTATGACTTTAAAACCTGACTTTCTATTTGAAAGTTAATCGCAGGAGAGTCAATATTTTGTAACGCACATGTTTAAGTAGTTTCGACGGTGATTATCATCATCAAACTATGGATGGAAAACTGGAAAATTTCCAAATTTCCAAATTAAATTAAGAATTTCTTTACTGTGCAAAAAACGGTTCGCTCAATTCATTCAACTCAATTTATTAGTAGCTACAGAAATCTATAAACACCATCATACCGATAATCTGAATTTGTTAAATGACCAAATCGATTTAATCCCATTTTCAACGTTTGCCGCTATTCTAGGTACTAACTAGAGTCCGGAAATTTGTGCCATAACGTAGGGTCGGCACTATAAAACTCAATGATAATTCAAGTATCAACCGTATTTTTTTAGCACCTTGTAAATTATACACGGTGGAGACTTTAACTGGAATATATTCGCTAGCGGGGTGTTGAATGATTTTTCAAAAATTCCCTAGACACGTCAACTTTTAAATGTATTTACCTACAATTTGCAAGTAATGTGAAAAATATAGCTCTTCAGGGGTGGCTGAAACCACCCTCGACATGATTTTTTCAAATGCAACCCTATGGCTCGTGACCCCTCATTGTAAAGCTGGTGGAAAGAGGAATCCCACGCACTGATCAAATTTTAATTTTTTGTATGTTTGTAGGGTTGCATACAATTAAAACGTAATTTTATAGTTTAATTTATTTTTAACGCAACAATTTCGTACTCAAAATGTGTGTTGTTTAGTTTTGGAATGTAAACCTTACTTTTCATATGCCCCCACAAAAAATTCCAAGCAATTTTTTGCAACAACTGATATTTGTTATTTTTTGCTAGTGTTTTTACACGGTCGCAAAGAGTAATTTAGTTTGTATGCTGTATTCAGAGTTTGAAACGAAGTGTTATTTAAAATTGGTGAAAATGTCTCATTTAACTGAATCACTAAAAATCGAAATTTTGATGATGATTGGATATGGTGATAGGACGCGAACTCAATGCGAAGTTGTTCGCTTGTTTCGAGAAACGAATTCTGACTTGCCACCACTAAATCAAGGTACCATTAGTAAAATTGAGGCACAATATCGAGAGATGGGTCATGTCAGGAAAGTACCGAGTAAGAGACAGGCTGTTGTTGATGACGACACGAAGTTGAATTTGTTGCTTGCTCTAGAAGAAAATCCAATCACTCCAACCCATCAACTCCGTGATAGTAATCTTAATCACAAAACAGTTTTAAAAATACTTAAATATGAGAAAAAACGCCCATATAAAATGCAAGCTGTTCAAGAGCTACTTGAAGATGATCCAGATCGACGAGTGGAATTTTGCGATTTATTGATGACTTGTATTGATCAAAACCAGTTATCTTTAGAGTGGATAGTTTTCTCTGACGAGGCTACTTTTACATTAAATGGGCACGTAAATCGCCAAAATTGTCGTTACTGGGCTGAAGAGAACCCCCATTGGATGAGGGAACTTCATACTCTGCGCCCACAGAAAACTAATGTGTGGGCCGGAATAATACAAGATAGAATTGTAGGACCATTTTTCTTTGATGACACTCTTAATGAAGCAAGATACTTGCGTTTACTCCAGCACGAACTAATGCCAGTGCTATGTCATTTATTTCCAAACCCCTTAAACCCTAACTTGATCGACGAGAGGTTATGGTTTCAGCAAGATGGGGCCCCACCACACTATGCTGCCATTGTTCGTCAGTATCTGGAAAGAATTTTTCCCAGTAGGTGGATTGGGAGGCGAGGTAATATTGAGTGGCCAGCAAGATGTCCAGATCTTATACCACTGGATTTATTTTTGTGGGGACATCTTAAAAGTAGGGTTTACATTCAGAAACCCAACAACATAGCAGATCTGCAGGAAAGGATAAGAGAGGAAATCGGAAAAATAACACCGCAAATGTTGCATAATGTAAGGGACCAAACCTACCACAGACTGGGATGCTGCCAACAAGTGAATGGTGCACATTTTGAACAATTGTTACGTTGAAAATAAATTTTTAAATTGTTTTAATTGTATGCAACCCTACAAACATACTAAAAATTAAAATTTGATCAGTGCGTTAGATTCCTCTTTCCACCAGCTTTACAATGAGGGGTCACAAGCCATAGGGTTGCATTTGAAAAAATCATGTCGAGGGTGGTTTCAGCCACCCCTGAAGGGCTATATTTTTTTTAAAGTTGACGTGTCTCGGGAATTTTTTGAAAAATCATTCACCACCCCGCTAGCGAATATATTCCAGTTAAAGTCTCCACCGTGTATACGCGTGTATTGCTTGCCCGTGCTGCACTGACCGATCCTGCCACCGCGCCGTGACCTGCGTATGCGTGTAATACGCCAGTTCCGTGCGGGAGCCCTGGATAGTTAAATGCGGTTTAACAAGCGTGAGAGCAAACTTTCCGAACCCTTGTAATAACGAGTCTGTTTAAAAAATCTGTGCATACTTAAATTATTTTATGATCCGAAGTAAAGCATTTGAAAATCCCAGGATATAAACGGGTCACCCTCTAATTCATGGTCCCTATAAATATATTGTATTCTTTCCCTGTTATTTATTCTCATTTGAGTCTGATAATGACATAATACTATCTAAATTGCAGTCACAATTTTTTGTATAAATATAGTGGTCACACACTTAGGGTTTTCTTCAATTTTTTTAGTGAAAAACTACCTGCCACATAGTAAAGGCTTCGACATAATTTTTTTTGTAAAATATATTGAATAATGTATTGTTATATTATGTGAAATAGTACTACAATTTTTCAATTGGTCAATTTATTGACTAGTAAATTGGTCAATTTATTTACCAGTAAATTACAAAACTCCTTGTACAATATGTTAAATGTAAAACGGGGATTAGATAAATCAGTTTAGGAGAGAGACTTTGGATAAGGTTCATTAATTTTGAGTAACAATGAGCTAACAAAATTGTAATTTTGAGTAACAGTGAGAAAGACCGGAGCTAAAGTTTAAAAAACAAAGTATTTTGTTTTCAGTTTATTTTTAAAGCTGTAAAAACATTTACTTGCAAAAATTTGAAATTAATGTGTTTGATTAATGCGGTTAATTAATTTAAATTAATGTTCCATACAGCCTAGCCTGTTAGAAAATTCGTAATAAATTTCGGTTTCCAAACAAATTCATTTAAGAGGTTTAATAAATGCCAAGCTTTTAAATTAATTAATTATCAAGGTCTGTTGTAATTGACATAAAAAGCGTCGATTAATCATTACGTACCTAATTACATATTGTACACAACATACTTATACTGGGTCCACCAAACGGTCGTTTCACGATAGTTCCCGCGCCCTTCACACAGGGTATTTGCTAACGTGAAACCTCGAAAAAATGTCGGGGCGGTTCTTTAATTATCTCTCTGGTACTTCGGTCGTTAAATAGCTTAGAAATTATATTGACGTTCGCCTAACGTCGACCATACATAAAATACATACACATGTATAGTGTGTTCCGGTTTATAGGTCATTAACTTTGTAACGAATATTTTTATTAAATTACTCTACGAAGAGCCGACTTAATAATGCTTAGCCGGATATTATTATTTATATAATTTCGCTGACTTTATAGTCACACTTCTCAGCGTAAATGTTGGGAAACATTCACACATTCCCGCTACAGACAGTGATTCAGGTTAAATACCCATCCTCGCCCCCAGCAGAAATGCAGCTCAGGCGAGGGGAGAAAATTCATTCTGTTGCAAAATCTTCCTTACAATGTGGCAATTTGGTAATACAGCTGCCTCCTGGTCACTTCTAATTGTATTATGAGACACTCCCAATGCCTCGATGTTCTTGGCGAATGTAGTCTCCACCTTATCCAATCTCCAAAGGTGCTTCAGCTCGATTGCTAAGTTTTCGTATTTCGCGATCGTCACTCATTCAGACTTCTGAATATTGTGAATAAGTGGCTCTGCGAATCTATGATAATCCCACTTCGTCGTTCCTTGTTTGTCAGCATAATATCCGGTCGATTGAAGTGCACTGTTCGATCGGTGATGATTAGCCTATCCCAGTACATCATTGCTACTTCTGATTTCAGCACAGCTTCCGGAATTGTACTATAGCGGAGCCGTCGCTAACAGGACATGCTTGAGTGCCTGTCGTTGGTGGACCATCTTCGCAAGTTGTTATTATTATTTATTTAGCGTGGATATGCGAAAATCATTTAGTAATTCAGTAATTCGTTTTTTGCTGAAAACGCTGCATTTTTCACAAGTTTACCTTTTCTGCTGAGAATTAAATTGTGCATCACACTATCTGGTTGAAATTTATATAAGGAAAAAAGTAATGATAAAAAAGTAACATGACATGGTTGCCATTAGCGCCCTCTATGGGGTCAAATTTTGGCCCCATGATGTTGTTTGTAACTATTATTTATTTTACTTCTGTATCAAATTCGAGTCATGCCGAGACGGTGGTTTTGATGATATATATGAAAAAAACTTGTTCGTACCACCCACTTTTGAGGGGCTGCAACACTATTAAGAACGATCTTAGAACCAAATAAAAATAAACTTTATTTTTGATGTAGTAGGTACTGCATAAAATTCAATAAAACCGAAACAAGCAAGTTTTCGCAAAAATCCGAAAATGGTCGTAACTGGTTGTAACTGCAGAGGTATGCTGACTCTGCTAGCGCAGAACCTCCTATTACGTGTTTTATAATTTCCATAGCCTTGCAGATCCACATTTCCTGCATATGTCCCTCCTCAGGATATATTTCTGGCAATTACTTGTTTTTGTTACCCCTGTCCTGAATAGCTGTGAAATATCTATGATTTTGTAGAAATTTAAATAATACTTTAAATTGCGCTCATAAAATTGTAAATATTTTTCTGCTTATTTCTAACTCTGCAGTATTTCTAACTCGTAAGTTTTCGAAATCCATTTACTAAACGTCAAAAAATACTCACCTGGTATGCAAGGCATTCCAGGAGTATTTATGAGAGTAATAATTCCTACCCAAAAAAAAATTAACTACTGTATATACCTAAAAAATCGTTTTAATTTTCTCACATACACCCTTAACAAAAATGATTTCAAAAAAACTTTTTTTTTATTTGGTAGGGTAATCATTCTTTGTAAAATCTCATACTATTTTTTCTCGATGTACTAACGAAAATCAGACAATATAATAATCGATTTCTAGGTCGCGGAACATGCAGAATTAATTGCTATGAACTAATATATATTTTGATATGCTTGTTATGAAAATTTCTTTTCCAAGCATATTTTATAAATTTTGTTTCACAGTAACTTCTTTATCGGACACTGTGTATGAAAAAGACACATTAACAATACTCTAACCTAATAAGTTGGGTTCGCGTGTTAAACTGCGTTAGAATATCCTGCCCTCCCGAACCGGGATGGCGTACTACTGCGCATGCGCGGGCCCTGGGGCCTCGGCAGGATCGGTCAGTGGCGTACGGTTCAGGGACAAGAAATACGCGCGTATATAATTTACAAGGCGCTTAAAAACACAATTTATACTTCTATTATCATAGAGTTTTATAGTGCCAAGCCCTGCGTTGTAGCACACATTTCCGAACCCTACTAATGTTTGTTCAGTTTGCACTAGTTTATCCGTCAAAGCTGCATTTGCTTGCCGTTTTTTTTTTTTTCGTTATTTACAACATGCTTTGATGTCTTCAAAGGTATAAAATGCTTCCGAAAGTAAAAGGGCTGCGAGATAGAGTTATTTAACTGTAATACTTGTAAAACTCCACTACCAGATTTTAATTATCTTTCGACCGAATCGGCCCGTTGAAATAAAATGGGTGGACTCGGACAGGAACCTTTTAAAAATCGTTAAATGACCCGAAGGGATCCTCCTGAATTGAAAAAAATCCTTCGCGATAACCCCGAATAACCTCTAATTTAACGCACCAGACAATTTATAACCTCTAATTTAACGTCCCAGTTCAGTTCAGTAATTACGCACTGACAATCAGGATAAGAGGGCGAGGCAAAGCCCGGCATTAAATAAAGACAGAAATTCACAGGTCTTGAACTAAAAATGCAAATAAGATATTAAGTACACTTATTAACTGTATAACAGTTAAACCTAGGATACTAACCATAAATTGTATTACTGTAAACACTAACCATTCGTAAATTTTACGACTGGTTTTTTAAATGAAACAAAACCTATAAAAACAACAAATTTATTTCAGATTTGACAAAGCTACCTAGTAAAAATACAAATAAGAAATAGAAAAGTAAGACTTTATTTTTGTGCATCGCAAGGAATGCAACAGCGTGCGCGATGTTCTGCGCAGAGAGCGCGTCTGCAGAGGGTGCAGTACAGTGCTGTCATCCTACGTTTTTTTTCAGGGACAAATGTAGCATGTTGCACGTTTTAGTATAGGAAGTTCATCTTGATGTTCTTGCATGGGATCACCGAGAATATCACCAATCATAAGCTTTAGCGAACGTTGTAAGTTGGTACTTCCAGACGGTGCTCTGACCATGACCTTATGAGTTGTTCGTGTAGTTTGTTCATAAATTCCTTCCTTGTAATAGGCTTATCATTTTTTCTTTGTCAATTAAGATTATAAATAATTTCAAAAACAAAATAATTTCTAGCATATCTTCAATCTCCGAGTCACTGGATTGGTCATTTGACGATTGAAATAAGTCATCTGATTCACCAGGCAATATTGCTTCCAACTCTTCATCAGTAAGGAGCCTAATATCCTCCCACTTCTTTGCCATTTTATAATTTCTAATACTAAAATATTGAAAAACAAAATTGGAAAGTACCTAAAAAATATAACGTAAATACTAACCGTTCGTAAAAATTACGAAGCTGACACAATTATGTAATCTTGCACTAGCAACTAAATCAAAGCACTTCACTCAAACAGGTCTAAACATCGACTAATGAAGCTACACGGACGGACGAGATCCTATGAGCAACGCATAGTTGAAAAATTACAAAAATGTCTAACGCATTCGTAAATTTTACGAATGGTTAGTATTCTAGGGTTAATAAGTGTACTTACAGACGGACTGATTGAAACCATTCATTGTAATAGGACTTATAGGAAATATTTAATAGTTTTTGAAAATTTGGACTATGGCTAGTAGGCCTATCACGAACTACATGAAAATCTTTTCAAGATGCCTACACTTCCAGTAACACCGGTAGTCAGCATCAACTCCCCCTATTTTAAATGGCGCATTTTTATTGATCAGGGTAAATTTTATCAAAACTATTGTATACGCATATTTTTATTTGAATGAACTCACTTTTTTCCGGTGAAATCGATTTAAAAAATGATGTTAAGCTATCCAAAGTTCATGTTAAAACAGACTGAAAACATTTGTAATAATAATGTAAAAATATATACCAAAATAATGTATTGTATTAGTTTAACGAATACTCTAGCCACGGTTTACCTATTTAATACATGACTGTGTAAATGAGTTTTAAAAATTTCCATTTATCCTTGGTGTTCAGCACAACTAAAATTTCCTACACAATTTGCTCCAAGAGTATAAAAGACTTGCTATATTTTTGGCCACGGTTTTTCTTTATAGTGAGATAATTTTACTATAACAAAATCATGTCAATTTTGAGTATGAAATATATGCAGCCGAAGAAGACTTTTTTTTGAAAATTTGTTTATTTGTGCTGAATACTCTATAAAAGGTAGTGAAATAAAATTATGTCTAGAGGTGTTTGAAATATGGCTGAATCTAAATCACTATTCATTTTTTTTTAAAGAAAAAATGCTTAATTGCCAAACCCTGTTTTTCAGACCCAATAGCCACTCAGAAAAAGCCGTCATACTGACCAAATTTTAAAACTATTTATACCGGGTGTAACAGGATCGTGGTACACCCCCTTTTTCTCCTTTAGTTTTCAAGATTATTAATTGAAATTTCGGACAACACACTGTCTGACATACAAGTGATTTTATTCCATTTCCGGTTTCGCCGGAAGTGACACTAACTTTCGATTTTTAAATGGAACACCCTGTATATTATTGCATTTTTTGAATTCTGCATAATTTTTTGAATCCAACAATACCAAATAAGTGACATTTCAAACGTCAATATTTTTTACAATTATAATTTTTAGTTTTCCATTTAAGTAAATGACCCATGTAATGCAACAAAAATCAAAATCCCGTCAAAAATACTAAATTATGTGATTTATGAGCAAATAAAGTTCATCAAAATTATTTTTGAAGCAGAACTCAATTTTTTATAATAACTAATAAAATTATAGCTAAGAGAAATGATTTGATGAACTTTATTTGCTCATAAATAACATAATTTAGTATTTTTTACGGGATTTTGATTTTTGTTGCAGTACATGGGTCACTTAGAATAAATCGGAACCGTCATGGCCCACTTAAATGGAAAACTAAAAATTATAATTGTAAAAAATATTGACGTTTGAAATGTCACTTGATGTTTGAAATGCAATAATATACAGGATGTTCCATTTAAATATCGAAAGTTAGTGTAACTTCCGGCGAAACCGGAAGTGGAATAAAATCACTTGCATGTCAGACAGTGCCGCTTATTGTGTATACAGGATATCCCAAATTTCAATTAATGATCTTGAAAACTAAAGGAGAAAAGGAGGTGTACCATGATCATGTTACACCCAGTATAGTTAAAAAGAACTGTTTTCTATTTATATAGAAAAAAGAACGCATTGCAAAGGGCACACGCTGTATGAGTTAATCGGCACAAACCTCTATAGTGATTTCCATGACTTACTACAATTATAATTGTTTTTAACTCGACGTAACATGAATTTTAGATAGTGTAAAATTATTGTTAAATAGATTTTACCTGAAAACGGTTCATAGCTCCCTTAAGAGGAATTTCAGGATGTAGAATGCGTCACTCAATTATTTCAGGTTAATTCGAGCTCCGAAATTAACCTGAAATAATGTGTATATTATTGTTTTTTAAACATTATGTATTATGGTGAATATCTTGCTTCCATGAGATAAACTTGGTAAGATGTATTATATTGTAACATTATGTACATACGATCCATCTTTCTGCATCTGATATTTCCTGGAATAAACGAGATACCCGAAAAAGTTTCCATGAAATATTTTCTAACCAATCTGTCTAGTTTATCTCATGCACATAAAAGTTACTTAATGTTAATTTCATCAGCACTATGTTGTGAAT
This sequence comes from Aromia moschata, assembly GCA_029963805.1. Lineage (NCBI taxonomy): Eukaryota > Metazoa > Arthropoda > Insecta > Coleoptera > Cerambycidae > Aromia > Aromia moschata. The sequence goes on from JAPWTK010000384.1 coordinate 267,379, forward strand.
TTTCGTGCTTCCTTATGATACATATACATGCGAAAACAACAAGATCTACTTATTTCGTGTTATTTTTTAGAATATATTTAATAACTCGTCATAACTAATAGATTATACTTACAAACAAGTTTTGCCGACTTTCAGGAGCATTACAATAGGGACAGGCCAGTCAACGAGGTTAGAAATAACACGGTTGTAATGTGCAACACATCATCAAATTTCGTCGCAAGTTGAACACCACAAGCATTCGTTTACTATGAAAAGTACCACATTTACATCTTTCGCTAGTTTAACAGCTTAAACTAAGGAGGCAGATACTTTTTAGCATTTTCCAGTACATTATGCTTTTCTTGTACTTGTTTCATTTGTGAGTTTTCAAGCGGCTGTAACAATGAATTAGAGAAAAAACAAAATTTGCTAGGTACATATTTTTAGCAACACCTACGTATATATTTTCATGACTTTTATTACTTCCACATCTAATTTTCGTTGGTTAAATAGACCTAAAATGTTCTGAAACGTCTAAGTATCAAATTTAAGCAAAGTCTGTCGGTTCTACTTCAAATTTGGAACACTTGTATACCACGACGAGGTCTGGAGCTAGTTACATTTTGAGCTTAATCGGTTGAGGAGTTTGGGATTAAATAATGATAATACACTTTTTCCTTAACTATCGGTAATTCACAAAAGATGCAACATATGCCCTTCAAATTACACATGTCATTACACATATGACACATATACATCATTGCAGAGCCTACAAACGTAAAGGGCCTACAATTTTTTAGTTTATTAGGGTCAAGGGTTGAGGGGGTTGTAGGAGGGTATTTAAAATATTATAAGTCAAATAAACATTTTTAACATTAATTTTAACAATTACAGTGGAGCTCTAACAAAATCCTCCTCTTGTTGCACCCTCTCCACCCCCCAGGGGTATGTGGTAACGGATACAAGATATAAGGAAATAATAAAAAAATTGTTAAAATGTATATGTATAGCCACGCTAAATTATACATATATTTTGATTTAGCAAATGGCGTTATTTGTTGTCCCACTATAGGGTTGGGGCAAGGGACTTATACTTTGAAATGAATTAAGTAAGATATTTATAAGACATGTCGCTTATAGGTTTTTTGAGGTAGAAGAATTCAAAAAAACACAATAATAAGCCTCTATCCTCATTTTTCCTACTATATCCATTTCCAATACAATAATTATGACCTATATAGCATTATTTGATAAATGACATTAGGTTATAAAAGTGAAATGGGTTATAAAAGTTATTTTGGTCATATGGGTCATAAAGGTCATATTGGTTCTATTGGTCATAAAAGTCATGTCGGTTATATGAGTCATAAAGTTTATTAAGAGCATACAGATAATAATGGTTATAAAGAACAAAAAGTCATAAAGACCATATTGGTCACAAAGGACATACTGCTTATATTTGTCATAAAGATCGTACTAGTTGTATTGGCCGTAAACTCCATATTGGTCACAAAGATCGCACAGGTCATATCCTATATTATGATGAGTCATACAATAGATGAGTCCACTATATGTCTATAGATGAGTCCTAAAGGTAATACAGTTCATAAAATTCGTATTGTTTATATAATTCATAAATTTCATACAGGTCATGAAAGGCATAAATGATATATGGGTCATAATGGTCTTATTGGTCATAAAAATTAAAAACCTGTCATAAAGGTCATGAAGTTCATAGAAATCATAAAGGTCATATAATTCATAAAGAATACAAAGATCATTAAGTCCATAAAGGTCATATCCAAATTTACTTTTGAAAACAAACGAATTTTTTTGAGATTTAGTTTGATTAAATATGGAAAAATTTGATGCGGAAGTAGTGATTCCTTAGACAGCGATTTTTTGGGCATACTATACTTTGCACCGCTGCCCTTTTTTTTAATAATAATAATAATAATATTAATACAGTGTCCACAAATTACACCGACAACATTCGACTGTAGGTTAATGGTAAAAAAATAAATACGATCTACAGAAAAAAGTCGAGTTAAAAAAGGTTTCTTTTTTTTGTTTTTTGAATTATAGTAATACCATTATACACATTCAGTTTACAGCAAGTATGGCAAGTCAGTTTCTGTCATTTTAGCTCAACATTCATTTTGGATAAAATATTAAGTGGCGTCCGGTGGTATTTGAAATGCTCGTATTTTCATAAGGAGGCTTGGGACCCACATAATATTTTTCGGGGTAATTGCTAGACCTAAGTAGAAGGTTATAATAGCAAAAACAACTTCTAATGAAACTTGCGATTTTTTCAAAAAACGTCTGCCTCCACAGAAGATCTTGGAAACGGCTTGCAAAATCACAAGTATATAAATACTTTTATTTGGTGCTTATGAAAAAAAAAAATATTTCGCAAATATTTTACAAGCCATTTTTAAAGACTTCTGGGGAGACATTAAAAAAATTCGCTAGTTTATTTTGACATTTTGTTGCTATTATAGCCTTCTACTTATGTCGGTTAAAAAATTCGCTAGTTTATTTTGAAATTTTGTTGCCATTATAGCCATTCTACTTATGTAGGTCTAGTAACCACCTCCTAAAGTGAATCCCACTCCTCCTTACGAAAATACAAGTAATTCAAATTTCACCAGCCGCCACTGAGTCTCTTTCTCTACTAATTGTAAGTTTAGTTTCATTTATATTTTGATATCGTAAATAGTTTTTTTTTTAGAAACTAGGCTGTGCAGCAGGCAAATTTTCGATTTCGATTCGATAACCATTGTCAAATTGTTGGTTGGGTATTACTATTGAAACAATTAAGTATTTTTTTGTAAAAGTAAAAGATTTTTTTTGTAACTGAACTTATTCTGTGCTGGAGGAGAAATCAGGTTATTTGCATTCTTATAACAATTTTTTGATGTACTATACATAGGTATCACTGTTGTTTAAAATTACAATCTTATTTCCCTTATGATTTTTATTTCCCTTTCGTAACCGACACAATTTTTCCTTTTTTTCTTTCTTAGGTTGGATTTCGAAACAATTTTTCATAACGCTGGTGAAACTGCTTCTCTGCCAAATAATTTAGAAAAATCGGGTGGGTATTGATGGTCTCTAAAATTATCTATCTATTTGATTCTCATTGTTGTTGAGCGTAATACAAACAACTGCCTGTTTACTAAAATACATTATCTTCGTAAACATTTCAATTATAATAAATACAGTCTAAGACGTCTGCAGAAGGAAAAACTAAATTTTTATACGCACGACACCTACTAGTAACATATTCTCTTTTCCATATTCTGTACATTTTCATATTCTGTAGCATTCGTAGACCGTCACACAATTTAAAGGCATAATATGTACATACATATATACCTTCATATATCTTGCATAAAAGGTTTTAATTAAAATTTTATGTGTCAAATCTGACGTAATATCAACATAGTTGCAGCAAATGTGTGAATTTTAGTTGCACTGCAATATGGATCGCAAGATGTGTTATTGAAATTGGTGGTAGTCGCCGTATGTGATTTATTGAATTTTTTCTCATAAATCAGACAAAGGAAAATATTCTTATTGTGAACGAAATGCGCTAAAGCAGTAAAATGATCGTTTTGAAAGGACAGACGGTCATTGTGACCATGGAGCAGTTCCATAAATCGTTTCCAAGTACTTTACAAAGATTAATATGTATTTTGTGGAGAATATATATTTGTCAACTTTTATTTAAAATAGGTTTATGGTAAAATCCCATAATCGTTAAAATTTAGTACTTAGAAAATTGTTCACTTATAACGGTTATTATTTAAATATATTTTAATTTAATTAAAAGAAACTACCAATGTAATCATTACTTCCACATTCAATGTTTCCACATTTAATTAGACCAAATCGTTGAAAACATCAGTTTATATTCCAAAAAGTATGATATTATTAGGTATATGTTTGGATATGATCTTTATGACTTATATGACATATATGACCTCTTCATCTTTTGTGGCATATACGACCTATATGACCTTTATGTTCTACATGACCTTTATAACATATGTATATGACATCAATGGACCTGACATACCTCTATAACCTTTATGACATTTGTGCCTTGATGACCTGAATGGGCTGCCTGAGACTTATGATCTATTTTGGACATGGATATGGAAGTAAAAATGAGAGAAGAGACTTCATAATATGACATTTGAATTCTTTTACCTCAAAAATCAATAAAACGTCACGTCACCATCAGCCAAATAAACATAAGTTTGGTTGCACATAAGTTTTCACAAATTTTTAATATATTCCTTATAATTTGTTTACCTCATGTTCTCCTCCTATCCTTTTTCGTCCTCCTTGTTCGTTTTAAACTTTTATAGTTCCCCAGAAGCTTCTTTTATCCTTCTTACTCACATTTTCATCTTCTCAACATTCATGTTCTTTTGTCCTTAACCTTTATTTGTCCTCGTTGTCCTCTTTAATCTTTTTCTTTTTCTGCCGATCCTCCTTTCGTCTTTATGAGTCTTATTTTTGACCTCCTTAACATAACAGGCCCTTTTGTCCTCCTTTTGCCTCTTTGTTCTCATTGTGTCATCTTTGTTCTCCTTTTATCCGCCTTCTGTTCCTCTAAACCTCATTCTGTCCTTATCCTATTAAAAACATATTTTCTCCCGCACCTCTTTTTGTGTTCTTTAATCTTATTTTGACCTCCTTAATTCGTGTCCATATTTTGTCCTCCTATTCATGCTCTTGTCCCCTATGTCCTTTTGCCCTCTTTTATCTTCCTATCCTCCTTAACCTTCTTTCCCTTCTCTCCTCATTAACCTTGACCTCCGTATGTCGTTCCTTCCTTCGTAAACCTTAACCTCCGTTTGTCCGTCTTGTTCTATTTGACCCTGATTTCCGCCTCGGTCAACCAACCATATTTTCCTGGACTTCTTGATTTGATCCATTTAACATTTTTAATATCTTTGACATTGACTAATTTACCTTATTTACCGATTAACCTTCTTTAACAGACATATTCGATGTTTTCACCGTTTGAACTTATACGGTCCTTTGACGTTTTACATCCCTCCACTTAATACTAGATAAAAATAAAAAATGGGAATAGCAACTTAATAATGGTACATTTTAATTTTTCTGTCTCAAAAACCTATCAAACAATACATCATATCAATATTTTTTTTATTTAAAATTGAGATTCGACTCCTCGCCCTCATGCTACAACAAATAATGTTATAAAATCTTGAATGAAATATAAATTAATTCAAGATATGATTTTCGGTACACATATGTTTTCACCGATTTCTTATATTTAATTCCAGTTAATCCCCCTTGTAACCACAAAAAAGGGAAGGGGGGTCCGAAGAAGCCAAACCTCAGCAAAATTAACATTTTCAATTTCAATATTTGGTTTGGTCACACAGATGTTTTAAAATTTTTAATATTTTCCTTACGTTTTATCCCGCCCCCCTCCGTATCCTCAGGGGGAATGAGCGAAGAATAGATTTTTATAGAGATCTATCCTCTTACTAATTAATAAAATTTATGTTAAAACAATTTTTGACCTATTTTGAATGCTTTAAACCTTTCAACCCCCTCAAACCCCCACCATCCAGCTGACAACGGTTATATTTGTAGACTGGTATGTTGTACATTTGCCGCAAATTTGAAGTGCATATCTTGTTGCATCGTTTGTGAATTATCCATAGGCAAGGAGAAAGTGTAGTACCCCTTTTTAACCCCCAACCCCTTCAACCGCTTATGCTCAAAAGCTCCAGATCTCGTCATGGTACATCAGAGTTTCAAATTTGAAGTTCACATCTTGACGCGTCCTTGAGTTATATATAAGCCGAATCAAATAATATATAAGCCGATGAAATTATAACAAATATAGGAGCTAAAGGAACAAAAATAAAAACAGCCTACTGGTTCACTTTAATAAACACTTTCATCACATTAAGAAATTCTCTCCTACCCCATAACTGGACATCGGGTAGACAGATTTTAAGTATATTTTTCCCCATTGTGTAAAACACCAAACTACCTTTCAAGTGAGGTGCAACATAGCCAATCTAACAATTTAATTTTTTTTTAATTTGGTGGCGCTTGATGCACTCTCTGTGAATTAAAAGTTAGTTAAAAAACTTTGGTTAGTCTAGTTTTACCTCGACTTTATCCGAATTCCTTACTCAATCCGTTCAAAAACTGAAGGAGAGTTACTATAATCCAAACCTTATATAGGTAAATTCACCCCATTTTGACGTCGAGATGTAAAGATGTTCCTAGTAACATAGCGCCTACTGTATAATGTACTGTTTATGTTTGTAGAATGATCTTTTTAAATGTTTGTGGAATCATTTTTTTAAATGTTTGTTATACGCTGAAGGTTCCAGTCCCACTCCAAAATGTAAGAATGCCCGCATGTACGGGCTTTTAGCAATCCATTTAAGTATCATTTGTAAGTTACCTAATTAGTTACAAATTTTCACACTGTTCATATTATACGCTAACATCACGAATTGCTGTCCTGTAGTCGAAAAATAAATATTGGAACAAATAGCTCGGTTGACCTTCATCTGTGAAGGTCGTAATAGAATTGCATAAAAGAATTGCACCCCACGTGTAAGCAAATAGGACGCGGGTGTCGCCGTCGTTAGTGACAGCCGGAAACCTACGAGTACGCGCCCGTGTCTCTCTGACAGTAACTCGATACCTGGTTCATATATCATATTTTACATGAAGGAAAGTTAGCTCAAAACTTGGATATCTTGTATAGTCCAAGAGCTCGCGACAAAAATATGCGAGTGTTTAGTAAAGGCCCCTATTTCAGTATAGCATTATATTAAGTGTATTAAATTCCAAGCATTTTCAAACTAACCGCCGTTTATGCGTAAGTTGTGACAACAGAGCGCGCTGCTTTCTCTTAGAGGACCACCGAGATTTAGAACAGACTAGAGGGAATGCATTACATTTGCCCTATATGTAAAAATTGGCATAAACATAGTCCTACCAATATGGCGGGCTTGCCAGATGTGTACTTAAAATTTTTAGGGGCTACGATTTACTAAGATTATATATCATCAATTTTAAGAGTAAAAGATTTACAAATGAATTGTTTTAGCATTGACAGCAAGTATTTGTTGCCATCAAATTTGAATAGCATTAGAAATAAATATAAAATATAAGGCCTCTTATATACTATCCAACTGTGTTAAAAAAAGCATGCATTCAAAACCAGACAGGAGCAAGCTTGTCTAGTTTTCTGTAAAGAAATTTTTGGAGACCTAGATGGAATACACAAATGGATATAAGAGTATTTGTATCCATCATTTAAAAATTAAGATTTGAAAAATCACACTTCATATTATAATGAATAATTTAAATTTTGAACTAATGAAATGTCTAAAATTACTCTAATGAAGTTATATAGATATAGTAATAAAACCAAAAACAATTTATTATCCGTTAAATTTGTATGTACAATGTAGTTGAAACATTTATATAAAACATGTATAACAAAACTTGAGGCCTCTTGAAGTTGATGGTACAGATACCTCTTGAAATGATGATTCCTCCATAACATTCACCACTTCTCTGATTTCACTACTCATTTGTTTTGCCTCACTTATTGAAGATGGCGATGGACTACATTCCATTGGCTCGTCATAATTTACTGGTGCTAATAAAAGCGTTGGAACAGAATTTTCTCTTAAACGTACAATACCACACGCAGAAGTTCTGTCAAAGCACTCTTCGACGAAATGATCCAAGCAAACAACTGCTTGTTTAGAAAGTGAAAGACGTTGCTTGCGTCCCATCGTTAACAATAGTTGACGGTCTCGTTTCATTTTTCAGCAATCTACAACCAGAAATAGAATATTATAGAAAATATGCTAACATCATCAAAGAATGAATTAATTATATATATAGGACAGCATATTGTCATCATCATAAACATACTCTAATAAAATGGAAAAAAATATTTTCTGAAACACTACATTATATTGGTCCTAGTAAAAATATATATATATAAATATGTCTTCAATCAATAAGCAATTTTAAAGTAAATACCAGACAAAAATTGTGCCAACTTTTGATATTGAATAAGAAATAAAATTATTTGTAAAGAGGTCAATACAATACTTATTGTCAGATACGGACCTGTGAAATGTCACTCCCGGCATATTTTCCTTATTTGTCTGGCTCTTGCCGCAGTCCTGCACTATACACTTTCTCATAATGTTTGTATGTTCTCACTTGTAATCTTATCTGTTGTCACTTGTCGAACGAAAAATGTTTTCATAAAGCTAAGGTTTGAGTGTGTAAAAAACAAATCAAATTCAAGAGTCGGGTAGACTAACGATAAAAAAGAAAATATTTCTTCGATTGCTAAAAAATAAGTGTTTTTGGACAAATTTTGTATTTTGTATTTTTCTTTTATTCAGAAGTCCCTATTGATCACCTAGAGAGGAGAAATGCTCACAGAAGCCTCTGTTGTAATGGGAAAACGGAGAATTTATCAAGTGACCCCACTTGAAGAGGTCAAATGTATACAAAAAAATATGCTAATATTTTTTGCTGTATTTAACTGAGAGCTTTAAGCAATAAACTGTTACAAACTAGAAATCTGTCCGTTTGGCTATGAAAACGTTTACTGTTTGTGTATTTTTAATAAGTGCAAAATTGAAGTAAACGAAAATCCGTGCTCATTACACCCCAGCTGACGGTACCTACTTACTTCCAGCGACTGCCGACTGTGATGGTTTTGTATATACAGGGTTGGAAAGTCCAAGATTTCAAAGCCGAGCATTAAAATATAGAAACGAATAAACTCCTCAAGTAACGGGAACTGACAGAGAAATATTATATCCTTAGTTGTCAGACTTACATGCCATTTTAAAACTTTTATGAGCGTTATTCTCTGTCTTTCGTGTTTACATCAATATGATAGCAATAAATTATGTAGGGCCCCACCCATATATTATAATGCGCACGTGTGAATTGAATTTTTATCTAGACTCTAGAGAACCATAACCAATTCGGCGATAGGCGGTCGGTGATGGGCCGTGTCAACTACCCCTCTCTTCACATTCTATCACGCGCAGGTTTCATACGTTTCTTATACGTGTACGAGCGTGAAACACGGTTGCATCTAACTGTCTTTTAACGTATTATCTTCTACACATGTATCGCCAATATGTAAAGGTGCAATTTCCTAATCTGTCTGTATGTCGCTTGACTATCTTTTTTTTTTTCGTATATTATATTCAATAATCTAACATTATGCAAAGTTTCAGCTTTTAGAAAACACTAACTTATATCGAACCTTATTTTCACATCAAGTGCTGACGCCACGCTCTAGAACTGTGGTTTTTTGATAATTTTGTAGCCAATTGATATTCAATATGGGACGTTTTTTGTCAAACGAAACAAAGCTCGGACCAAAATTCCTTTTGATGGATTTTAACAATTTTGGGACTAAAATTATATTTTTGAATCCGCTTCATGGTCCCGTTGGGCAAATCTGTAGATTTCAAATAGACGGTTCAAAATGGCGGTTAGAAATCAAAGAAAAAACGAGTCTTGAGATTGAGAAAAAAATTCACACCAAATATTTGTTTTTCGGCTCAAATTGTTGGTAAAGGATGGCTCTAAAAATTGATGTGATAGGTTGGTCAAATCCAAGATGGCGGATCCAAAATAGCGTATCAAAATTTAAAATAGCGGAAAGAGTAATAAAAATCAAACATTTTGTTCAAACTCGCAAACAAAATGCTCAAAATTGGTTTGTGAAGGGATTTCGTGTATAGATTTTCGAAATTCAAGATGGCGGATCCAATATGGCAGGCAATATTTCAAAAAAATCAACGTTTTCACACCAAATTTCGTGTATCCGGGGGGTTTTTGGGGTTGCTGAATACGAATTTGAAATGAGATTTCTAAAAATGTATAAATCAAAATGGCGGATCCAAGATGGCGTGTGAAATTTCAAAAAATCAACCTGTTTTTCCCAAATTTAGCGCAATTGGGGTTTTTTATAGGTCGTTGATTACAAATTTGACGTAAGTTTTATAACAATCTACAAACAGATGGTGGATAGTAAAGCGATTAGAGTTCAATGGGTGATCCATCGGAACAACCTTAATTTTTAAAAGCTCTGCGTTTAACAGGGTTGGAACAGTTTTCTTTTTTTGTTTTTTATTTTTATTTATTTTTTTCAGTATTTTTTTGTTTTTAATATTTTTTTCTGTATTTTTTTTTATTCCTACTAATATCATTTAATGTTAATTACTGGAAATGTATTTATTTTCTATACATTTTTTTATAGAGTGGTAAAAACGTAGATAGTTATATTTTTCACCGCTAGGTGGCTACTAATATCCACAAGAGAGAAATTAAACTTTTTGATTTTGTGACGAACACATTTTTATTATAACCTAAATACGAGCATCACCCTTATGTAGCAGAATATAATAAAAATGTAGGAAAACAATAGTAGGAATGATAAAAAAATAATACAATAGTAAAAAGGCAAAAAAAAAACAAAAAACAAAAAAAAACAGAAAAAGGTAAATAAATTTTTTACACAAAATAAATCAAAAATGAAAAAAAGTGATGCGGGCTTCGAATATAAGAAGACAATCTCGACCCCGTTAAACGCAGGTTAAAATTAAGGTTGTTCCGATGGATCACCCATCGAACTCTAATCACTTTACTATCCACCATCTGTTTGTAGATTTTTATAAAACTTACCTCAAATTTATAATCAGCGACCTACAAAAACCCCCAAATGCGCTAATTTGGCAAAAACAGGTTGATTTTTTGAAATTTCACACGCCATCTAAGATCCCCATTTGTACATTTTTAGAAATCTGATTTCAAATTCGTATTCAGCAACCCCAAAAACCAATGTATACACGAAATTTGGTGTGAAAACGTGGATTATTTGAAATTTTGTCTGCCATCTTGGATCCGCCATCTTGAATTTCGAAAACCTATGCACGGATTCGTGATCAGCGACTCCAAAAACCCCTCTCAAACCAATTTTGAGAAAGTTTTTGAACAAAATGTTTGATTTTTATTACTCTTTCCACTATTTTAGATTGTGATACGCCATTTTCGATCCGCCATCGAGGATTTGACCAACCTATCACATCAACTCTTTAGAGCCATCCTTCACCAACAATTCGAGCCGAAAAACACAAATATTTGGTGAGAATTTTTTTATTTCAAGACTCGTTTTTTCTTTGATTTCTAACCGCCATTTTGAGGCGCCTATTTGAGCCGCAAATTTCCAAATTTGCCCAGCGGGACCATAAAGCGGATTGAAAGACATAATTCTAAGCCCAAAATCGTTAAAATCCATCTAAAGGAATTTTGGTCCGAGCTTTGTTCCGTTTGACAAAAAACGTCCCATATACAAAACAACGATACAGTTAACAAAATAAACGACATTTAACAAGAAGAACAGATCTTATTTTACAATATGATGACCACCAAATAAAATTCCAATACATAATTATTTTCTGTAAAGATCGCCTCATTTTTGCAAAATTCCATGATTGTCTTTAATTTCATTCTGGAGTGGGTACTGGAACCTTCGGCGTAGAAACAAAAAACTGGACGTCTTCCACGAAACACCGAACTACTACACTTTTCTCGACGCGCGTTTCGCCAACCAAGTTGGCATCTTCAGGAGAAGATTAAAACTAGTAGTTTTAATTTAAAGAAGATTAATTATTATTGTTATAAAGTGCCTTAGATTTTTCAAATATAGCATAAGAAAAAGTCAAAATGCCGATGAAAAAAAATATAAAACAAAATAAAAGGATTAAAAAGATTTTGACACACTAATTTAAAAAAATATAATTAATTCTACGTTTATAAGAAACACTGGCCCAAAAATTATGAATAGAAAGAAATGTCGTCAAAATGTATCAAAACAGTTTTACTATCCTTCTAAGACGTGCCCAGAGAAATAATAAAAATTAATTGGTTCGTTATCAAAATTTTAAACGATTAATTAAAAGCCGTCATAACTTTCTTAATAGCAGTTTGCGATAATTAAGTTCCGTGCATTTGTCATCAATATGAAATTCTGCGTTTTAAGTTAAAACTTCTTCATTAATAATTAGATCTGAAAAGCTTCAGAGAACGCGATAACGACGAAAGCAATAAGTACAGACGAGTCTGATACGTCAAGACGATGAAACCTGAACTTTAATAGTGCAGCAATGGGTTCAGAACAAATATTGTAATACTGTAATAGTAACAAACACTGCAATAGTAAGTGAACAAATACTGTAATAGTAACAATATTAATATAAAATATACCTTTCGGGAGGAGGTTTGGCAAATATGGAATATATCGGATAATATGGAATTCACTTTAATTTCTAAACTGAAAGTGCTATCGAGGGAATGTTAGACGTATAATAAACCCATGATACACTATTGTTTTTAATGTGTCGAAAGTTCCCTATTGGAATCAGCAACGCCATCAGTGAAGAATATAAAATTGCCAAAGTTAAAAATATTTGATTATAATAAGAATAAGACAATTACAATAAGAAATTTGAAACAGTGTACCAACACTTTCAGGGGATTATCATTTAATGATTACGAAAGTAGGTTGTTTTATGAAAATGTTGATTTATGAAAAATAGTCTTCCAGGGTTAATCATGATAGTTAATTAAAAAATTTGAACATTGTATAAGTATCTCAAACGTCCTGACGATGTATAGTTTCTCAATATGTCCTACATTACACCAAGAATCGTTTTGTCACCGAATACACACCGAACCACAAACGTAATACGATTTGGAACGACCGAGAGATATTACCTGTTCATTTTTTGTAGTTATTAGAGATATCTACAGTCAACGACGGATGCATTCAAAACAAAGTATAAATTACCTACATTTTATATCACGCTAGCTTATTAATTGGTTGCTTTTAAAGATTTATCCACTTAAGTGATCTAATAAACTCAGAAGATAAGAATGAGAAAATATAATCTGCGAATCCTAGTTTACCTGTTCTTATTAGATTTGTGCAAATATACCTCCAAACAAATAATTTTTCACCAGCCTGGACTTATCGACGCGTTAATAACTGCAGCTACAACTACAAAGCTACTTTTGGTGCTCTTTTAGTTTAATGAATTCCCTGCCTCAAGTTGTCACTAATACCGATTGTCTGTATATCGATTGTCGAAAATGAGCAAGTAATTGAAATTAATAGAACAAAATTTAAGAAAAATTTGCCTACTTCATTAATTTAAATTAATAAGTCTCTGTCATTTCATTACTGTTAAGAGCCTTTCTAAAACTAAACGCGTGGAGTGCGATATCCAAACAAAAAAATGTATCGTTCTTTATTTTGCAATGGGGGAAAAATGACTAGCAAAGTTTATATGAATATGTTGCAGATTTATTTCTACCCTCAGTTGGTGCAAAAAAAGCAGCTATACGGTATTTTTTCAGTAACATGGTGCTCCATTTCATTATTCGTTTCTTGTAAGGAGTTTTGTAACAGAAAGCTTTAGGAATAGGTTTGGGAAGAGGTGGATATGAAGTGCTGGCCAATTGAGTGGCAATCGCACATTCATCGGAATGAACAGTGCTAGATTTTCTTGATGATATGAGGTATGTTAAGGATATATGCTAAATCTCATTCCGCAAACCTGAAAAGTTGCGTCGAAACATTGTCAGCATTTTTCAAGGGATAACTCCAAAAATTGAGTAATTCGTTTATTGTATTAGATTTCCAAAGTATATAGATGTGTATGTTAGATACTTGGAATATGTACCACCACATTTAAGCTGTTTTATTTTGGTTCAATCGTATATTTTTAATTTTCGATTTAACAAAATTAATCTTTTTTAATTAAACCTTGTTAGTTTAAAAATTTCAATTGTAGTTCCTTTCAACGTCACATGAAATAAATGTTATATTTTTAAAAAAGTACAAAAATCCAGTGTTCCAGCCAACTGTACTTTTATGTTTGAATTAATCATACTCAAAATCTTCCCGTATGGTATGTAACAAATATTTAACATAACATGTAAAAAACTTTTTGAAAAGTAAATAAACGGCGAAAAACATATCCTTCTAAGTTTTTCTCTGTAACAGATATACTTATAGTCAAAGTGGATAAGAATTGTTTAGGACCCCCAAACATGTTTTTAAAAATTAAATTAACATCCATTTTGATAGTAAAGTATAATAAACTATACATTTCTGGAAAGCGGAAGACTGCAGCTTTTCTTTGGCGAAACATAAACACAGTGTTGTATGCAAAATAGTGGCGAATTTCAACATTCAAATTGAATATATTTTAAAATATTTTGTTTGGTGTAAACAGATACATTTGCATTTAAAATAGTAGCGAATTTTAACATTGAAATTGACCATATTTTTAAAAAAATCCTGTAAATTTGAAAGTTGAAAAGACAAGTAATTAGTTTTTAACACAGTATGAAAAAAAAATTTGAAATATTTTAGTAAATTGACTGCCGAACACCGCATTTTAGTAAGTTCGCTCTGTTAAAGAATATTTAAGATAAAAATGGGTCAGAATTCTCTGGGACACCCGACGAAGAGATATGAATTGAGTTGTTTATAATACATCTGTTGCCAACATCTAAACACATTATAGGTGGTAAGATGCACTGTTGTCCGAATGAATCCAAGTAGTAAGTAATCGATCACAACCGGTCATATTATGATCGATTGTGGCTGACTTCTCTATTTCAAAGAATAATGTGAGATACTCATACGCAGTGTGTGAATCAACGATGTATTAAAACAAACAAAAAGTTGCAAGAAATAGCTTAAGTGGTATATAATTATTTATTTAAATAATGCAGACTTTCATTTAATGACATTTGACAACTTCGATTTTGACACTTCATTCAGTGAATCGGGATTATTTATCACAATCTCTTAGATATTCTGTACGAGTTTTTGACCAATCATAAGTCGTTTACGCGCGTATTTTCTAGCGCGGTAGTTCTAGTTCTAGTCTTCTTGAGCGCGGTATAGTAACATCTGACAAATTAATTACATAAAATTGATAGAAATAATATTTATTTCTGGTTTTGGGTTTCATGTTTAAGAGTTCAGAACAGTTTTTTCTATGATTTCTAAAATCTTTTCAAAGAAAGTATGGTCTACACCATGGTTGGCAAGGCATATTCTGTAACCTATTGTAGAATATTCTTCACTTTACTTGACCCCACGCCCATATTCGAATTTGGCAAGTAAACAAATAAGCAATTTATGAAGGAGTAACAAAATCTATATTTATTTTTCGTCTGTGGATATAATAGTAATAAACTAGTACGGGTTAAAAATAACGTGAAATTGTGAATTTATGTCATTATCTTGAGAAAGTAGATTTTGGAACTGATTATAGCCGGATGATCAGGGCTAAATCGAATTTCGTTTCAAATATTTCTTTATTATTCTCAATAAATACTATGGAACTGGGTAAATCCAGTAATTTTGAATGGTCATAATTAATCTTCTAAATTCGTGTTTATATACTCACGAACTGCGGAAAGAACAATGTCGAAAATATTTATATTGGATGAATTTGTCTGGCTAAATTCCGTATAAGCGGCTCTTAACAAATCGTAATCACTTTCGAATTCTATTATGGCAATCGCAGTTCGTAACTCGGCTTATCTTTTATTGGATCCATATATCATTAACTGGGTATTAGATCTCAATACGCACCTTTAGCAACTTATCACAGATTTCCGCAGAAGTACCAGAATTCCATTAAAAACGTGAGCAAAGTAAAAAAAAAGTGAGCGTTTAGTTTGTTTTTAATCCTTATTATTGTCTACTTTTTCACCTGTTAACATATTTTAATTAACTGTTGAAATTAAGTTTTCGTCTCGTATATTCAAAAAGTAATTGCGTAGTGTATACAGTAGGGTCTTTTACGGTACCGCCATATTACTCGGTTATTTTCTATATATACGATACTTGTTGCTAGTACGACTCTATTACAGTCAATGAATTGCTACTCGTATGGTTAAAAGTCCTTAACGAACGCTAGTTTCAGTTCCTCTACTAAATTTTATTTGACTAAAAACTGATTTGACTAAAAACTGCAACACCCAATAGATATTAGTTAAGAAATTTGTTTGAAATTTCACATAAGATATATTTCAATGTAAAAAAAAGAATCAATGTTATCTTAGTATTTGGTCCTATTTTCATGTACCAAAGTGCATGTTTTGAATCAGGTTTGCTAAATATAAATCAATTCTTCAGTCCTGCTTTTATACATTTATAGTGTTCTATATAAGTCAGTTCTGTTTTTACACTTTTACAGCGAATATTATTATTTACGATTACTTGAATTCGACAAATTCAAAGTAATCGTCAATTAAGTGATTTTGATTGTGGCCAGATTGTTGGTATTAAAGAAGCCGATTTTTTTCTTGCCAACCATGTACCATAACGTAACAACATATTTTAAGATGTTAGGTCAGGTGGTCTGAAAAAGATGTTTATGGGTGTCGCCGAGTATCAGGGTGATCTAGGAGGACTACAGATTTGTTTACTTATCTGTTGCTAGAAAAATGTGTATTATTTGCTGATGACACAACTATCTTAGAATTTAATTTGGATAAACTAATTCTTACTCAAATTATAAGCAAACTGGAGATTAAAGCGAACGCGTGGGTCTGTCGCAAATTATTTAAAGCTAAATGATAATAAAACCCAGCTGTTGATCATTTCCAGTAAAGGAGTTACTGCAAGTACAAACCCAGAAAATGGGATAAAGATGCTAGGTATTACTCTAGACAATTAAATAAACTGGTCGACGCACATACAACAGATGTATGCAAAACTATCTACTTCTCTGATTTTATTAAGGCAACTTAAAAAAGTCATTACGTTCGAAATTCTTACCCCACCATTTTTATCAGATATTTTTTATAGTGTTTTATAGTGTTTGTATAGATTACTGAAATAGTTAATATATTTTTTACTGAATATTACATAACATAAATTTTACTCTTACTTGGATTTTTTCAGTCACTTTTTCGTTCACCTCATAGTTATTGTAATTTTATCCGATTTTTATTTTTATTCGGTTATTTATTGCATTTATTTTCTTTATACAATTTGTATGTTTTCTGTAAATTTATATGTTTTGTAATCAATAAACTTCCCCTTGTTTTTGTCGTGTGTAAACACTTATTTGGTGTCAATATGAATGTAAATAAATAAGATTGTGGTGAATGTCATTTGAGAATGTTGGCGGTAAGCGGGAATTTTCTACAACATGAGTTGTAGGAAATTTTCAGAGGGAAACTTATAACAAAGAGCTTCTATATTTCTATGGAATGCTGATATAGACGAATAAGACCCTACGAACTTGGTTTTTACCTAACATTACTATGTCTACCCCTTCGAATTCGTAGGCAGCAATGGTGTAATGAATGCACTGCATATAGTAATATGCAGTAACATTACAAACGGAGTGCTTATATAAGACCCTATGAACTTCGTTAACTTAGTTTTTACCGAACATTTCTATGTTTACCCCTTTCTCCAATCCATTACGCTTGTAGACTGGAATGGTGTAATAGATACACAAGGTACAGCAATGGTGTTATGTGGTCTTTAGCGACGAGGCCCGATTGTGTTTGTGGGCTCATCATGGACGCAGAACGGTGAGTCGTTTTTGTGGGATATGCTTGAATTTACAACTAGATATTGAACGCCGTACTGTTATTACACGTAAAGTGGTGGCTTGGAGTGCAATATGTGTTGGTAGTAAGGCGCCTTAGTTTTCCTTCAGGGCAATTTGATCGCTGCGAGTTACATAGCCGATGTTTTATAACCTGTTGCAGTTCCATACCTTCGGCGGTTGATTGAACCAATGTTTAAGGTTGTAAAACCCGCCCTCACATGGCAAGAGCTACGACACAGTTAAGAGAACAAGCTCATGTATACATATATGTACTTTCATGGCCTGCATGTTCTCCCTATCTCTCACCGATCGAACATGTCTGGGATGTGATCGGTACCAGATTGGATCATTTACCCCATCTCAACAAGCTTTGGTTTTCCATACAAAAAAGGATGGATTGATATACTCCAAGGTGAAATTGATCAGTTATTTCAGTGTCCCTCACCAAGTAAATGAGTGCATAATCAATCACGGCGGTGAAACTCATTACTGAATATTTTTAGCTGTTGTTTATTACTTCCACATCCACGTAGTGGAGTATATAGTAATAATGAAGTATAGTAATAATGAAAAATTGTATTGGCTATATAGCTTTAAATTGTTCTGAATCATCGAGGTTTTAAGTTAAAAAATCTTTCTGTCTGTATGTCTCTTAATCTTTATTGTGTGCACGATCGAGAACGCGTTAAGATATCAACTTTAAATTTGGAACGCTTATGTATCATGTTGAGGTGTGGAGCTGATTAGATTCTGAGCTTAAACGGTTGAAGGGTTGGGGGATAAATGGGGGTTTTTCATTCCTATAGGTAATTCGCAAACGATGAAAGATATGCATTTTAAATTTGAGACACAATGCCATATTATATAATATAATAGACTATAAATATAGAGATTTTTAGTTTACTAGGTTGGGGGTTGAGAGGGTTGAAGAGGGTAAAAATTCAAAATAGGTGAAATATTTTTTAACATCAACTTTAATTACACAGTGAGGAGAGCTTTCTAAAACTCCCCTGTTCTTCTTACCTCCTTTGAAGTACGGGAGGGGAAAACTCGAATAAAAGAAAGTAATATTAAAAACATGAAAATTTATGGGTAGCCAAACCAAATATGCAATTCGTGTTAATTTGGCTGATACGGTTTTTGTTATACACAGGAGGGCACGAGGGCGGGTGTTTTGTTCTTAATATGAACTAATAGAAATATCCACATGTGTCGTTTTATAGGTTTTTGAGGTAGGAGAATTGAAAAATAACATTATTGAGAATATAATTTGACATTCTAACGATTTACTTTAATTAAGGTCCGGTACTTTTAGTTAAGGCGGATTAATTAAACTGACTGACGATTAGACTGTAAGTGTTTTCTATACTCTCTCTTCTATACACATTTTCACAGTCTTATCACAGTCTGTTAGTTAATCGCCTTAACCGGGAGTAAACGTACCGACCCTAAATGTGGAAAATTTGGATGTGGAAGAAGTGATTCCATTGGCGTTTTTGTCTTTTTGAAAACCTAATCATTTATTTATGACATATATCGAAGTACATATGATGTGTAAATTTCAAATACAATGCTTAACCAAAACTGGGTATTGTGGTTTTTATTAAAATCAGTATAGATTATAAAAATTCAATCTCAAGTGCCATGGGCGACATCTAATAACCAAATCCTCATTTTAAATAGAGAAAATTATTTGGGAATCAAAATATCTTATTAAGTTAAAAGAAATGTGTCAACGATATGGCATGTTTTTACGATGCATTTATATCGAAAACGACATTCATTCATTCATTACGGTTGAGTTTTTTCTGTCTATTTTATCGATTCGAAAAGGACTAATGTGAGGACAAATAATTCGTTTTTTTCGGATGTCCGTCTCTCGTAATGTACATAGATACAGGTATAACGGAACTAAATTAGCT
Organism: Aromia moschata; assembly: GCA_029963805.1. Classification (NCBI taxonomy): domain Eukaryota; kingdom Metazoa; phylum Arthropoda; class Insecta; order Coleoptera; family Cerambycidae; genus Aromia; species Aromia moschata. The sequence goes on from JAPWTK010000384.1 coordinate 287,006, forward strand.
TAATTATTTTATAAAAAGAAAGATTCACTTCATATGAAGAAGAAGATCCTTTCTTTCAAAAGACGTAAATTGTAGGCGTTCACAAATTGGTTGTTACCATATACCCTTACATATTGCTATCATTTAACTCGCTTCATTCGTTCGGATTTCTGAATGAGACAAACATGCTCGCCTGACAGTGACTACTTGTGCTAAAACAACGTGGGGGTTGCAAATTGATATTTATGAGAAATATATTTAGACTGTGTGTCCCAGGATAAGGGAAGAAAGATGTATAAAAAATAAATAACTTTCGAGTTGAAACTGGACTTTTTGGGATCAAGTCCCGCTAATTAAAAAGTAATTTTTATCATAGGTATGTTTATTTTAGAAATATGAAGTAGGTCTTGGTACGAATATTTAATTATTCTCTTTGTTAGTTGAGTGATTCAGTCAAATGTCAAAAAATCATGTTAATAAAAGTTGTTCAGCATTAAAAATTATTTCTGCATACTAATTCCAAAACCATTAGCCAACTTTGAATGTTTGTATATTTTTACACATATTTAAATTAAAGTTAGTTTTTTCTCTAGATAAGATATAAAACACTTGATAATTATTCAGAATTAAGAAACACATTCTTAGACGAAAGTAGGGATTGCAATCCGGAAAACCGGATCCGGCATCATAAGACATATATCGGATCCGGCACCAATTTGCCGGATCCGGTCACGGGATCCGGTAAATTAAAAAAAAATACATGAGACATGAATTTGTTGACAATAAAACCGACTAGTGTACGAGTAGAGGCAGAAAGTGCCTTCTCAGCCGCTGGTTACATTTGTAGCTCTGTAAGAAGTCGACTAGAAGATGATAAAATTAACAGTATTTGTTTTCTAAGTAATGAAACTGTCTGGAGTCCCTAAATTACCTAATTATTGTGATCTCAGTTGATAAGCTTGATTTTAGTTAGAATTAATATAAGTTACTCATAACGAGCCATCCAAAAAAAAAAGTCATCAAAGTTGGACGAGCAAAAATAGACGTATTTCTATTTTTAATCTTATAACCTTATTGAATTGTCAAGGCTGTTACATTATCTGTGACAGTCATTAGTTATTTTACAATTCTGACAGCTACTTGTCAAATGTTCGACAACAACAAAGTTTAATTTTGAGCTTCAACATAACCGCTATTTCCATCTCTCTCGTTCAGAACCAGATTTGACGACATTTTTTTTTATGGATTTATAATGTTATGTAAGTTACCTTACAAGATATCATTGATGTTGTTATTTGTGAAATCTAGCAAGTGAAACTGAACTTAACCGCCCGTCATTTCTAATTATTACTAAACTAATATAACAATTACAATCTAACTCGTTACACTATATGCACTAAATTTGTATTGCTATTTCATACGTAAATGTTGATTAACCCATTAACGCCCAAACGAACACAATTTTTCGTCCTTTTTGGAGCGTCAATCTCGAAGGGAAATTAATGAATTCACTCAATAAAAACCACTTATCCTAATGTTTTCGGATGTGATCTTTCGATTTCCGGGGGATATTATGACATACTTTCATTCGCAGGTTTTTGAGGTATTATGCATTTAAAACAATCAAAACTTTCGTCTCGGGATTGCAATCAGGCACCAATTTCAATCCGGTCGGATCCGGCTGTATTGGTTCCATCAAAATCATTTTGCTTTTTCATTCCAAAATCAACTGTATAAAAGATGATCAAGTGAATGTATTACAAATTATATAGAATAAAAAAAAGTTTATTTCTTATGACATCAACTTTATTCACACTGTTATAATTAACCCATTAACGCCCAAACGGACACAATTTTTTCCCCTTTTTGGAGCGTCAATCTCGAAGGGAAATTAATGAATTCACTCAATAAAAACCACTTATCCTAATGTTTTCGGATGTGATCTTTCGATTTCAGAATTGTGATTAAATGCTCTAGAAAAAAAAATATGGCTGACTTTATGGAGAAAAGTACTGAAAATTTGGGGATTATTTTTTTATATATTTTTTTTTTTAGTCCAAAAAGTACTCTAACCTACTCTGGATTGTGGAGGGAGGTGGAGGCAATAGTTGGAGTTGATGATAGAATTTTTTTTGCCGACCTCAACTGACTCTAATCTTTTCAAAATGGCGGATATTGCATAAAATCTAATGAAATATGAATTGTTCTCTGGTATTAACGAGAAAATAATGTTATTGTGAGTTTTTCTTGATCCACAGTAATTTTCCTCGATCAAAACAATACTACAGAATATATTTGACAACATTTTCAATTTTCAGTGATGGCGGATTCAAAATGGTGGCCGGATTTCTCAAGAAATGGCGCGTTTTCATTAAATAGGAGTAAATAGGAGTTTGTAATTATACTTTTCCTATGTCATTTCATGTTTTAGTAACATTTTGAGTTATTCCTGGTGAAAAAAGTCTGAAATCTAAGATGGCGGATTCAGAATGGCGGACATCATTCTTGAAAATTCAAAATTTGAAAACGGAAAAATTACAGTCATATTTTACGTAGAATTCTGATGGAAAATGTCCTCTCAATCTTTTTCATAAAAATGCGTTCTATCTGAGTAAAAAATTATTTGTCATTCTAACCTCAAAACGAGGTTTTTTTCCGGTGTTGAGGTTCTTCGAGATTTCATCATGAGAATTATATATTATGCACTTAGGGATGCTCGGGCGCAAACTACTCGCCGGAAGTACACTGCCTACTTGTTTCTCGTGGTGCATATACGATTTTTTCTCACACCCACCAGAAAGTAAAATAAGAAAGAAAGAAAAATTCGTCAATGCGCCTAAATTCAAAATATATATTTTCTATTTATATGCGGTTCCGAAAAAAAAATCTTCATTTCGCCTACATCCCTAAGTGCATAATATATAATTCTCATGATTTCATCATGAAAACCTCAACACCGGAAAAAAAATCTCGTTTTGAGGTTAGAATGACACATATTTTTTTACTCAGATAGAACGCATTTTTATGAAAAAGATTGAGAGGACATTTCCCATCAGAATTCTACGTAAAATATGACCGTATCTGTTTTCAAATTTTGAATTTTCAAGAATGATGTCTGCCATATTGAATCCGCCATCTTGGATTTCAGACTTTTTTCACCAGGAATAACTCATAATGTTACTAAAACATGAAATGACATAGGAAAAGTATAATTACAAACTCTTTACTTATTATAATGAAAAACGCGCCATTTCTTCAGAAATCCGGCCACCATTTTGAATCCGCCATCATTGAAAATTGAAAATTTAGTCAAATATATTCTGTAGTATTGTTTTGATTGAGGAAAATGACTGTGGATCAAGAAAAACTCACAATAACATTATTTTCTCGTTAATACTAGAGAACAATTTCATGAGATTTTATGTAATATCCGTCATTTTGAAAAGATTAGAGTCAGTTGAGGTCGGCAAAAAAAATTCTATCATCAACTCCAACTATTGCCTCCACCTCCCTCCACAATCCAGAGTAGGTTAGAGTACTTTTTGGACTAAAAAAAAATTATGTAAAAAAAATAATCCCCAAATTTTCAGTACTTTTCTCCATAGTCAGCCATATTTTTTTTTCTAGAGCATTTAATCACAATTCTGAAATCGAAAGATCACATACGAAAACATTAGGATAAGTGGTTTTTATTGAGTGAATTCATTAATTTCCCTTCGAGATTGACGCTCCAAAAAGGGGAAAAAATTGTGTCCGTTTGGGCGTTAATGGGTTAATTATAACAGTGTGAATAAAGTTGATGTCATAAGAAATAAACTTTTTTTTATTCTATATAATTTGTAATACATTCACTTGATCATCTTTTATACAGTTGATTTTGGAATGAAAAAGCAAAATGATTTTGATGGAACCAATACAGCCGGATCCGACCGGATTGAAATTGGTGCCTGATTGCAATCCCGAGACGAAAGTTTTGATTGTTTTAAATGCATAATACCTCAAAAACCTGCGAATGAAAGTATGTCATAATATGTTACCTATATCATTGTGGAAATTCAAGTCTGAATAACAAGTGGAATTCAACAAACAAAAAAGGAATTCTATTAAAAAAAATGTTTCTTTTACAGCTGAAATATATTATTGTTTTTATTGTTTTTCTGACAGCATTTTCTGAAATTTCAGAAAAAATAAGTACTTCAAACTCCTGAAAAAAAGTCGTAAGCTCTAAAAAAATGCAGAAAAGGGAGATGGAAATTTTCCAGAAAATCACCCTGTTAAAGAGGATATAATACTTGGCCATGGATATAAACCAAACTATGTATGTTAAAACGGGTAACCTGTATTAATTTTGTGTGTTTATTCTGTCGATGTAATATTTTTTAATTGGCAGGTAATTCATTCTTCTGAATCGCTAAATAATAATATGCTGAATTCGGAACAAAAACAAAATATTGTAAAGCACTATAAGAAAGAAGTTATATGCTTAAGAGTGGTTTTACAAGTGTTTCCTGAAGATTCTAACTAGAAACTTAGGACAATGATCGTTCCATATCTAGTGAAGTTAAAGGTGCAAATTCAAAATAGTTTCCATGGACAGAGGGCGACACACCACGCACATTATTTTCACGAATTTCGCACAGTTGTTTGCATCACTAACAGTTGTTTGCTGTCACTAACATCAGTCAATTATTATTTTTTACGTCTAGAGAGGACAATGCACATGTTACTACTATTTCTATACTTATAGCCTTTGCTTGCAAAACCCGCTACTAGCTATCAATATAATCAATTTAGATATATCAACGAAATATCTGAAAAACCTAAAATTCATTTCAGAATATTAACGACCTTATTACCGCAAAAATCTGTTATTTCGGCCACTGTCAACCACAGAAATTGATTGCGTACATATATGTCTTCTTTGATATTTCCCACGACACGTTGATAAATGACTCTGATGATTCTGTAAATGTGTTTTGCACAATATATGGCTACTAGGCAATAGAAAATCGGATACATATTTGACAAAAAAACATCTAAAGTAAATACTTTCGACCACATTCCACGAAAGGCTACATGCGCAAAACATTATGCACAAATCAAACCAAAATTGGTCTTTTATAAAAGTACCAGTAATATTTTGTTGATGAATATTCGAACCTAAATGTATTTCACAGTCTCGGCGTCTACAAAGTATACAGTGAGGTCCATAAGTAACGGACAAATTCATTATCTACGTAATTTACGACACATAAAATTATTTTAAATTCGGCGACTAAAATTACTTTGTATACTAAATTTTGAGAACGGATAAATTGATCCGATATATGGATAAATTATATCTAGCTGTTTCCGAACCTGCACGCAGCGGAGGGACACGAAGTCCTACAGGTTGTTACAGTCCTACGTCCTATAGTACGTATGTATGGGCAAGAAATATACGCTCACATACATAATTTAAAAGGCGCTTAAAAAATATGGTTTATACTTTAATTATCATAGAGTTGTATAGTGCCGACTCTGCGTTGTGATACACTTTCCGGACCCTAGGCATAAGTATCGAGGGCCAAGAAAAATACAAATTTTAAAAGTTGTGTCATTTTTTGGGGGGTGGTGGATAAAATTAAATTTCTCCGATATTGCTTACCATTTGTCAATTTCATAACTTTATAAAATGATACCATAGTTACTCTCGGTCTACAAGTGCTCAGACAACAGACTTTTTAAATTCAAAGGCACGATCCATGTTATCATTCCTCAAACTATTCTCGTCCATCTCGTCCCATCCGGAAAGATAGATGATGTGTGATTTTCCAAGAGAAATAACTCTCATTTTATAATGGTTCTCTGTGAAATATGAGCATATTAAAACTTGTTGCAGGATGACTGGAATTTATAAATTCTTGTTTTCCTGGTTACAGCAACAGCTTCAAAAAATAACGGAAAATAACTTTTCCGTTATATTTATCTACCTCATCTCAGTCTCCATCACAGTTCAGGCCACTTCCAGTCTTTTAAGGGGGTCCTCTAGTTTCTTGGTTGTTTTTTTTACGGCTTTTTCAATAATTTTTTACGGGCAAACCATCGAAATAATAAATCTAATTGTTTTTACATAGTCTTTATTAACATTTAAATGAGCTTTACAAATTTTTTGAAGACAAAATATATAATAGAATCAAAGTTATAGTGGCCGACAGGAAGACATCAAGTGAAGGAGGTGCTTGACGGTGACCAAGATCGCGGCTGTTTTGCTTATCTGAAATCAAAAAACCAAACGGCATTTTAATCTTCCTATTTAAGACTAGCGATTGAACTAGAATGAATTCTAAATTACAAAAATTAATTTTTTTATACACTTTTGAAAATTAAATTCTATTTTTTACTCATTTTTTCTTAAGTTTCTCGCTCGTAGAAAAAAAACTATCGAAGCAATCATGATAATCCTAGTTCAATCGCTGGCTTATAACATATTAAAGATGTTGTATAAATTTGAACAAGATCGGTGCAGTAGTTTCTGAAATATCGTGGTCACCATTTTGAAAAATAGTGTTTCGAGAAAAACGCGTTTCAAAGTATAATAAAAATTTCATCTCACCGTCAATCTGCTATGCCTGGACCATACAGTAGGCCTTCCTCTTCTTCTTGGAAGTCACGCAGAGCTGCTCCGTCTTCCCTTTTCGCGATTCAATATAATGGGATATCAATATAATGGTCAGGGCCGCTCGGCTTTGCGGAGCAGCGTTGCGCGCGCTCCGTATACCTGCTCCATTCCAGGGCCGTAACTTGTTAACCACTTCGAATATCGAAAAATCCTTTAGCACACATTTTCGACACATGTTGTAGATGTGATTTATGAAAAAAAAAATCGATTTTTTCGACCCGAGAAACTAGAGGACCCCCTTAAGGTCTTCCATTTACATCATATGTTGAATATAAATGTTGAAATATAAATTAATCGATTTTATATATTTTTGAATTTCAAAAAAAATCACGTTTTTGATTGTGCAGATGTTAAAATGATCTTGTTTTGTCAGGTCTAAAAATTCGAAAACTTCTTATAGTGACATGGATTACAGTCCTTTTTTTGCAATTCTACTAATCGCTATTTCCGTACGGATCTACATAAGTAATTTTTCCAGAGCTATATACTTCCCACCATACCCCACTTTAAATCCAAAGTCTGCTGCACAAATTGAAGGTCGAAAAACTCATTGTAAATGTAGGTGCAGGATATGGCAGTTCGTTTTTACGCCATAGGCCGGTATTAAGAGGGCTGAAGATGGTTATTTCGTGAATGAGTTTTCAAGATCCGATCTGTTGAAGTACGTCAAACAATAGGATCTAAAGAGTGTACAAATCTGAGCTATACAATAAGTCTCTGTCGTCGAATTCGAATTCTGGTTCACAACTTTCTCTTTTAGTGGCGTTTCCAGTACTTAATACTTAATGAAATTTAAACCGACAAACATATGCATCTATCAAATGAAATGTGTATCTGAAGCTGAATATATTTTGAATTTAATCAGTAAGGTGGATAAATGGAATTAACATACTTTTTCGTTGTCTACCTGTAATTCGCAAAATATGCAAAGCGCATGCACTTTAAATTTGATACACATGTACAACATAACACAGTCTGCAAATGTATAGGTTTTTAGTTTAATAGGGGTTTTTCGAATATTCAACAGTTATTTTACAAAAAGGCCAAATCACGGAAAAGAAAAAAAAACTCGTTTTATTGTTCAATTTAAACTGTGAATATAAATTAGTAAAAACGCATAGTAGGCATATGTTAATTTAATGTTTCCTTTACTTCACTTCACAAGGTATTTGGCGTTTGTCCAATGTAATTTAGTAAGTTAGTTCTGTGTAGGTCAATTTATTTTCATGAATTTCCTCAACAGCACATAATATTAAATTGAACTACACAGAACTAACTTATTAAGTTACATTGGACAAATGGTAAACACTTTGTAAAATGCAGTTAAGAGAAACGCTAAAGTGACAAACAATAGAATGGGTTTAATATTTTTCCTTGATAACCATTACGTATTCGAAGATATAGAAAGAGGTTAAAAACATTTTAAAAATAACTATGCTATATCGTGCATATTTTTGTAACGTTAACAATAAAATTATAAAAAGTAACCCACAAAAAGTTATGTCACAAAAATGAATAGGCGTTGCATGTTTTAGCCCCATATTGATGCAGAAGGAAACTAACGTTTTTTTCCCAAGATGTCATTCTGTTCCACATCAAATCTTACATTATTCCATCGCTGAGATAAAAAATAAAACATGAATTTTTGGCTCTTCTTGTATGTACGAATAACTTGGCAGTGCTTTAATCTAAAAAGTTCATATGAAAAACCTTCTTTACAATTACTTGTAGAACAAACTTTTAAACGTTTTGACATAATTATGGAACACCCTGTATATTAGTGAATGGAAGGTTAGTCTTACAGGCATTTGATGTTTTAATAATTTCTACTTATTACACTAATTGACCCTGCGGCAGTTTAAAACAAGAAGTGGAAGGTAATTAAGCTTTCTCTATGTTCTTTATTAAGAATATTATAAAGTCAGGCAAAAAGACATAAAAGTCTCGGTTAAAAAATTATCCTGTGTAATTAAAAGCACATTGAAGAACGCAGTAAAAAATACCTTCTTAAGCTTGATGTTTTTAATTCTTACAATTAATTTAATCTATAAGCGGAACATCGCATCATAATCAAAATATGTAGGACTTGACTAGTGACGGAGATTTTAAATATTTTCAAGGTATAACCATATATTATATCACCCTGCCTCACCATCTGATTATATATGTAAATCCACTGTAAAAATGATTGGTTGGCCGTCTCGTACACAGCTTCTTCTTTTTTTTAACAAAACAATAATAAAAAACAAGAATCTAATAAGCTTTTTGTGGCGTAATGGATAAACATTTAAAATCGTCTAATTTGCTTTTTAATTAACTGAAGATATCAGTTTCACCTCACATTTTTTGATAACGCTGCTTTATTACCCGAGGCGACTTCTGTTTTACTGTTTTTCGTTGAAACATTATCATGCCCAATTTTAATTAGGAATACGTGAAATACAAAAATAGTATTATCAAAGCGTCTGTTGTTTTTATTCTTTATTTTTACCTCTAAAAAATAAACGAGAGTGTGGTGTACATCTCCATAAACATTGCTATTAAACACAGTAAGAACTTCTGCTGAAGGAAAAACTAAATTTCTACACGCACTAACACACAATAACAATCTTCTTTTTCGTATGGCTAAATGCAGGGTGTCCCAATTTATTGTCTCACCGCCGATATTTTGGGTTATTTTTGCGCTAGAAAATAAAAATAAAAATGCCGAAGTCATGCAGAATTTTCCAAGGAATATGAATTTGGTCCCGGGATAATTATTTTTTATTTTAATGTTCAGAATGACCATTCCTATACAAATGTAATTTGTCAAAGGGAAATAAAGTATATTTACAGGGGTTTGTTAAAAATTGATTCCCAAGAAACTGACTTTTGGAAAATTATTGAAGTTGAATTTTAGAGTGGGATATTATTTGAGAGTATACAAGAATCATTCTAAAAGTGTTTGTGAAAAGTGAACACTCTGTATAATAATTCCAATGCCAAATTCACATTCCTTAATAAATTCAGGCGTAATCCAGCATTTGAATTTTTCGTCTAACTCAAAACTAACCCAAATACTAAGAGTGAGGCGTTAAACTGGGACACCCTGTGCATTTGGGATATGCTTTCACAACATATAGTCCTAATTTTAATTGAAAATGATAAATACGCCTGGGGAACAAAAAAAACGTTGCAACTTTATGATTCCATGGGCATGCATATATCTTTTATAAATTCGAAAATTGTGAAATAATTTTTTTCATTCAAATCAATATAGGAGATTAAAATTAGCCTGCATACAAAACTCTAAATATTTGTAATATAATTTGCTGTAAATAATGCTCATTTAGCCAGACAATCTCAAAAAATTGTCTGTGTTAATAAACCTAGCTGAAATACACGTCACTGGCGCCTTAAACACGTAGAATTTCTAAAGTCGTAAATCCTTTTAACGACGTCGTAAAACTTTTATGGCACAGTGGACCGAATAAGTATTTAGATGTATTACATATAAAGCAATCCTATAGTATACTCGTCGGCATTTGCTGGTTGCCGGCATCGGTGTTGCTGGCATCGCGTTGCCGGCTCTTCAAAATTTTCTTAAGTATAGTAACATACATAAAGTTGTTTTAGTTTATAATTATTTTTTCCAGCAATTTTAAACGCTTTATTTTAATGCTAACTAATGAATTTATATCTATTTATTTTTGTTTAAATATTTCCAAACTAGCTTTCTAAGAACGTCACGAACTAACAGTTTACTGAAGTATGAAGTATACTTGTATACTATATAGCTTAGCAATTTTAGAATATATATCTGACAACCTTGCTTTTTTCTACCTATTTTCAATTTAGAATGGAAATAGAGTACATATACTCACGAAATTTTCGACATACATTGTAATTCTTTTCAAAATGTATATTTGAAAAATTTGTATATTTTTAAAATATAAGTGACTTATTCAAACATTTTTTGGAAAATTTGTCCCAAAAAAGAAGATCTAAGTAATTTATTCCCACCTTACGGTCTCACTGTTAATAACACAGGCCCAAAAAAAAAAGTGTGTGGTTCTGGGATGGAGACTAACTTTTTATTTTGTATTTTACGCAGCTGAATCCGAATTCGTCATAAAAAATAGGGGTATCGCAGCTAATTTTGAAGATAACCTCAAAAAAACCGTCGAGAACGACGTGTTTCGGTGGTAAAAGCTTGAGAAGAACAAAAAATATATTTGCTTCACATCAAAAACACTGTTTCTACGTATTTTGCCCTGCTGAACCCTAATTTGCTATGAAAAAAAAGGTTTGACCAACAGATTTTGAGCTAACCTCAAAAAACTGCTGAAAACGACGTTTTTTGTAATAAAAGCTTAAAAGAAATGGGAATATGATTCGCGTCACATAAAACAGACTCAGATGGGGGACTATTTCTGGATGCTAAAAAGAGATGCACAATCTAATAACAAAAAACGACGTAGAAATCCTTTACATACATAGGTCGTTCAATGACAAACGTGTACGCAAGCGTAAACCAATTTAGTTCTCGAGCATTAGATTTTTGAGCAATTTTTTGAGTTGAGTTATCTCCAAAATTCGTTGGTCAAACCTCTTTGTGCATGGCAGATTCGGATTCAGCAGGCCAAAATACGTAGAAACAAAGTGTTTTTGATGTGAAGCAAATATATTTTTTTTTGTTATTCTCAAGCTTTTACCACCGAAACACGTCGTGTTCGACAGTTTGTTGAGGTTATCTTCAAAATTAGCTGCGGAACCCCTATTTTTTATGACGAATTCGGATTCAGCGGCATAAAATACATAAGAAAAAGTTAGTCTCCATCCCAGAACCAGACACTTTTTTTTGTGGGCCTGTGTAATTAATATGTTAATAACTAATTTTAAGTACAATACATAATAATAGCAATTAGTATAATAATATCATTATATTCACTATTCATTATTCAATTTTCAAATAAATAGATACATGAAGAAATAATTCTATTTAGGGGTATTTTCTGACAGACGCACAAATTTTAGGCGTTTCTTCAAGTACGATAAAAAAAAAACAAAAATCATATTTATTATCCATTTTTTTACCGGGTTTGTTGTATTTTAAAACTATACAAAAAACAATAAAAAAAAATTAAAACTAAAAAGTTACAGTCTAGTAAAGTGGGGTGTAAAAAAAGGGCGCAACCTGTTTGACACGATTCCCACTCTTCTAGTGATCTGAAACAAAAAAGGAAAAAGATTCTTAATTAGTAAGAATCTCGGTATAGCCCCTCAGAAAAAAAAAAAATTTTTCGCAAAATGGCGACTGGTTGGCAAATAGCAAAAAAAAGTAATTTTTTGCCCTTATTTTTTCAGTTTTTCATTTTTTAAAAATAGTAAATAAGAGAAATTTTGGCATAAATCTGGTAGGGGAGATAGAGGGTTATATAGAGAAGGTTCTTACCAAATTTCAAGTAAATCCATTCATTAGAACTTGAGATATAATGTCAACCGTGTTGAAAAAAGTAGTTTCCAGGAAAACGCGGTCAAAGATTTGAGCAAAGTTTCAGGCAGTCTGTCATATAATGGTGCGTTATACTTACATTTCGTTAATCGGCGATTCCTGATCCATACAATGGGCCTTCTTCTACTTCAAAATGGAACCCATCCTCAGGTAGTCGGGGAATGTCTACCGTTCGAGGAATGTCTACCGTCTATCGTTCGACTCGCTCCGGCAGGTCCGGTTTAGTTAGTCAGTTTTTAGTTTAGTCCATCACTAAAGTAGCTATAACTCCGTAAATAATTGGAATTTAGAAAATTCCTTTGGAGGATATATTCTTAAAGGTCTCAACTTTGAAAATATGCAAAAGAAAAACAGAAATCTATTTCTTCAAAATTCTAGACCAGAATACCGAAATAAATTGACATAGTTACAGAATAAATTTATATAATTTTCTTAGTTTTATTACAGAGGTATCTAGATAACTAGCTTGTAATAATTTCTTTACTATCTACCTACATACTTTGCTTTCGTCTATATTTATTAAACTCTCATAACACTCCAAAAAACACAGTGGCAAATGTGTGGTAATATGTTCAGAATAAAAGGATTTCTGCATTACAAAAGAAGAAATTACATTTCTGCATTTACTGGCGTAAATGGATTGGAATGAGAGTCATCAAGCAAAGGAAAGCGGCTTTTACAAAGAGTAACTTTATGATCATTGTGGTTATTTATTGCGTTTAAAGCATTACTCTCAAACATATATACCTATTCGTCTCTATTGTTTCTTAGTTTTAAATGCTATATAAATTAAAGACAATTATAATTACGTATTTACATTTTTTAATTGTCTTACACTAATCAATAGTCCAATCATAGTAAATTAGGAAAATTCATTCTACTCTCTAATCAACGTCGTTGATTCTACGGTAACATGTAAACATAACACAATACATTCCTCCTATCGTCGAATTGACGATTATTCCCAATTAAAATGAAGCTTTCATTTAGTTAATTAACTAATGGAAACAATATCAGTTAAGTAATTCGTTAAAAAAGAAAATGTACATATATAGTATATCCCATTTGCTTCTTTTTCTGCAGATACAGTTTTCTGATGGAGCTAATTGATCAATAAAAGGTGTAATACTCGGTAAGGTAATAATTACTTAAAAACCACATCCACGTAATGGAGTGGAAGAGTCTTTAGCTAGTAGTTAAGTCTATGAAAAAAAATGGTTTTATTTTCTGTAACCTTTTTTGTGTACACGATGACTAGAGAACACGTTAAGATATCAATTTGGAATACTTATATATTATGACGAGATCTGGAGCTGATTAATAGACAAAATAGGCAAAATGATAATGCACACGGCTGCTTAATTGATGACAAATGTATTTTGACTAATCATTTGTGCCGTGGAAAACAAAAAAAATAACATAACGCGAACAAATAACAATGCGAACAAATGCCATCTCAGCGTCCGCCTCCAAATTATTTACGCATTCTACTCTTTCTGTGCCATTTAATTTATTTTTGGTGACATTTTGATTCTTTTTCTGTGATAAATGTTTCAGAAGAGTAAATTTGTTATATGTACATCGTTCGATTCAAAAAAAGAAATCTGCTCATTAGTAAATATAAAAAGACTATATTGCCCTTCAAAAAAAAGTTTAAACATAATAATCGTGGTAGGCTCCCTCTATGGCTTATTTACTGCCCTTTCATTAATTTTTTCGTTAGCTCGCGGCGTTTTTTAGGAAACAGCTCGTATGTATGTAGATAACACACACATGCATAATGCAGATTTTTCAAAGCTATACTTTTATACCTCCCAAAAAGCTTTTCTCAATTATACAACGCTTTAAATAAAACGAGAAAGCCACCTTGAAACAATGTATTTAGTTAGAGTTATGCTTATATAACATTAAATAGGTACTCAAGCTCACATAAATTATTTATAAAATATAAATATTCATGACGTTAATCAGTTAAAGTAGTAAAGTAAAAAATGTTCTCTATCAATCATATGATGTTGACGAATAGTATTATGAGCTAAAAGGGCAAGGTGTACAGTTCACGGACTGCATAATATTTATGACGTACTTAAATACAGTGAGAGGCAAAAGACAAATAGCATTCATAAATTCATTAAAGGTAATCTTTGTATACAAGACAAAAATGTATCGATTATAATGTTCTTCTGCATCTTTTGCATATGAAAATAATAATCAGAAAAATCTATTTATTTGCAAATCTCCTTCGTAAAAGTCATTGAATAAAAATGTATCAATGTCAATGTTCTATTTCATTTCTTATTTCATTTCTTATTTGATCATTCTTCTTTGGTTATTATTTGCATAACCATTAATTTAATACTATAAATGAAGGGATTAGAATAAAAAGGGTATAAGTAACATTTTCATTGGTTGAATATATCTGAGCTTAAAGTTAAGTAACTATATAAAAGTAAAGAAAACATTTAAGTAAAATCTAATTTTATTTTGATTAATTAAAAAATGGCAGAATTTTTAGCTCAAAAGTTGTTTAGGATAATACTCATATTTTAAAAAAAAAAAAGCACTTGCTCCCTTTTTATTCCAAACATTTTTTTTAATAAAGTAAAAATAAAACAAGAATATGTGCAAAAACAAACTTGATTCCCAAAATTAAGAAAACGATAAGCGATCTCTAAATCTAACCCCTACATCCTAAAATCAATTACATTTTTTGTAGACTCTGGTTCATGTTGTACACGTGTATCAAATTAGAAGTTCATGTACCGTAGGTTTTCTAATTACCTATAGACATATAAAAAATTATACCTCTCTATCAGACCTCTTATTGTACCTCTTTATTATTAATTAGACCTCTTCATTATACATAAGCGCTTCAAATTTCAAGCTGATATCTTTAACTGTTTTCAAATTATCGTGTAGGCAAAAACAGTTACAGACAGACCCACAGATAGATAGACAGAAAAAAACTACAGACTTGAGACTTGAGAGACAGACAGAAAAGTATGTTACGGTTAAACTAATAATCTAGCCGTGTCAAAATATTTAAGCAATAACGGATATTAAAAATCTTTTGAAAGTAATATACTTCCACTCCACTACGTGGATGAGGTAAAATTGTATTATTTATTCATTGGTAATATAATGTTCGCTTTTCACCAAGTACCTACCAGCCAAATTCGTTCAGTAACAGATGTAGGTATGTGTTTATAAATAACATGAATCAACACTGTATAGATGAAATGTATGGCTATAATTTTCGTCTTTACCGAAATTACCCTGTACGCATGAATAATTAAAAATGTGATTTTTTGTTGAGCAAACAAAATGAAATATTGCAGAGGTGACTGCTGACTATTGATTCCCCCGCAGGCAATTTAAACGGCAAATGAAGCCTTCAAAAAAAAACAAAATTAATCGCAAAATTGTTGCCCTATCCGATCCCTTGATTTTACGGATCGAAAACAACATAGAGATTTAAACGTGAGCAGCACACCGAATCGACTTTTTGTCTATACCGATTGTTTACGCTTCAATAATCTAAATACTTTTTTATACACGGTTTGTGGAGAATTGATGTTCGACATTAGGTTGGAACGGTATTGGTATACACAGTTCTTCATTTAAAAATATTTTGGAGTATCTAAATCTAAAAAAGTGGTATTACATTCTGTGTCTGCTTTTACATGCGTTTTTAATTTATTGTTCCACGGCGAATAGTTCCATAAGTATAGAATATTCGAAAAAAAAAGACAAAAGGTTCAATACTGGACTTTATCCTGGATCACTACAATTTTGGAATTTCGAAAAATCCGAAAACTTTGGGATGCGATTTTTTTTATAACGTAATTCTGATATTTTGACCTTGGATTCTGGATTTTCAGAAAAATTAAGCCTGTCTGTGTTTATTAGGATTTTTTTGGAAAATCCACTTCTCTTCCTAAACTCTTTTTGCATATCCCGTATTTAAGCAAATGAGGAAATATCAACTGTGGATCGGTAAGTTGATAAAATAACAAATTATATTGGTAATTATTTAACATAAATATAATGTACAAGTAAAATGTTGCTGTCTTTCTCCAACCCCTTTTTTTAGTTTTATTTATTTTAGTTAATATTCGTACCCCCTATACTTTTTGAAATTTTTAAGCTTTTGAATTCATATTTAATTTTAGTAACATACGAAAAACAAACGATCTATGAGTTTTCCATAAAATTTTGTGTTCCATAAAGTGTTTGGATTAATTTAAAAACCTATATTGTCCCAGCTATAGAATCAGAAAATAAATATAATTGATAACTAGAGTCGATAAATTCGAGGATCCTATATATATTTCCGAGGCCGATAAATCCGAATCCGCTATCTATTTAACTTCATTAAGCCATAATCCTTTCTTAAGCTCAAAAAATACCTATCAGAGAACGATTTTAACCCAAAAAAAATTGAGAGATTCTCAAGTTGAGAATGAAACCTAATACATTTAAAAGGGGGTTACCGAATCTGAATCCGTTGTCCGTTTAAATGGTTACGTGTCCCTAACCTCAGAATATATTTAATATGTTCAAAATAAGGTGACTATATAGATGAAAAAAGAATGAAGAAAGATATATAGATATCAATGAATACTGACGACTGAAACCTGTAGATAGTATGCTAATTATAAATAGGCAGTTAATTGAATTATTAATTTTTTATTAATAGTGTTTAATTTTTATAAGACACAATATTGAATTTTGAAAAGAGAAAATACGAGAAAGAGAATCAAAGAGTTAATTATAATAGGAAAAACTTATATTTGGAACTGAAGAGGCATTTGTCGAATGTCGAACCGACTTCATAACTCAAATCTTATACAACGCCTATAATATAGACATCCAAAAAAAACGTCATCAACTCTGGCTATGAACGAGAGAGATGGAAATAGCGATCATGTCTAAGCTTTTCGGTTATGTCAAACTTTTGACAAGTGATTGTCACAATTTGTAAAATAAACAGAGGCTGTCATATGATGTGACAGTCCTGACAAGTACATAAGGTTATAAATTCGATTAAGAATAGAAATACGTCTTTTTTTTCTCGGCCAACTTTGATGACGTTTTTTTGGATGTCTCTATATAAGAAGTCATCCAAACAAAACTTCATCAAAGTCGTCCGAGCAAAAAAATACGTATTTCTTTTCTTAAATTTATAAACCTATTTAATTGTCAAAGCTGTTACATATATGACAGTCATTATTTTATAATTGTCACTTGTCAACAGTTTGACGTTCCGTTTTGAGCTTCGACATAAGCGCTATTTCCATTTCTCTCGTTCATAGCCAGATTTGGTGACGTTTTTTTGGTTATCTCTATGTAATACCAAGAATAAAGCATGTACCTGCGCAATTCGTTAGTGTTATTGTCATTCTAAGGTTATATGTAGATGCCATTTGGTTTGAGGTATTTTTAGAGGTTAGGACTCTGACGGAAAGAATTGGACAGCAAATTTGAATTCAAGGAGAACAACGAAAACAATTAGATTATACTAGTCAGATCTCATTTTTCTGCACGAAAACGGTTGTTTTTATGTTTTTAGTATTTTTTAAGGTTAGAGGTGAATTGTAAATGGGGTTAAATTCGAATTCAGTGACCCCAAAAACATGGAAAATGCTATAGTCAATCGGCCAGAAAATGTTTTCTCCTGTGTCTGTGTTATTATTTGTTGTTCGTCTTCTAATCTTCTTCAACCTCCAGAAAATCAACAAAAATGACATTTTTATTTGTAAATTTCAATAATCAAAGTAGTTCATTTGTGAGCCCCACACTACACGCTATTAATAACACAGGTTTAAAAAAAAGTTGTCTGAATCAGGGGTCAGGCCATCCGTTTCTTATGTATTTTTCGACGCTGAATCTATTTTTAGTTTTGCTCTATCATGTCAGGATTTTGAGATATCGTAACCTAAGAGTGAAAAAAATACGGGTTTTTGACATATTTGAGGTTACGTAGCTTCGAGAATTTTTTTCTCAAAAAAATCATGCATGTAATCTTAAATTACAAACCTTCACCTTTAAAATGCCGTTGAGTTTGCTCAAATATCTACAACTTTTTTTTGTAAACCTGTGAAAAAAGTTGCATGGGATCTTAAAGTACAAATCTTTCTCTTTAAAATGCCGTTGAGTTTGCTCAAATGTCTTTTTTTCGCCGATATATCGAATTTTGAAATTGTCTGTTCATAATCATACATTTACTTAGTACGGAAACCTTATGGTCATTATTTAAATTGCAATATCTCGGCGAAAAAAAAAAGATATTTAAGCAAACTCAAAGGCATTTTAAAGGTGAAGATTTGTGCTTTAAGGTCTTTCACATGATTTGTTGAGAAAAAAATTATCGAAGCTACCTCAATATGTCAAAAAAAAACTATTTTTTTGAACTTTTAGGTTACGATCTCTAAAATCCTGACGTGATAGAGCAAAACTAAAAATATATTTGAATTCAGCATCGAAAAATAAATAAGAAACGGATGGTCTGACCCCAGAATCAAACAACTTTTTTTTTTGTAAACCTGTGTAGTAATAAAAATAGTAATGGCATTTATTTGATTTTTTTTTATAAGGCAACCTGCAAACCTCAACATCAATCGCTACTGCTATTCATATCTTCTATACGAAGTCTATTTATTTCTTTAGCCCGACATTACTTGATTCCTTAAGGGGTTATTCTAGTCTACAAATTTGAAAAAATCGATTTTTTTTTTGTTTCATATTTCCAAAGTTTAGACATTCAAGAATATGCCATTAAAAGGATTTTTCAAAATTTCAATTATTTTATGAGTTACAGCCATTGTTGTGACGCGGCATCGGCTCCGGTCCGACCGGAACAAATTAACAATAGACGGTAGACGCTTCCCGAGTACTTACGAAACACGAATCGTATTTAGTCGGAGTCTTTTCGTCTTAGTATTTATGTCAAATCAGTTTTGAGCCAGCCTTCAAGCAACGTGGACGTGCTAACTGAGTAAAATTGCCGGAAACTTGTCTCAAAACTTTAAACGCGTTTTTCTCAAAACTACTTTTTTCGAGTTGGCGTGCACGATATCTCAAGTTCTAATGAACCGATTTATTTGAAATTTGGTGTGAATGTTCTTTATACATTCCTCTATCGCCTCAAGCACGCTCAGAACAAAATTTTTAATTTTACTATTTTTAAAAAAATCGGAATTGTTAAAAAAACATGCAAAACAAAATTTTTTTTTCAAACGGCTGCCATTTAATGAAAATATTGTTTTTGACTTTTCCAAGGTTCGGGCTATAGGAGCATCTATACTAGTTAAGAATCCGTTCGGATTTTTTGTTTCAGTTGACCAGAAGGGTTGAAATCATGCACGCCAGGACACCCTTTTTTTGGACCCCCCACTTTGCCAGCTCATAACTTTGTCAAATTTGAGTCTTTTTTTTCAGTTAATTTTTTATGGTATTTTAAAATATCGATAAACAAATGATAAAAAAATGGATACTAAAAATATTTTTTGTTACGTTTGTACAGAGCTTCAAAAAACCGCCCGAAATTCATGCCTCTAGACTAGAATACCCCCTTAAGGAAGGCCGATTCTTCTCGATTTCTAGAACCCTAATAGGTACATCCTAGCTCGCATACAAATGTAACTTCTGCCTAGCTAGATTTTCATAAGTACATCCGTACTCCTGAACGAGTCTCATTTTAAGTGCACAGGATAGGATGCCATGACAACCACTCGACTGGCGAAATTTAAACATACGTTTCGCTCACGTTATTTTTTGTTTTTCCTGTACTGCTGAAATAGCAAATACCTTCGGTTTGGAAGCTCCTGAGTGTGAATCGAAATTAAAGCTCCCCACGTACTCATTTGTCTTTAAGAAATATTCCTAGAAATCGATGTGGCATTTAAGCTTCTGCACAGCACCAAGACGTTACGTGGTGAGAAGTCGGAAGTTTCCTTGTGGGGCTGCCAGATTTATTTTTTATAAGACAGATTGAACAGATGAATGTTAGTATTATGCTTTCTTTCTTCGATCTTCTGATTTATGTTTCTGTAAAAAAAAAAACATTGGTAGTTCAGTGTAGTTTAACGTGGTCGAGATGATGTTTATTAAAAGCGCGTAACTTTATATTACAAATGTATTGTTGAGGTGTTGTACTTTAGATCCAATAAAAAAAATCGATTATTTGGACTAAACCAACTGGGTGTAACCCCTTATATCATTGACTCAACATCAATGTATAGATATAGAAGACGGTGATTTTGCGATAATAGATTAACAGCTGAAATATTTGGTGTGGAAGGGAATATGGGACGCTTTGGGCTGCCAGTGACAGGTGTAGTTATTGTTGCACAGTTTTAACTGACCAACGATATACATAACACGGACTGATGAATGAAAGCATCGGAAAGGAGTAAGAGTATATAGACAGAAATTCTTTAGCATTTAAAGATTTAGAAATTCTAACCATGTATGTTGTATTATTGTAATAAACACACTTTCAACTGATACTAAACTAAAAAATTTACAGATCTTGCATCTTACGCAAGTATCGTAGGGGTATTGAAAATACCAGACACAGCTGGTAGAAATTTCTAAAGTAAATTATAATAAAAATAAAACACAGTTTTGTTGTGACGATTTTTGGCGGTTTGATCCTGAAGGTCTTATCGTTTTAAACGGGTTATCTTGCATGTGATATTCAGTCAGGTTTGCGATTTCTTTGCCGTCCATATTCTAACAAAAAATGTTTTCGATTGGTAAGTTGATCGTCATCATGTGCCTTTACAATGGCCTTGCTGCCGCAGACTACCTGCAGTGTACCGAGAATGTATGTAGATGCAGTTGCGATGAATTTGACCCGTCATATTCTTGAAAACCATTTGGGGCAGGGATATGCTCTAAGAGACTATTACCAAAGTTTACAGAATAATATTCTGTAAACTTTTCTATTACTTAGTTTCACAAACAGGCAGAAATCCATACCGATGGATAGCAGAATATCGGCGTGTGGATAACATATACCGACAAGATTGTGAATATCTTGTAGATGTGAGATCGGCGATTAAGCAACATTGTCCACCAGGATGAGATATTTCACAACTGTTGGTGTCTGACAGTCCTAATCGGCAGTTTATACAAATACTAATTTTGGTGAACTGTAGATGTCAAAAAGTCCCGAGGCAAAGAAGAGGACTGTTCGCAATACACTCATCACAGCATTGTCTTGCCTCACATGCCTTGTTGACCTGTGGACAATTTCTTGTCAATTGTTTAATATAGGGCTTACATAACGTAATGCATAAATTCATTTTCAGCCACGTTTTCATGCAAAATTCGAAAACAGGTCAATGTTTAATTTAATTTGTTAGGAATTGCAGAAGTGTGTATATACCATCTTGTAAATAATAATCCAACTACTTTAACAAAACTTTAATGGACCTTGTCAAAATTCAAGTAAATATTAATAATAATGATAATAATAATAATAATTAGGCTTGGATTCTAAGAATCTATCCACTCAGCAACCTTGAATTCGAACGTGAGCCAGATGATTTCAAAAGTGTTTACAATGTAAACAATTAACGTAAGATGAATAGCTTCCTGTTCATTTTCTAAAACATTGCATTTGCGTTTCTTTAATGGCACCATTATTTCCTCCATAATTTCTCAAATGCAGGTTGCGTCAGCCTAAAACTATTTTTGTTACGTACTTTACACATTTCATAGTCCATTATATTTATACAGAGTGTGATACCAAAACCTTTCATTTGATGTATCTAGAAAATTATATAAATCTTTCAGTTTAGAGATTACTTATTCTTAATGAATCACCCTGTATATATGTTAGTGTAAATTAATAAAATAACAAATCTGCTCATCCTATTACAACGATCAGTAAATATCAAATGTTTATTTTACATTCAGTATCAGTTCATAATATACGCAGGCAAATTTTCACTAAATGGTGTACTGCTGGGAAGTTTTTTATTCAACGTACTCGGATTATGTATAAGCGCTCTGCATCTCGGATGTCGTTTTGCCATTTCAGCAAATCACCAAATCTCGGGTATCCGACGGTGGCCTTGGTCCCCTTGAACAATCATCAAATTGTGGATGACTACACATGTAACCCAAACATAAACATAGACAAACAGCTAGGTCGTTACGTGACCATGTCGAGGTCGCTGCATGTCGCTCGCGTTAATATTTCGCAAGACAGCTCCTATTATACGCGCCCAGAAGTATTTTCAATACTAAAAAATTCCTATTTTATATACATATATACATATTCTTTTCGGTTTTATCAATACATTACCTTCAATTTTTCCATTTTTTTTCAGCCATCTGCGTACCTTTAACAATAAGCTGAGAATCTCCATAATTCAGGATTATCTCTTCTAGTACGAAAGAGTAATAGTGTCTCTGAGTTTTACAAAATGAAAATTAAATTACACGTTTTAAACTCGTAAAATGTAGGTACCAATATAAAGTAGATAAATATATTAGACAAATAGTTTATGCAAAATATATTGCGGCGAACTTTACACCCCAGTGAATAAATAGACATGGCCAAAACAATAAAACAGACTAATCAAAGTAGTCTCTGCTGATTAAACACCACATTTAATCAAACTCTATGTGTCATAAAAGTGGGACCCTCCATTTTAGTTAAAATTATATAGTCTATTTTAAGTGTTATTATACTAGATACGTATGTTATTATACTTGATAAAACGCGCAAACTTTTGAATATCAAACGTTTATTAATAATGTTTTTATGGGTAATAATATAATATGTGCAGGATTGCTAAAAGTATGGAAACGGCGCTGTCATGTAAAAATGACAAAATCAAAAATATTAAATTTTGGTATTATAATTTTGACAAACCAAATATTTTGCAGCACGTTCTGTGAGTTTTGCAGATATAACTTAAAATAATTTACGCATGTCTCTCATCCGTGTTGAAAATTGCTTTCAATATTAAGAAGTGTCAAAGTATTTATTTGTTAGAAATTATATTAATAGTTATTAGTTTGGATCATAATGAGTTGTTTAAAAAAAATAAAACCCATATGTTGCGCCTCTGGTTAGTAAAAAAAGCAAATTATTTTATTCAAAGTCAAATGTATAAAAAATCATTCTCGAATTTATTTAGTCCAATTGACTAAAAGCATTAAGCACATATTCTCATATCACAGCTTATGCGTGAACCGCCATATTTCCAGGCCTTTGCCCATCCAAGTAAAGCCAGCGCCCATCACTTATTACTTGTTCGCAGCAGGAACTATGCTACGTTATTATCAAGAGTACGTTATTATCAAAATTCATATCATTCAAAATTCGTTTGTTTTAAACTAAATTCTTTAAACAAGAAGAAAAGTCGCTCATCGCCAAAGATAAAATTCATTAATACTGACATTTTTTCCTAAACCAATTCAAGTTCCGAGGCATTTTTTTCGTCAAAGAAAACATACAGGGAACACCCTTGCCGTACTTCAGTACAGTGGCCCTCTTGTCGAAAGCAAATATTTTGATTGGGAAAAACCACCACAATGTATGGTACAATATCTGCGTAGTACCTAATTAATAGCTTTAGTCGTCATCATTACCATTAGCAACTGCATTCTTTACACATATTTAAACAATTTTTCCACACCAAAACGCAATATTTATACTCAACGCAAGCGTTACGCTAATCATGTCAGCATTATCATGATTGGTTAAAACTGATGCCCAGTTCAGTATTAAATTAAAATTCAATTTTAATCAAGCGACGATTAAAAGTGAACTCCAATATTATCATTTACTTAATTGTAATAAGTAAATTATTTTATTACCTTATTTAAAAGGAATCTGTCTGCCATGTTGGAAAATGGAATTTCTTTTTCTGAACGTACTATTAAAAATTAAGATTAAAGTCACAAAAGGTAACCACATTATACCTTATATCGCTGAATACTTCTTGAATTACTAAATAAAAATGTATAATATGTTTTCTTAAATGTTTTCATTTAAGAAAATTCATAGATGGCGTCCGTGTAAATATAAAAATCAATGAATCAATTTGTTCACCTATAGCACCTATAAAATTCATCTATTGCAGTGAGATATCCAGAAATATTTATTTATTCATTCATTCATTCATTCATTCATTCATTCATTCATTCATTCATTCATTCATTCATTCATTCATTCATTCATTCACTCAGTCATTCATGCATACACTTATTCATTCATTTAATTATTTATTTATTTGAATTACACTGCTCTACAGGCAAATGCCCAATTACAGAGCAGGAATAGACAGAAAATGTATACAATTATAACAAAAGAAATATTTACACAGTAAACACTATGAACAGAAATTTCAAGATGAAGTTAAATAGTAAGATTTTACATCACTAATTTTACACGAAAATATGTCAATATTGTCACCAACAGAGTTTGTTATGCGACACATTGTATAAAGCGGAGAATTTTTCAAAATATTTGTTCGGGGTGCATATGGGGCATTTCACGCCAACTAAGCGAGATCAAAAAAAAATTCCGTTTGAAACATATCAGAATCGATAGTATTTATTAAAAAACTAACTTCCCTAAAATTTTTCAATTGTTCTCAAAACTGTCAATTGTTCTCGGTAAACAAATGAAAAACATTAAAAAAATGCAATGGTTTTCGATGTGTTTTTTTGCGTAGAATACGATAAAAATATTTTCAAAATTTAGTAGTAGTTTTCACCCTTATTTTGAGGATTGAAAGTTTAAAATCGAAATTTCGAAAACTATGACACGATATTTTTTCTATTTTTTTTTATTTAATTTCTTTATTTGTTTTTGTACTTTCGATTAATTTTTAATTCATAATGGGCGTCGACCTGGAACTGGCCCAAAAAACGGCCCAAAGGTGAAAAATTTTCTCATCCTGTGAGATAGTCAATGGCAAGTGAATAATATATTCCAAGGTTTTTGGGGTCGTGGTTACGATTCTAACGTCAGATTTTCAAAAAACAAAATGGCGGATCCAGTATGGCAATCAACTTTTAAAAAATGGCTAAATTTTGAAATTTAAAAAATACCATCGTATTCTACGGGAAATTTTAAGTCGAAAATGTATGTGACGAATTTTTCTCAAGAGCCAAAAACCTTGGTTAAAAAAACCTTTTTTTATCAAGAAAAAAATTCATAAAGTTGAAATGTTGGTAATACCGTATTTATTATTACAGGTTTAAATTATTCTTTTTAACTGGATTTAAGATCTTTATAAACTACTATAAATATGAAATATATAAAAAAAGTTAACGTATAACACAATCTATATAAATTTAAACAATTTATAGTTTATGTATGAGCTGGAATCGGAGTAAGCTTTTGCTATTATGCAACCATCATTTAAAGCAATTAAACAATGTTTTGCTGTGAGTTTTTTATTCTTTTACTGCACTCGAATCTTTTATTTAATTTTTCCACGCGTTGGGGCATACAAGTCACCTTCAACGGCTAGTTTATTTACATGAAGAATTATGTATTGTTAAATTCTCTACGTATAGATAACTAGTCTAGATAAGTATATGTTTATAGTAGTCTGTATTTACTATTTTTGTCAAAAATATTAGATTAAGAAACAAACAAAGAAAACTATATCATGTGAGAACTTAATATACATATTTTTAAATTTCAAAATTTAGCAATTTTTTAAAGATTGATCGTTACATTGGATCCACCACCTTATCTTTTGAAAATCTCATGTCAGATTTGTACTCAGCGATTCTAAGAACGTAAGAGATGTCGATTAATTGTTTTAGAAAAGATCTTAAACCCAGTTAAAAAGAATAATTTAAACCTTTAATAGTAAATACAGTATTACCAACATTTCAACTTTATGATTTTTTTCTTGACAACGGTGGCTCTTGACAAAAATTCGTCACATACATTTTCGACTTAAAATTTCCCGTAGAATACGACGGTATTTTTTAAATTTCAAAATTTAGCCATTTTTTAAAAGTTGACTGCAATGCTGGATCCGCCATTTTGTCTTTTTAAAATCTGACGCTAGGTCGTCGTAATCAGCGACCCCAAGAACCTTGGAATATATTATTCACTTGCCATTTACTATCTCACAGGATGAGAAAATACGCTAAAACTACGTTTATTCACATTTGGGCCGTTTTTTGGGCCAGTTCCTGGTCGACGCCCATTATGGATTAAACATTAATCGAAAGTACAAAAACAAGGAAAGAAATGAAATAAAAAAAAATTGAAAAAATATCATGTCATAGTTTTTGAAATTTCGATTTTAAACTTTCAATCCTCAAAATAAGGGTGAAAACTACCCCCAATAATTTTGAAAAAAAATATCATAAAAATGATAACATTTCTTCAACATGCATTTTTGATATATAAAAAAAAATCTTGACCAAATGTCCGTTTTTGTTTAGTGACGTCGTCAAATTTACAGCTGAACAAGACGATGATGAAAGAAGAAGGATATGTATACAGATGGAAATAGAGTTTAAAAATGAATAATAATAGATTATTGAGATTAATATAATTGTTTTGAACCTAAAATTAGCTAACGAAAAAATTTAAGTAATTAAATAATAAGTAATAAAATAATAATTTAAATCATTTTTTTTAAATAAACATTTATCAAACAAAAATAGATATGCATTAGGGGACACTACTGGTTACACCCTATAAAAACGCACCTTGTACTTTATCTCAAAGGTGGTATGGAAAGGAACATTTCACGTATCACGAGAAATATGGAAGGTTACAACTCTATATATCGAATTATCTTCGAAAAGGTTTCTCTTATGTATACAACTTAAAGCATCTTTTTGTTGGAAATTTTCTAACCGACATTTTTCTGTAACAGTGATCGTTAACGAGATATTCACGAAAAACCGTTTTTGGTAATCTTTGACCCAGCTTAAATTTTTTAACGGCACTTAAATCGATGAGGGCATTTGACATTTTGTTTTTAACCACAATATCAAGGTTCATACCAAAATCCTGTTTTCAGGGATTTTTCCGTAGTTTGGCTCTTTTTATGTCTAATTTATCTGGATTAAATAATAGAGGTTACAGACTATCCAAAAGATATGGTGATTCATTTGTGGCTCACAAGAGCTATTATTGCAAATTAAGCGATAGTGACTCGATTTTCGGATGGAATCTCAAGATCTGCTCTGTCAAGATATCTGTCGGTCAGTGGAATCTAGTGGGTAGTAGCACGGAGGTCCAATCTGTGTCAGCTGGTTTGAATCTCTCCAGATTTGGCAACTCTGTTAGCACAAGGGTGCGGAAATGTATAGAGGGTTAATGCTTCTATGTAATCGCTTTTTATACATATTTTAAGTTTTGTTTTTCAGGTACTGCATCGTCTCGATTTTTGCTACTGCATCGTTCTCAAAATTTTGTTGGCAAGGGTAATACGAATAGTACACGGTTGTGGTAGTGATTACCATATTTCTACACCTCTTATGACATTAGTGAATGACTCTCATTATCCATTTAATAAAAGTACTAACACATTGATATTTTTCAGGTTTTAATAATAAGAATGAGGTAACACAAAGCAATTATTGAATTAATAAAGCAGTGCACTGTAATTAATTAGGATAGCGTGCAAGCTACATAATACAGTACCTATCTTGTGCTGACTATTTTTAAAATACCCTACCTACAATTTGATAGAGAGCCGTTCCATATTACAATACTGCAATACCAAATATTCAATGTGGTTACATTTACAGTTATGCTTTTATAAATTCAACACCATCACGGCCTTTTCCGGACAAATCTTTCGGACACGTCAAAAGATACATATACATAGTCATTGTTTGACACAGGTCTTTTTTGCCACTTGTCAAAAGGCTAATGAACTATTTTTTTAATGACAATCCCCTATCTTTTATGAAGGAATTGAAAATAGCACTTTTTTGAGAACAGTAAGATAAATATCGAAGTAAATCGATGATACATTTTTAAGAAAATCGGCTTTAAAGCCTTAAGATAAAAAATAACTAATTTCAACCTTAAAATAACTGTGGGCCGTTGACATCCAAGTTCATGGTTTGAATAATGTACAGGTATGGGTGCTTTTTTATGTATCCCCACAAAAAATAATCTGGGTGTCACATATGGTGATCGGGCTGGCAACTCGATCGCCTTCTTTATATCCAAGATTTGGGAAAACCTTCGCCAACTAGGCTCGGGCAGGGCCCGCATAATATGCAACATCTCTGATAACTTTTTTTCCACTTCCATTTTACACGATCATGTTAATAGGCAATATTGTCGTTACGGAGCTATGGAAAATTCCCATTGGATGATAAAGTGTCATCCTCAACACCCCAAAAAAGTGAATGTTTGGTGTAGCATAGCTGACAGTAGAATTGTTGGTTTTTATTTATTTAACGAGATCTTAACTGGTGCAATGTATTTAGATTTTTTTTTCAATATGACCTCACCTCACCCCTTCAATGATGATATATTAAGTTTCAGACGAACCGAATTTTCACGGTACTAACATAGTCATTTAGAAATATAGAGCACATTCTCATTATTCAATCCTTGTTCAAGTCTGTTTAGATTAAGTTTTCCCAAATCGTTGAATAGGAGGAAGGGAATTGGCACGATTTTTTTTATTTTTGTGTAGATCATGATTTCAATGAACATTAATGCAGAATAACTGAATTATGACAAAAATGTTCATATGTATATATTTCGATGGCATTCCATTGGTAACTTTTAATCCGTAAGCGTTACGAATTAGAAGAGAGTCTAGAAGAGTGGCCACGTTTTCAAAAAAGTTGTAATAAAAGCCAGAATTACCCTTTTTTCTCCACCCTGATAGCACTTGGTGACAAATTATATATTCTTCTCTATAGATTTTCACTCTAAGATTGAAAAAAATAATATTTTGACTAAAATTTCGGAGTTACAAAAATTTAAAATAAAGTGGCCACTGTACGTACATACCTTGATGGTACACTGGCCATTAGGATATGGTACAGTGGCCATTACCGCTTAAAATATAGAAAACAATGCAAACAGGTAATATTTGTTAGAATAAAGATATATTATGTTAAAAATATGTTACAAAAATAATAATAGTAATAATGCAGATTAAATTTATTTAAAAAACAACTGAAATATATACAGCGAAGTAGTTTAACCGCTAGTCGTTAACAAATACTATTATAATATTATATTATAAAATGCGCAATTTTTCTTTTCAGCAATCTCGTATTTCTTACAGTTTAGAATATCCCAATATAATAAATATAAATAATATATGCCATGTAAATAGTTTACACTCTGAATACATATTCAAAATTTAATTAAGCTTATTAGATAAGTACTTCAATTTTCCTTGTTTCTTTTGATCTTACAATGAAGCATAATGGACTTTAAGAATGGATACCTGCGACTGACCGTATCTGAATGTAATCCAACAAAGCTACCTAATCATTACAAATGAGGTGAAGGATGTTACCTCTGAAACCTGGTAGGCTACTCCCTCAATGAGAATTAATGAACTACGCTAAGGTCCAGCTAGAGATAATTAATTAGACGATAGTATACCTTCATTACTTCGTGCAAAGCGCACAGACGGCAGGGTGTCTTGTAACTCAATTTATATTCCAGCACAAAACTTGATAAATTGAATATGCATGTATTCCTTCCGCTGACGCTCACGTGACATACCTGACCGAATGAATTCTATGCACATTATCATCTATTTTCATTTCAATTTGATTCGAGTTAGAACCACGTACATATCGTGCCGCTACGTGACCGCCAGGGATTGCAATCCGGCACCAATTTCAATCCGGTCGGATCCCGGCCGAATTTCCATCTAGCCGGCCGGATCCGGCCTTATTGGTTTCATCAAAATCATTTTGCTTTTTCATTCCAAAATCAACTGTATAAAAGATAATCGAGTGAATATATTACAAAGTATATATAAAAAAACGTTTATTTCGTATGACATCGACTTTATTTACACTGTTATAATTAATTAACATTTATGTATGGGTCAGCAATAAAAATTTAGTAGATATAGTGTAAACTAGTTAGATTGTAATTGTTATATTAGTTTAGTAATAATTAGAAATTACGGGCGGTTAAGTTCAGTTTCACTTACTAGATTTGAGAAATAACAACATCAATGATATCTTGTAATGTAACATTACATTATAAATCCATAACAATTTGTCGTCAAATTTGGCCCTGAACGAGAGAGATGGAAATAGCGGTTATCTTGAAGCTCAAAATGAAACTTTGTTGTTGTCAAACATTTGACAAGTAGCTCTCAGAATTGTAAAATAACTAATGACTGTCACATAATGTAACAGCCTTGACAATTCAATAAGGTTATAAGATTAAAAATAGAAATACGTATTTTTTTGCTCGTCCAACTTGATGACTTTTTTTTGATGGCTCGTTATAAGTAACATATTAATTCTACCTAAAATCAAGCTTATCAACTGAGATCACAATTACAGAATTGTTGTTATGTAAAAGATTATGCAATGTAGTACGTGAGGTGCTTTTTAACACTCTTTTTGCCACCTTTTTATCATATTGCCGTGTGTACGGGATGTTCATATACTGCTGGGCATCAACTAACTTACTTATTTTAAATGTAACACCCTACATACGAGTGTTTTTACAATTTTGAGTCGAAAACATGTACCATACCTAAACCCAACCGTTTCGGAGATATTTGCTACTTGAAATAAGTGACTTGACGCACTTGATTTTAATAAAATAAAATAAAACATATGATCTCTTCGTTTATTATTACCTTTATTACTAATTACATAATTAATTAATTACCAAGTGATAATGTTGACGTCTTTGATTTCTGTTTCATTCAACGGAGACCCAAAAAAAAATGTTTCGGTATTAAGTGGTGGGAAGTGTAAAAAATTCTACGCCGAATGTTTCAATTAACCTCCGGTATAAATAGCTTTCAAATACTCAATAAATCGCCGATAAAATGGCATTTTGAAAAGTTGAACTTAGTACTAAAATTACTACTTAGTACTGTCATTTTCCCAATCCCCATTCATAAAATATTTTTATTACCTATGTGTGATTAGGTAATAAATTAAAATAAAAATATCTCTAAACATTGATGTTTTAATAAAAAAAAAATGTTTACCTATATATATGTCAGTCTGCGTCTGCACATATATTTCTTTGTCAACCAACCTTATTTTATCCATGATAAATGACAATACTTCTCAGTTTAAAAATTGTTACGGTATACCAGTTAAAGATTGAAATTCTTCAGGATTAATGCCTAATTAGTTAAGAGGTTGAGGAATAAATGGTGGTCATTCCTCTATGGCAAGTAACTCTTAAACGCCCTAATATGTTGACTGGAAATTGAGACGCTTATGCAATATAAATTTATCTAAAAGTAATTATATTCATAGTTTACTCAAAGGTAGAACAAAATAAACTGTATTTAGGACGTTTCTAATAATTTAGAATTTTTGCTAACTAACCAGTTTCATATACTGGATATTTCACGAAGTTCTCCCTGTGTTCAGGAACATATTCTTGAAAATATGTTCCTTGAACAGGGGGAGAATTTATTTGCTTATTTCAAGCGAAAAGGTTTATAAAAACATGCGAATTTGAATGTAAACGTATTAAACCTTTTTAATTTTCAAAAGAACACTCTCAGGAACATGATTCTTGAACGCAGGGACAATCTTTTGAACGCCCTGTATGTACCTACTAGCAACAGTTTTAAAATATTGTTTTATCTCTTCGAATGTTAACTTTTTATGAATTTCTTTCACCTCCAAATGTTTGCACGAATATATGGAGCAATATAGTTTTCCGACGTTCTCTTTGCAATGAGAGATCGCATTACCAAATCTGCAACGATATTGCCTAAAACATTAATTATTTTACTGCTTTATGGTTATTTGCACACCAGTAATACCTAAAACTAATATTTATAAGAGTAGACCCTTAATTATAATGTAGGATAAATCAAATATTTCTCAAATCTCTTGATCTCTGTTAAGTAAACCAATATTTCTATGTAATTAATTGGTTTTTACAACAAGCCAGTGACATTTGATACTTTTTTGAAATTTAGCTGTTTTCTATAAACAGCTAAGCTATTAATTATACAAGCTATTAATATGCTTTATATAAGCTATTAATATGCTTTGTACAAACACAACGAAATCCAAATTTTATTTTTGTAATACATAGCTTAAATGTTGCCATTAAACGATGCACAGTGGAAAATGTTTCTCAAAGGGCTTCAAGCGTACGTGGTTTGTTTATCTATACTCGAGATTTAAAGTAGCCCCATAAAAAATAGTCACAAGGTGACAAGTCTGGGGACCGAGGAGGTTCGTAAAAGATATTCACCCATTTCATTATGGTATCGAACTGGAACACGACCGAGACCACCAACATTAAAATGAATTCGAAAAACCGTCGCTGTGTTTGAATCAGAGAACGGCCCGTTTCAATTAACGTGTTGTAAACAAACACGCGATGAGCTGTAGTCCACGGCTCCATTGTAGATGAAATGGCATCTGCCAATGAGTAGATACTATCTATTCGGAAAATATTAGGTTCACCCCATCTCACGTGACACGCTCTTCAAAAAATTCCATACCTCCATAGCTTCTCCTAGATGGGGAATGAATAAAAGAAGTCTAGAACAAGAAAAAAAAAGAAATAAATATAGTCAAAATTACTGGAATGCAACATTCGCTAAATAATTTGCACATTAATAATTCGATTTGTCAACAGTTCTAATAATCAGTAACAATTTTAATATTATGAATAACTTATTTCAACAATGACTATGATGGTTTAACTGCAAAAAGGAATGTAGCAGATGTATAAGCTGCAATACCTAAAAAACCTCTACAACAGAGTGAGTTCATTCAGCGCTTTTCGAATTGGTCTTAATGATTGAGATGATAGAGTTATAGAAGTTTTAATTAAATATAGTTTATAAGACAGTAGTCTTTCTCAATCTCTGAAAGTTTTCATACTTTCTTATATACATATCTGGAAAAAGCAATAACGTAGCTGGCAATTTATCATAGCTTTAAAAAATATATTTTGTATTATAGTTCACTTGAAAATTTATTGGAAAGTTTTAGTCAGCTTAATTCAAAATGATACTAATAAAACCTGAAAATTTATAACAATAATTATAGTACTATAATTCTAGCAGAAAATTTAGAAATCAGTGGCGACAGGTGGCATTTCATTTCTACATAATGTGATTTGTACATAATAATTATATTTGAAATACTAATATTACACCAAAATGAAACGTCAGTATAGGAAAAAAACATTAGAAGGTCTACAAAAAAAAAAGCTCCAAAAAAATCCAAAAACAAATACAAACCTCACCTAAAAATATCAGACATGGGCTGCAAGACCAAATGAATAAAAAGTCGTCTAAACTTTATTGTTTTTTTTTTTAAATATTATTTCTGTTAAAGGTATGAAACATTAATTCTTATTTCTTAACAACATTTAGTTCCAAAAATTAAAGGTTAAGTTAATTCATTATTTATTTGTTAGACTATACTTTTATATTTTCCGTATACTTATTACTTCCTAGAGCTATATAATATGTAAAAATACTCACACGAAATGCGGTTGTTAAGTAGGTTCACGAAATGTTCTGAATTTCCTGTCTTGGAATTGATTTTGTAATTACATTTAACAAAAACATGCACGGAAATAACAAGGTTTTAATCCCATAATCTGTATAATGAAAACTTTTAAGAGTATTAAGCAGCAATTACCAGAGTATTCTTTCCCATAAGGAATTTATTGATTAAATGTGCCAAGGTAATCAATTTGTTACACAGGGTCTTATGACAGTGGATGTCAAACTTGAAAAGATGATATATGTATGCCAAAAGGAACAATATTGTACATAATTTACCTTTAAACAAATGTTCACGATTTTCGAGATTTTGAGCTATTTCCGGGATTTCCTAAAATTTAGGTAATAATGAAAATAAAATTCAAGAAACCTTTTTTTGGCATTATTACCTTTATAATATTATTATTTTACAGTGCAATAACTATTCTCGTAAAAATTTGTTTTCCAGTCTTAAATATACTAAAAGTACTCACTAGCTTTAGTTATTGCAAAAAATTTTCTTGATTTCCATCAAAGTCAGACTGAAACATCTAGTTGCGTAAAAATCTGCAATATTACGTTATTGAAAATCACCTGTTTTGTTCTTTTTCTAACGTATTTCTTAAGTGGTTTCGGCGAACATTTCATTGTCGTACATGTCCTTCATATGTCCCCAAACATAGAAGTCTGGAGGCATTAAACCTGGGGACCTAGCAAGAAATGAAAGCGGTCCATTTCATCGGATTGGGAAAGTGGGGATTCAAATATTCTCGCACAGTGATCCTATAATGTGCGAAACAGTCATCAGTTTGATAAACCATTTTTCTGTGTATGTTTAATAATAAGCCTATCAGTTCGTTTATAATTTAATTATAAACAAATTTTATCATACTGTTTATAAGTCTCCTATTGCAGCTGGTGGTCCACTTTTTAACTTACTTCCTACTAGTAAAAAACAATCAAAAAATGTCAATTTATTTAAGAGCAAATTAAGAAAATTGAAATGTTTTTATTCAATGAATGAATTTATTGACTATTTTAACAATATATAATGTCTTATAATATGTTTATTTTCCGATCCTTCCTGACGTCCTGGGACTGGATAGGTAAATGCAGTTTTACATGCGGTAAACAGGGATTTCCGAACTCTAATTATGAGTGTAAAATACGATTTTTCTTTCGCTTAATGTCAATATGTCGATAGTCAAATTAAGGCTTACACTTCAGTTCAGTGCACATATAGGTAGATACATACATACATGACGAATTTTGTACGTAATCATCTTTATAAAAATGCATTACGAGTCTCTCCTTAATGCATCCTCTGAATAAACCTGTGCTTAATGTTTAAATAAAATTTTCCGAATTTTACACGACATAGAACAAACGACATAGAACAAACTCTCGTCCTTGTGTTTACCGAATCCTATTTTACAACATGGCTGAACCCGTCGAGGTTATAAATAACCTCCTTTCAAGTAATGTGCAGTGACAGAAACAGATACACATACCCGCACTTTCCGAATAAACTTGAATAAGTCGAGTTGCGATTTAGGTTGACATCAAGGAAATTTTATTTCCGAAAATAAGTAAATATAGTAGGCCTTCAGAAGCCATATTTAAATTTTGTATATTTAAAGTGCTCAGTGAAACCCTTTTACATCATAATAATGGAGATGTACACATTTTTTGTAGTAGTAGTAATAATAATAATAATAATAATAATAATAATACAACATCTTTGAGGAAGAACAAAAGGGATGCATCAGAGGCGGAGCGGGGTGTAAACATCAACTGACAATCGACGCTGTGGTATTGAAGCAAGCCCAAGTAAGAAGAAGAAACCTGCATATGTGTTACATCGACTACAGCAAGGCGTTCGACTCGGTACCTCACGACTGGCTACTTAAAGTCCTGGAAATTTACAAGGTCTGCCCTCGGATAAGAGCTCTTCTCCAACATCTTATGCAGTTATTGAAAACAAACATTTGGGTCTCTGGAGGGAACAAAGGTCAAGTTGAGATCAAGAAGGGAATCTTCCAAGGTGATTCACTCTCGCCGGTTTGGTTCTGCTTGGCACTCAATCCATTATCTACACTACTCAATAAAACAACAGCTGGGTACAAGATCAACATGAGAAGCCGAGCAACACTCACTCACCTGCTCTACATGGACGATCTGAAACTATTCAGTGGGACCAAGGCAAATCTCCAGGCCCTCATTGGAACTACTAGGACCTTCAGCGACGACATCAAAATGTCCTTTGGCCTGGATAAGTGCGCCACATTGAGTATTGTGAAGGGAGCACCTCATAACAATCCAAAGGTATATGCCGACATCCATCAACTACCACCGGAAGAGCAATACCGTTACTTGGGAGTGTGTCAAGACGGCAGGATCAACCACAACTGAAGAAAGAATTCCAAGAGAAATACAAGAGCCGCGTGACAAAGTTGCTGAATACGCTTTTATCTGGAGGCAATCTTATCAAAGCTGTCCCATTGCTGACATACTCTTTCGGAATCGTCAAGTGGTCCGTTACTGATCTGGATGAGCTCGACCGACTTACCAGGCGGCTCCTAACTAAGTTCAGGCACTTACACACTAACTCTTCCGTAATCAGACTCTACCTGCCGCGAAGACGAGGTGGGAGAGGTCTATTGAACATCAAAAATCAGTGCCTTAATCAAGAAGCTTCCTTAGGAAGAAAACTGCTAACGAACAGGGACCCGCTAATAACAGCAGTAGCAAGAGAGGACGCTGGTTATAGAAATATATACAGGGTTATAAAAACAAGAAATTACCAGAAGAAAATCCTGAGAGACGACGTCGAAGACCTATGTAGAAAATGTGGCTCTGCAGGCGAAACTATAGAACACATAATAGGAGGGTGTCACGCGCTATCAGAGTCAGCATATCTCGGCAGGCACAACCAACTTGCGAAGATGGTTCACCAACAACTGGCGCTCAAGTATGGCCTGTTAGCGACGGCTCCGCCTTACTACAAATATGTCACGGAAGCTGTTCTGGAATCGGATGTTGCCGTGATGTACTGGGATAGGCTAATCATCACCGATCGAACAGTGGACTTCAACCGACCAGATATTGTGCTGATCAACAAGGAACAACGAAGAGGGATCATCATAGACATCGCTGTGTCACTTACCCACAACATTCAGAAGACTGAACGGGAGAAGATCGCGAAATACGAAAATTTGTCAATCGAGCTGAAGCGCCTATGGAAACTGGAGAAAGTGGAGACGTACGCCCTAGTAATATCGGGAGTGATGGGAGTGATGACGTCGATATTCGCCAAGAACATCGCGGCATTAGTACTATCTTTTAATGTCATTAGAAATGGCCAGAAGGCAATATTGTTACAAACTTGCCACATTGTAAGAAAGGTTTTGGGATAGGATGAATTTCCTCCCCTCGCCTGAGCCTAATTTCTGCTGGAGGCGGAGATGAGATATCAAGCCATCACTGTCTGCAGCAGGAAGGGGTGAATTTTTCCCAGCGTTTACGCTGAGAAGTGTGACTATAAAGTCGGCGAAATAATAATAATAATAATGAAATGGCTTGCCGACGGCTATCTGTACCCCGAGACCGAAGGCTTCTTGACTGCCATTCAGGACAGGGTTATAAAAACAAGAAATTACCAGAAGAATATCCTGAGAGACGACGTCGAAGACATATGTAGAAAGTGTGGATCTGCAGGCGAAACTATAGAACACATAATAGGAGGGTGTCCCGTGCTATCACAGTCAGCATATCTCGGCAGGCACAACCAACTTGCGAAGATGGTCCATCAACAACTGGCACTCAAGTATGGCCTGTTAGTTACGGCTCCGCCATACTACAAATATAACCCGGAAGCTGTGCTGGAAACGGAAGTTGCCGTGTTGTACTGGGGTAGGCTAATCATCACCGATCGAACAGTTGACTTCAGCCGACCAGATATTGTGCTGATCAACAAGGAACAACGAAGAGGGATCATCATAGATATCGCAGTGCCACTTACCCACAACATTCAGAAGACTGAACGGGAGAAGATCGCGAAGTACGAAAATCTGTCAATCGAGCTGAAGCGCCTATGGAAACTTTAGAAGGTGGAGACGTACGCCCTAGTAATATCGGCAGAGGGAGTAATAACGACCAGATTCGCCAAGAATATCGCGGCATTAGGACTGTGTTATAATATTATTAGAAATGGCCAGAAGGCAATATTGTTACAAACTTGCCACATTCTAAGGAAGGTTTTGGGATAGGATGAATTTCCTCCCCTCGCCTGAGCCAAATTTCTGTTGGAGGCGGGGATGAGATATCAAGCCATCACTGTCTGCAGCAGGAATGGGTGAATGTTTCCCAGCTTTTACGCTGAGAAGTGTGACTATAAAGTCGGCGAAATAATAATAATAATACTAAATTATTTGCAGGTTGTATGCACAGTACAAAATTTTAAATAAGAAAAGAAAAAATTCATATAAAATTTAAACACAGACATTCCGCAAAATAGACCAAAAATAACATAATGCAAAGCACCTGCTGAACAAAGTTTCGGCCTAGCAAAAAAATAAATGTTATACTAGACTATAAAAAAGACGAAACCTTCTGTAGTATTGAATAATGTACAATAATAATGACCACAATAAACAAAAACAAAATATGTACCAATGTATGTAACACGAAAAAGATCAATTACACAAAACACAAAACAAAAATAGGATCTGTTTTACTTTTATTTTAAATCTATTCAGAGAAAGATCTTTAATTTCAGTTTGTAGTTTATTATCCAAGTTGTAGACATTATAGATAAAGGATCTGCGAAATATGGTTAATTTATGAGGAGGTGGCGATATTAGACCTTTAATCCTCAGAGTTAATGTGTGTAGGGTACGTCAGAGCGAAATTTAATTTTATTGTACAAGTATGGAGGGCATTTATTTGTAATTATTCTATGAAAAAAACACTAGCGAATGATACTTGCGTCTAGTAGCCATGTTAAACCATCCTGCGTCAACTAACTTATGCGAGATGTGCTCATATTTACGAATACCATAAATAAATCACAAACATGACTTTTGAACCTTTTCTATACGATTTTTGTCGGTATTATCTAAACACGAATTCACATAACATCACAATAATTGAAATGGCTTAATAGGTACCAGTGCATCAGTTAGTTTTATTTTTAAAGAAACAGTTAGTACGTGTCGATGGGGATATAGTATTTTCAAATTCAAATACGCTTTTTGTAGATACTTAGAAATGTGTTTTTTAAATCCTAAATCCGTATCTACTTCATCACCAAGATTTTTTTGCAACATTAGAGCAAGACAATTTTGTACCATCTATAACACTAATATTTTGCTCTACAAAGGAACGTGACCAATTATATATTACGCACTTAGGGATGTAGGCGCATTGAAGAATTTTTTTTTTTTCGGAACTTCGCATATAAATAGAAAATATATATTTTGAATTCGGGCGCATTGACGAATTTTTTTCCGGAACTTCCTCGCATATTTATTCAAAGAATAGTACGTAGAACGTACTTTCTGGTGGGTGTGAGAAACGATCGTATCACGAGAAATAAGTAGGCTGCGTACTTCCGGCGGGTAATTTGCGCCCGAGCATCCCTAAATGCATAATATATAATTCTCATGATTTCATCATGAGAACCTCAACACCGGAAAAAACCCTCGTTTTGAGGTTAGAATGACAAATAATTTTTTACTCAGATAGGACGCATTTTTATGAAATATATTGAGAGGACATTTTCCATCAGAATTCTACGTAACATGTAATTTCTCCGTTTTCAAATTTTCAATTTTCAAGAATGATGTCCGCCACATTGAATCCGCCATATTGGATTTCAGACTTTTTTCAACAGGAATAACTCAAAATGTTACTAAAACATGAAATGACGTAGGAAAAGTATAATTACAAACTCTTATTTACTTTTTATAATGAAAAACGCACCATTTCTTGAGAAATCCGTCCGCCATTTTGAATCCGCCGAAATATTCTGTAGTATTGTTTTGATTGAGGAAATTTCATGAGATTTTCCTAGAAAAAATCCTATCATCAACTCCAACTATTGCCTCCACCTCCCTCCACAATCCGGAGTAGGTTAGAGTACTTTTTAAACAAAAAAAAAAATATATAAAAAAACCCCCAAATGTTCAGTACTTTTCTCCATAAAGTCAGCTATATTTTTTCTAGAGCATTTAATCACAATTATGACCTGAATCGAAAGATCACATCCGAAAACATTAGGATAGGTTGTTTTTATTGAGTGAATTCATTAATTTCCCTTCGAGATTGACGCTCCAAAAAGAACGAAAAATTGTGTCCGTTTGGGCGTTAATGGGTTAAGTAAGGCTGCAGCACAGCTATATCATTTTCAGAAACCAGATTGACAGAAATATTATATTCCTGTAGATGCAAACAAATTTGTGAATTCATTATTTTTTCCAAGACCTTTGATAGCACCGGAAGAATACTTATTGGACGTAAGGCAGTAAACCTACTTGCATCACTTTTTTTTAGGTAAAGGCACAACTTTTGAAATTTTCCAACAATCTGGAAAAACCATTTCCGTCAGGCAGGAATTAATTATATCTGTCAAGTAAGGCAAAATATATGTACAACATAATAGCAGCATTTTAATATTAATTTCATCTGATCCTATATAATTTGATTTAATCTCAAGCAAATAGTTATAAACTGTATTTTCAGATACAATATTAAACTTAAACAATGAATTAAAATTACGTTTCAAATTATCGTAATAAAACTGGAAAATATGATTATCAGGAGCTACACTTACACCAGAATAATGTAAGAAATTATTATTCATATCATTTGGCTTAGTTAAGGCTTCAGGAATCAATGAGGTATTAGGGTTATTGTATATATCTAGTTTTTTTTCATTTTTTCCACAAAATTTTAACTGAATTATGATTATCAAAGTTTTGAAGATATGCCTTTTTTCATTTCGAATAGCTATGTTGGAATAGTAGACTTTGAATAAAACTAAATTCAAGGAAAACGCTCTCAAAATGGAATTATGTTTGTAAAGGTTCGTCAGCGTCGTGGCTGATATTAGGAATTTTTGAAGACCTCCAAAAATAGGCAAAACGCTGACAAACCGCAAGAAAATTTGGCAGAAATGGAGTTCGAAAGCTCTTTCTTTGCATTGCTTTACTGAACGCGTACATAGGTTGTACTGAGTACTTTAAGTGAATCTTGTTCGAAAACGATTACTATTTTACGACATATGAAAGGTATACCTCTTATGTGTGAAAATTATGATCAAATTTGATTTGATGATTGTTTTTTAATAATATGGTAAATACTCTAACCCTCAAAGAGTTACATACATTTATTATGTATTCGTCCTCAAACCCCAATTTCCAAAATTGTGCCGAAATGTTTTTAAAAAGGAAAATCGAAAATTAAGTTACAACTTTAACAGCTTTGACGCTTTTTAGTGATCTTTCGGGTTTGTCCCGTTCCTGTCATTACAGTAACCATATTTTCTGGTGTTGTCCTCCTCATCTTCATTTCACTTCACTTTTGTATTTACCATTATTAAATCGCTTATGTTTGGCACTGTCACAATTGCAACTCTACCGGGTGTCTACGAACGGAACGTAACGGAAGGAGATACACGTTTTGGCTTTTCCCTTTTGGAAACGGCTCGGAATTTTGAGTCTTTAAACACGTTTTCCGTGGTCAATTAGATCTGGAAAGTAAATACGACCTTTGGATTTTTAAATACGACACCATGGTTTTCTATAACTTTAATTTACAAGTAAAGAAATAAAAAGGTATCGAAGTAATTATTAATATTATTAGTGTTTTTTTTTTTTTTTGTAAAATTGAGGATTTATTTTAAAATTTAGAGTGCTGTGGAATGAGTAAAATAGATGAAATAATTC
Organism: Aromia moschata; assembly: GCA_029963805.1. Classification (NCBI taxonomy): domain Eukaryota; kingdom Metazoa; phylum Arthropoda; class Insecta; order Coleoptera; family Cerambycidae; genus Aromia; species Aromia moschata. The sequence goes on from JAPWTK010000384.1 coordinate 328,748, forward strand.
TCACTTTATCATAAAAATGTTGAAAATCGATTTTCATTAAAACTCTAAAACTTTAGCAATATTTCATTTCGGTGATGTTTTTATTTTCGAATGGACTTTGTCAAAATTCAGCAAAGTATTAATAAGAATGATAATAATAATTAGGCTTGGATTCTAAGAATCCATCCACTCAGCAACCTTGAATTCGAACGTGAGCCAGATGATTTCAAAATTGTTTACAAATACGTCTTAACGTAAGATGAATGGCTTCCTTTTCATTTTCTAAAACATTACATTTTCGTTTCTTTATTGGCAACATTATTTCCTCCATAATTTCTCAAATGCAAATGACGACGAAAACCTTAACAGAGTTGTTCTTAAGGGGGTTACACCTGATTACGACCTCGACACGTCAACAACACGTCGAGTATGTCAACAATGTCGACAACTCCGACAAAGGGTTAATAATTAAATGGGTGAAAAATTGATTTGTTTATTTCTTGATAATCCATTTATCGTAAATATGCTTTTAAATGACAGGTACTCAAAAGTATATATATAATAAAAAATTTAAAGATCCTAAATTTGGTTTAAATAAAATAAACAGCATGCATGCTGCCAAGAGCAATTTTTGTGAGGCCGTTTTAAAAAACACTGGAGCAGCAAGGTTACAAATTCATAGGTATGAATATTTTTATTGCACGACATATATGTATGTATTTAATTACAGTCTAGTGCTCAATGCTGTGCCATTTCTTGCCTCGCGTTTCGCTTATTATTTGCCATAAGTATGTATATCGGCTCTGGAGCAATATGTATTTCGGTCCAACGTTCTATGGTTATGAGCTAGCTTGGCGCGGTGGTGGAAGTGCTGAATGTCATTAATATGACGTTTGTAGGTTTCATTCTTGTTATAGATTTTGTTTGCTATGTAATGGAAATTGGATATTTTATAATTATTGGTTTGCATAAGTTGGATAGGTATAATGAATTAGTGATTCACGAAGAATTAACTTTCTTCATTTGTATGAATTCTGGAAGTATTTTTATGTAGTTTACTATATTGTTAACACTGTCGACATTGTTTGCATTCTCGACGATTACAAATTGTCGACCTCGACATCAACGTCGACGCGTCGAAATTACAATTGTCGATATGATGGCTTCAAAACATAAAAAAAATTAAGTTGTATCAGTAGATTGTGTCATTTCATAAAGCAAACAGGAGGGAAATTTCACATAATCAGAAACGTAATTAATTACTGTCTTAAAAAGGTTTAATAAAGGTTAAATTTTTAAATATTACAAAGGAAAGTGTAAACTTTTGAGATGAAGTATATAATGAAAAAGCTACATATATAGAATGTAAAATCGTATAATTTAAATTTTTATGGATTCCGTGATATTCATAAAACGGAATCCTATACCAAAGGTTAAAACCTAGTCGACCTTTTTACGGTTTTACGTTTACGTGATTCTGTTCATAAATTTAATGTTTCTACTTCTTAAAGACTGTAAGTATAGCATAATATAAAGTAATTTCCATTCAAAATTTATATGCTTAGATGCATATTATAAATGGGTAAAATATTTATTATATGTATATGTGAAAGATTTTGACATCTACGTACACGGTTTATTTACAAGATAGAAAAAAAATCTTGTATAAATGTTTTAGTTTTGAAAATTATTTAAGTTCGAAGATTAATAACCATATTGGACTCTCGTGACCTATAAATAAAAATACTTATTAAACCGTTATTCTGAACGGTTTAAACTAGTTTAATTCTTGCTCCAAAAATTATATTTTGCCGTGAGGAAAAATACGAAATAATTACGTAAATTTTATTCATATGATAGCAAAACATCGAGTTCAGTAAAGTATTAAAATATTTTCTTTGTTTTCAGTTACCGTTCTATTTCTTCGCCTGACGGTCTTAACTTAGCGATTCTTTTTTTATTGCATGTGTTGACGCTAATCGTCGCCCAGGAAATATTTGTCTATATTCGTTCTAAACACTTGACGTTTTGCTCTTGTTACATACATATGTGAATAAAATAGAATATTATTTCGTATTTTTCCTTATGTCACAGTATAATAAATTTCGAAGTAAACTTGTTTATGACTTTTACGACAAGAGTACCTACCGCTAAACATGACAATCTAGAGCTCGATAGTCCAATTTATCGTCAATATTCAATTATTAGTAACTCGCAAACAGTTGATACAAATGTCAATAAAACGTGCATTTTTGAAACCAGAAGGAAGAGTTATGAAAAGTAAAAAAATATACAGAGTGTTCTTAGGTAAACAAAAAGTTTTTTTTCTATCTCATATAATAAATCCTGCAGGTAAGTGTCCAAATATAAATTGAAACCTTGTATAGGGTGATAGATTTATAGTGGGAAGTGAGTTTTTCTCAGAAGCGGCTGAGAAAAAATAATGTTTGTGAAAGGTAAGTCACTTTTACTTATGTACCTTCACTCAAAATTAAGGCAAGCATTAAAAATACGTCCTAACGACGGTAAGCGTCGCGACGCCTCAAACACATTTTTTTCAGCAACATACCTTTTTTAACCTACCATTACAAAGATAAATTAATTATGAGTTCTTTTTCTATTTAACATTTACGTATTATATGTTGAACGAGCAATAGCGTCGGAAAAATGCAATTTTATATGTTGCCATATTTACTATGGAAGAATTTACCAGGAAATCGGCCATAACTTTTAAAATAATGAAAAGATGAAAAAAAATATACAAAATAAATACAATTTTTTAAATATTTAAAATACAAGAAACATTTTAACTAGAAAAAGAACTCATAATTAATATACCTTTGCAATGGTATGGTAAAAAAGGTAGGGGAGAGTCTGGGACAGTGGCCACGTTTAAAAAAAAAATGTAATAAAAGCCAGAATTAATCTTTTTTTCTCCATCATGGTAGCACTAGGTGACAACTTCTACATTCTTCTCTACAGATTTTCACTCTAAGGCTGAAAAATATAATATTTTAACTAAAATTTCGGAGGTACAAAAATTTAAAATAAAATGGCCACTGTACCACCTACTCCAATGGTACACTGGCCAATAGGATATGGTACAGTGGTCTTTACTGTTTAAAAAAATAGAAAACAATGCAAACGGGTGATATTTGTTAAAATAAAAATATATTATGTTAAAAATATATCACAAAAATAATAATAATAATAATGCAGATTAATTTTATTTAAAAAACAACTGAAATGTATACAGCGAAGTAGTTTAACTGCTAATCGTTAACAAATACTATACATGGACAAACTGGGGTAGAAAACAAGAGTATGATTTAATTTACCTGCCAAAACCATTCCAAATAGTCCTCTTTCTAATGGTGGTACAGCAATCATCCCTTATTAATATGATAAAGTAGTGGCCACTGTACCTACTTTTAACCTGACAACAGTACCATCAACTACATGTTTTTTGAAACAATGGATAATTACAAAAGTTATTTAATATAATCAAAATATTGTAATAACAATAAACGCTTACGTGTATTAGGTATAAATCGTCCATTTCGAAATGCAGGTATTTATTCGCTATGCATAATTTTAACCGCTCATTGTATTTTACTACATGTGGTCAATTTAAAATTAAGTTCATACCAAAAGAGGAAAGTTTAAAGCTCAAAGATATTACCCGTTAATATTCTTAAGATGTTATTTGGACCCCTCTGCTGTGGGTGGCAGCCACTACTCTCTATAAATAAAAATATAGCACGAAAGTGACCACTGTTCCTGCGTAGCCACTGTTGCAGACTCTCCCCTATATTGCTGGAAAAAAATGTTTGAGGTGTCGTGACGGTTAAAGTCATTAAGGCATATTTTTTATTATTGCTTTAATTTTGAGTGAAGATGGGTAAAAGTAATTTACCTTTCACAAAAACTAATTTATCTCAGCCGTTTCTGAGAAAAAACTCACTTCTTATGATAAATCGATCACGCTGTACACGGATAAACTTTAGGATTCATATACTACCATTGTCATTTTTGCCTCAACTTAGGAAAAAAACATATTTAGTTAATCAATATGAATTTATGAAGAATTTGACGTTGTCGTGACCTAATTTCAATAAATCAAGCACATTTTTCTTGAAACCGTTTTAAAAACAAATAAATTACAATTAACATATCAAAAAGTGAATAATTTTGCAGATAGTTAATCTCACATAACAATAACATACTCACGACTTACGCTTTAAAATGTGAATATTAATTACATAGGTAAGTAGTTCTAAATAATATGCTGCTGATAACAAATCGTGACTTAAAGACATTTAAAGTGAAAAGAAATTTAAACAAAGAAATTTAAAGAGGTCAGAAAACTAATTACTAACTAAACTACACTAAGAAAACTAATTTCTGCTACTATCTACTACTATCTTTACTGCATTATCTGACCTATATTCAATAACAATTTCTTCAAGTAATTTTGCAATTTAGAAGTTGTCAATAAAATCATGTTTATTTGAAGATGAGAAATTGAATTGTCAGTAAATACATTACCCTGCTTTTTCAATGGACTTAAATTATTGCGATTTAAATTATTATCTGTAAATAAAAATGAATCACTTTAGTCCATGAGTGTTACACATTCTTAGAATTTGCTGTTACTTGAGAATTCAAAAGTGTAAAAATATTAGAGTAGTTTACTAAAAAAAAGATTTATAACTTCATGTACAATAAAGTGGTGACGTCAACGGTAGTTGTACTTACTATTAAGTACAAATTATATTGTACATTGCGCAATTGAAAATGAAATGAGTACAAGGATTTTTCCAAAATAGTGTCAGTTCAGTTCACCAGACTATCTTGGAAATGGCTTGCTTGCGAAATATATATTTTTTCATAATCACCAAATAAATAAAATAATTTTCATTCTTGTGTTTTCCAAAATTTTCATTTTGCTTAGAAATACATTTACAATCTCAAAAACGAAATGCAGAGATTAAATGACAGTTCAAATTACCATAACTATTACATACCTCTAATTTTCGAAAATAAGGAATAGTAATCGAATATTGGTAATAAGAAGCATTCAGGTAATAAGCTGCTGTCGCTGTCAACATGTCCGTCACTGTGTTCACTGGTTCTTAATATTCAAACACATTTGGCTTATTTGAGCATTTTGATATATGTGTGGATGGCATGTTTGGAATATTTGCGAATACATCAAATATTTGGACAAATAATAATAATAATAATAATAATAATACTCACCCTATAATTACTCCGAAGAGTAACCCCAGAGGTCCTCTCAGGGATCTGTGCGGGGAAGGGGTGGCTATTATTATTATTTGCCATGGCGCACTGGGAGCGACTTAAGATTATTTCGGTAACGCATTTGCTTTAGAGTTCTGAGGAAACCCAGAAAACTCAGAACATTACCAAATCTAGGGCATGTGCGGTTGGATTGGCATCTATGCATCCACACCTATACACTAGTGTATTAGTGGTTGCATATCAAACCCTGACGGAGAAAGCGAGACAATTAAAAATCGCCACCCCAGCCAGGATTCGAACAACGCGCACAGAGGTATCGCGACTGGAAAGACGGCGCTTTAACCCACTCGGCTACCCGTGCCCCCTCAGCGATACTCAAACACAAATACGCTACGCCAAGTGAAGTGCCACCATTATACGACAAAGCGTTTTTGCGCCTATTCTTCGCCCATAAAGCCCCACCTATACCAAACCTTACCTCTGGATGCCGCAGCATGCCCAATCCATGTTCAAGTGGTCGGCAGCGGACCATCTGCGTGACTCATTCCACATCGCCTTCCTTTTTATACATATGTATAATTTTTTGTTGGTAATATTTATTATACCTAAGTCAACATGGACCAACGCGGTATACATATTATGTTAAATATTTATTTCAAATGAAATAGTACCATAGTACAAGCAATTATGTCAAGTAATACAAATCAAATACAGGGTGATTGGCGAGTCACATTCATTAAAAGATAAGGGACGGTCGAAGTCTAGTCGGAATCTAACTACGAAAATATATATCTAACGGTAGTAAACATGTCCATTCATTGAAAATATTTTCAAATATCTGATCTTACGTTGTTCTGGTTCTTATTTTGCTTTTATTTTAATATTGCGTTTTATTAAATTTTTGGACTTCAATTAACGTATTGATTTCCACAATCATACCATATCTCGAAATATTATGTATACTATATTATAAATAGTTAATATTTATTAATTAGTTTACGAATAATTTTGTTTTTTTTTGAAAATGTTTAAAAAAACGTGTCACATTAATTTATCATATTTTTTTAAAGTAGTTATCATTGAATGTATACATTGTTTGAAATAAATTTTAGATGAAGTCTGTATTCATAGTACACTTTTACAGGTAGAGGGCTGAGCCAACTATGATCCTTGCTGATTTAGCATTAAAATAAGAAAGTTTCTTAATTTTATTGAAAATATACTTGAAGATAAGTTTATTTTCGCGGAGTAGAGTAGACAATGTTTTTTTTATTAAAATTTCGCTAATTCCACGTTTTTAACACATATCACAAACGCTTTACAAATAATTTCAAAATGCACTTAACTCGGTAAAATAACATAATAGTTAAGACTGCTTCTCAGTAGCATGTTTCTTCGTGGACCTACTGCCTTATTCATTGAGATTCAATTACGGTCGACTTTAGTACGAGCGAAACATCTTGCCTAACCAGATAAATCTCTGGCTGGCATAGTAAACATTGCACGTTATGCAATTCGAGGTAAACCACAATGAAACTACCAACTGTTTGCGGCCAAAGCTCGAGAGGCAGAAGCGAGTCCTATTAGAGATTTAGAATTAATTTATGCTCGGAGGAAATGTTTGTTATCCGCCATTCCAGTAATTCCCGAAGTGTCTGTCGGTTAAAAGAGTAGGAGCTTTTATGGCTCGTCAGAAGTTAACGTCCCCAGCAGTCGATAGGACTTATGGAATACTCGTAGAAGACTGTCACATCACCATTCCATTAGTACTCTACTAGGGGAACTGAAACGATTCTTCGCATAGCAATCGTGCCTTACGAAATAAATCTAGCGATTCGATATTTGCTTGTGGGGCTTTTGAAATAATATTAAAACTTAGACCAGGGAATATCTGCTTTGAAATAATGTAGTTTCGGTTTTTTCCTTATGATTCCCAATTTTTATTAAAGTGCCCCTGGAATATCATAGGAAATAATTTCGATATTCGCTAGTTTTAAAAGTTGTGGAAAATCTGTTATTAAAGATAAAAATAAAAAAACATATCGTGTTTTTCTTTTTCCTCCACATAACTCGTGAACTATTTAGAGAAAAGTGAATGAAAGAAGTTTTATTTTTACACAAGGCATATGAATTGGTTAGTTATCTGGAATAAGAGGAAAAAAACGTAGCGTGGTAGGTTAATAATTAAACAATGTGTTATATTATTACAAAAATAGCAATAATTGGAAAAAATAAAAAGACGTACTTTGACTACTCACTTAGATTATACCTACATACGACCTTCAGATCGTGGCTCAGAAAACAGAAACAACACAAAATTTTTTATCCAAATCGGTCTCATAATTTTTACACAATAATTTTGCAATGCGTTTTTCAAAACGGTTTTCTAAAGCTCCTTATATATACAGGAGGTAGAAAAAAGTTACTACCACTAAAAAATATATTTTTTTAATGGAACACCCTGGTTTCCCATTTCATACTGATTACAAATATGTATTATGGTATGTTCTTTTCTTATTAGTTTTTGTATAATTGTCAAAAAACTATACAACATTATAAATTCAATTTATAGCAGTCATATTGAAAGTACGTTTGGAAACCAAATCAAAATAATGTTAAGCCCCAATAATCAACAAACACTTGAGTTTTAATCATCTCCTGATGTGCCAACATGATAGGCTAAAGGGAGAGTTGAGTAAAGAGTAATGTCTCGATATTAGTTAAAACCGTCTTTGCCATTACAAATAAAATTGTTCAAACAAGTTTTGTCAGTGTTAGTTATATGTTATGCGGATGATATTGTATTTATATAATAAAATATGACTTATTTGTCCATAAGGATATCCTCTAAGTATTATATAATCGGAAAAATTGTACCTGTATATTTCGCAACAAAAATTAAAAACATTAATTAGATTTCGAAACTTATTTTCAATTTACTGTTTCAAATTGAAATGATTTTTTTTAAATATTTTTCAGAGAATTACACAAAACATTATAAGAAAAACATATTTTAACTATTTTTACATAAGAGCTTTAGTAAAATCGTTGTCCTATCTGGATTCTACGTAGAAAACCGTATGACATAGGTTTTTATTTTTTTTTTAATTCGATCACAAATTAAAGCAATAAAAAGGGATATTCATTTATAAAACTAACCCTCTACACAGATAATCTGCGTGAAGTATTTTCAATACTAAAAATATATCTGATATGTGATAATTTAGTTATATCATACATGCACCGAGATAAGAGATTCGTAAATTAAATAACGTACCTTTTTTATTTACAGACATATCGTCGCTGATCTAGCAAAGGGGCGTAAGCGACAAAATTGCCAAATTCCACTTTAAATCGCCAATGTAATCTACATGTGTCTACCTATGATCTGGCATACGGGCGTAACTCCATTGCATAACGTTTCTGTGTAATATGAAACTATCTAAAGCCGTAAGCGACATATAAACCAAATAAAAATCTAGCAAAAGGGCGAAAAATCCTTATTCGTCTCCGATCAGTGAGAAAGTTAGATTCAGGGGTAGACATTGACTGGACCAAAGTTAAGGAAGTAATGGTTAGCAAAGATGATGTTACGCAGATTTCTGTAAAGAGTAGTCACCTTGCTGACAAATATGATACGTTGTCTTTAAAGAGAAATGCCCTTGTAATTATGACTCAATCAATACCGAAACTGAATAATGCTGCAATTAAACTATCAGCGGACAAATATAAAGATCTTGTTTACCTGTGCACAGGACCTACACCCGTTGTGAGAAATACAATTTTTCAACAATTTTTTAAGGATGTTCCTCATGATTAAAAAATTAATAACTAGTAAATAGTTAAGTAGTTCACACTTTTTCATTTTGTTAAATAAAAATATGTCATTTTTCTGTTAATTATGCTGTTTGCTTGATTTCTATTAATACATAATTTTGTAGTTCTTCTTTTCAAATAAATTCTACTTAAAAATAGACATTTAATTTTCCTCGATTTAATTCATTAAGGGTCAATTTCATAATGGTGTTAATGTGGACAATAAATAATTTATAAAATTATTAATAAAAATAATAAAATTAATTAATAAGTAATAAAAAATAATTTATGTGACATTATGATACTCAACAGATTATTGTAAATTGACGAAAACTATATTCTAACGTCACATTAATTTAACGTCCACAGTAAAACCATTATGAAATGGGCCCTAAAAAAGGTAAAATTTTAAAATATAGTAAATATATGCAGTGTATTAGTATCATTCAGGATGGGCGTAAGTGCCTTGAATAAAAAAACATAAAATCTAACAAAAAGGCGTATGTCTTACAAAGTCCTTTTTTTAATGTGATGGACGCCTATTTTCGGAAATGTATCATTAATGCCTAAAGATATACACAACTAGTTATAACAAAACCTAATTAACAACAGAATATCATACACACTTACTGCAATAATGCGTTTTATGCATGATCACTTTTCTTTAAACATCATTTCTGACAAATTACTAAAAATGGCACTTACGCCCCTTTGCCAAATAAACGACGATATGTACATAGACTGATGAGAATGTACTATTGTGCTAGTAAGTACGTGAAATTAAGGTTATAGGCCTTCACAATTAATAGATTCCTGATATCTCCATGAACCGCTTCTAATGAAGCTCCCAACAAAACTCTAAAAACTGTACTCGAAAAGAGTGGGACCAACACGGGATTTTAAGAAGTTATTATTAGACCTAAATGGAACATTTAGGTCTATTATGTATGTAGTAAATTTAACAAAATTTGTAAAAACCCCTGGGGTGTGTAAGTATTTTATAACTAAATAATATTTTATATTTATAACTATGTACCATGTGAATATAAAAAATATTTATCCTTATGGTTTTTGAAAAATTTTCATATTTTAAAATTATAGCTACAATATCTCAGAAACGAAATGCTACTATGAAATAAAAAATTAATAACTAAAAAAATCTCGAAATTTCGAAAGACATACAAGGATAAAAATATTTTTATTTGCTTGAAGATTTGTAAAACAAATATATGTAAACCTTTTCCAAGATTTTCTGAAAGTACTGCACATTTTCTGAAAAAAAGTCTGGTGTCGTTTGAAGTTTTTTGTTCTTCTAGCCTTCCATTTACGCTTAATATAATAAATAAAAAAAAATAACCCCCTAAAATCTAATGTGAGTACCATGCTTTCTTACGAATATATCTACTAGTTAATTCATATGAATAAGTATACAAAATATGTATATGTATACTGCAACGAAGCAGAGCGACTCCACTTTTTTGATGGAATTACTTCTAAACCATAAGAAACATGAATCCAATTAAAAACAATGTGGATTGAAATTGTATATGAACAATATGAATATTTTATATACAATTAGCGACCCGCCCCGGCTTCGCCCGGTTTACTACATCACATTAGAAACCTCTAAAATTATCAGTGTTCCTCCACAATATTATGCATGTATTATACATATAAACCTTCCTCTTGAATCACTCTATCTATTAAAAAAAAACCGCATCAAAATCCGTTGCGTAGTTTTAAAGATCTAAGCATACATAGGTAGTAGAAAGATAGGGACAGACAGCGGGAAGCGACTTTGTTTTATACTGTTATGATGATAACAATATTTTGTCTATTCCAGCCAATACTTTTCCAAAATAGCTTATTCAACATATGCAGCTGTCGTAAAATAAGTTTGCTTTATTAGATCTTTTCTATCCATAACTTCCATGTACGCTAAATTTTGCAACCGAATCTTCGGACAATTTTATTATTATACATGTAAATTCAGGATTGACGGCATTCAATCTATTCATCGTTTATTGATTTTACCCAAATATTCGGAACCCTTTGATAGATGGACCTTTCTGCAAGCCTTAATGATAGCTGCTAGTAGGCTCGTACCGTGGAAGATTAAATTCAAGGTTTCAAATATTATCAGTTAAATACCATAAACTTCTAATAATGAAATCAAGACATCATATATCCAATGTCTGTAAGCGCCGTTTGTGTAAAAATTGGTTTAATCATTAATTGCTCCAGTGGGCTGCTGGAGTACCCCAGATAACATATCTGGGGTACTCCATTGCATATTGTTATATGCAACAGCATATGACAATATATTTGCTACTGAACCTCGAATGGTTTTAGGTGGCTCAGCAATGTTTATTTGAGTTTAGCATTATAGTTTGGTGTGTTGAAAGTGGTAATAAAAGTTTTCACTTGTGCATTAGAACTAAAAAAGGTAACAGAATACCCCACTAGTGTGATTACTAAGTATATTTATTTTATTTATACCATTACTCTGCACTTGCATTAAACTTCTTCTGAGCCAGAAATAGTGACTAATGCAATACGCTACATCTATCCTAGACACGCAGACAAAAAAAATCTAAAATGGTGTGCGAAAAGTGCCATAAACGTATGTACTATGATGATAAACGTATGAGTCCTAAGCTGAGTCATATACAACTATATGAAAATAGCAGGTACAACTGTTTTAAATCCAATTTTTTCCAAAAATCAGTTTTCGATAAACTCAAAAATAAAAAAGTGATTATTTTATTAATTTAGAAAATAGCATTTATCCAGTCCTGCCTTAGATTTAAAGAAAAGGTAAATTTTTAACACACTAGAAACCCATACCTAACGGATATCGCTTTTTATAAATCATTGATTCCTAATATTTTTTTCTCTTGTTTCCTATTCTTACATTTTTGTATTTTGTAGTACAATGTATCCTTTAAATATAATTTAAATTAGCAATAGGGGAACTTTTTTTATTTTTGAGTTTTTTGAAAAATGTTATTTGGAAAAAAATCGTTTTGAATAGTTCTATACGCTGTTGATGTAAATCTACTTCACTAGAGTAGTTGTGGGTTAAAGTTTTGAAACACTGAAAAATAAACAATAAAATAGAACATTGTTAATTAAATGCCTTTGTTTAACTTGTTTAACAGTGCACCACGCATATAGAATATTTTTTTCCTGTACCGCAGTATTTCGATAGTCATGTCTAGCTTAAATGCAAACTCCGATGTTGAACATGGTAGGAATTTGTTGCGTTCGCTAATATTTCATAAAATGCTACATTTTTTCTGTGCATAGTACCTACAAAATAGTAGGTCGTTAGTCTACTGCTCTTGTAATACATGACAATAATCATTTTGTTAATGTTTATTTGTCAACGTGATTATGTAATATTTTAAACCAAAATTTGCCATAAACATAAATTAACACAAAACATTGTCATTATATGGATGATTATGAGTGAATGTATACAGTGCGACATAAAGTCGGCATCATACAGAATTCCTTTTTACTTCATTGATATAGTTAAATTTTAACTTTGCCATTAGTTTTTTTTTTCAAACTCATTCGCATCAAAGTCTTTTAAATGTATTTTTGATAGTAAACATGGTTGGGCAGATTTAAATCAAAGCTTATGATAATAGATTACTAAAGTATGTACCTATGATCTGTTAATGTAAAGTATGTACCAATAAAATGTATAATCTTTGTAACATCTATCATCTAAAAAATCCCTTCATGGATGAAAACTAACACATTGTAACAAATACTATATAGTTGTATATGTACAATAACATGTAATAAACATATGACAATGGTTCTCAAACTGTTTTCTCTTAAATGACTAGCAATTATTTTACAGTTATTTTACAATAGGTTTACGTCGGTATATGCACTTTTATTTTTCTGTCAACAATCTCACCTTAAATTCTAATATGCCATAATTTATTTTTCATGAAGTCTGTAAACACATTGTTATTAGTGTTCCGAACGTGTGCTGTAACGCAGGGCCGGACTCGTAATCCGTTATTTTATTGACAGAAGACGAATTGTGAGGTATCAAAAAGATAGGAGTAAAAATGTGTCAATAATATGTACATACCAATTGCTTGTGTCATTCAGAAACACCGACTGTTCTTATTACTAGAGCATACGTTGCCACGACCAGTAGTCTTTCTGTATTCCTTCTCGTTAAACTTGAACGATTTGGCCTGTATATATGGTTGTAAAGGGAAAATGATCGTTCCACATCTACTGAAACTAAAGATGCAAATTCAAAATAGTTCACATGGACAGAGGACGACACAGCACGCACATTATTTTTTCGAATTTCACAATGTTGTTTGTATTACTAAAAGTTTTTTGTTGTCACCAATATCAGTACATTATTTTTTATATCTATAGAGGACAATACATGTGTTACTACTATAGAGACATCCAAAAAAAAAAACGTCATCAACTCCGGCTATGAACGAGAAAGATGGAATTAGTCGTCATATATAAGCTTTTCAGTTATGTCAAACTTTTGACAATTTGAAAAATAAACAATGGCTGTCATACGATGTGGCAGTCTTGACAAGTAAATAAGGTTATAAATTCGATTAAGAATATAAATATTTTTTTGCTCGGTCAACTTTGATGACTTTTTTTTTTGGATGTCTATATAATTTTATACTTTTAGCCGCTGTTTGCAAAACCCGTTTATTAGCTATCAATATGAGGAGCATTAACGACCATATTACCGCAAAATCTGTTGTTTCGTCGACTGTTACCAACAGAAATTTATTACGTACATAGTTATGTAGGTGATGATATTTCCCATGATACGTTGATATTTCTTCTGTAAATATGTTTTACGCAATGTATGGCTATTAGGCAATGTAAAATCGGATACATATTTGGCAAAAAAACGTCTAAAGTAAATATTATGGTGGATCACGTTCCACGCAAGGCTACATTCGCAAAACATTATGCACAAATCGAACCAAAATCCCTCTTTTCTAACGGTATCCGATAATCACACAAAATCAGGTAATATATAAGTACAGTACAGGGGTTCACGAGTGACTAACTCGCGACAAAAAATTGTTTTCAATGCGGCGATCGACCCGTTTACACCGGCGCGCCGGCAAATTGCTATCGGAATGGCTCGCTGTCTTACGGACAAAGTGTATTACAGTGTCCTAGGTTCCCGCGAAGCCTTCATTCTGGATAATATTCTATGCACGGGCAGTGGCGTGGGTATACAGGGGCAAGAAATATGCGCTTAAAAAATACGGTTTATACTTTAATTCTCATAGAGTTGTATAGTGCCGGCTCTGCGTAACAGCATACTTTTCCAGATCTTAGTTGTAACATATTCCTTTGGTGCGCTAACGCTGACTCCTAACTGTTTGCATGCACGTTTTGGTATACAAGGAAAGAAGTAAGTTTGAAGCATATTTCTAGGAGTACATAATTGTTTCTTGCTACAAAAGGAACTTTCACATGTAATACAGGCTGCCTCGCCACATCCTTACAGCTCGTAGTCTATTTTTAATGTCTACTCCGTGATTCGCAAGGCTTCTATTCAAAGCTAACAAAAAATGATGTGGAGGGATTTCAGTCTCCTATTATAACGTCTGCATATCAGTTATCATGTAGTCGTAGAGCTTAACTGGAAAACAACCACCCACGTTCTTGAATTTCAGAGAAGTACCTGCTGTTGTTAAACCAGTACATATTGGCGGATGCGTTATCATAACTCATAACTGTTGAGTCAAGAAATTGTTAAGATAACCCTAACAGAACCGTACTAAGAGGAAATGTATAAATTTGGCAGCTTGTGAAATTTTAATTTCATTTTCGTAAGGAGACATGGGACCCATATCAAATTATAGGGAGTGATTATTAGACCTAAATAGAAATTTACATTCAACAGAAAAAAAACTTAAAATGATTCTTGCAAAAAAAAAGCCTGCTTTACCAGAACATCTTGGAAAAGCATGTAAAATATTACTATTATGCAATTAATATACAAACTTATTATAACTTAACCTGTTATATAAAAAATATTTATATATCAGAAACAAAATAAAAATAAATAAAATGTGTGATATAAAAAAATTCCCTAATTTTAACTGCTGTCGAAAGGAATAAATCACAAAAATAGAAAATACAAACTTTTTATTTAATTGGTGATTAAGAAAAACAAGTTTCAAGTTTTTATAGTGAGGTCGACATTTTTTGAAAACGCTTCGTTTAAGGTTTTTTTTTGAAGTATATCTTCCATTTAGGTCTAATAACCGTGTTCTGCATGAAAATCCTCCTCGCCAAACGCCAAATTTGTTATTTCGATAATTTTTGCCTATGTAACCCTTACACTGACCTGTAAATTGTCGTATCACGTAGCAAAATCTAGATAACATCAACAATATGTTTTGGCCTTTCTTATAAACCTACCGAGTGGCGACTGTTTATTGAATCTTCGAAGACAATTCATTTAAAAGAATGTTCCCGTGTTCACGCTGCAAATATTGCAAATAAGAAACGTACGAGAAAATGCGTAGTATATTACTTCAAAGCATAAAATTCGAAAATCATAAATGGAATATCTGTGCCGATCTAAAAGTTGTTGCCCTACTTACAGGACTGCAGAGTGGCTACACCAAATATTGTTATTTTGTATGCGAATGTTATGTGAAAAAATTATGCCCGGTCTGAAAAACGTCCCTAATGAGCTCTTAGTAGAGCAGCAGAAAATTTGTTTACCTTCTCTGCACATAAAACTAGGGCTTATAAAAATATTTGTTAAAGTCTTAAATATAGAAGGAAATTATTTTCTTTATTTGACATGGAAATTCGCGCATGTAAGTGAGGCAAAGCTTAAATAAGGAATGTTCGTTGAGCCGCAAATACTTTAAAATACAGACAAGATGAAAATTTTATAACTACACTTTCGACAATACAACAACAAGAAAATACAACAAATTATATAATAAAAAGGAAAATTTACAGTTTTTCAGACACCACTGAATTGTGCATAATGGTAATACGAATTTATAGTAGTTATGATAGAAAAATATGTATGTTGTATGTGTATGCGAAATATAAATTCAATGTATTTGACAGATACATGGAAGAAAGGGAATGCTGAACGTGGGTGATGGTCAATATTCGGGTGTTGGACGTAACGTGGACAAAACACAACCTGTTTCGATCAGGGTTTGATCGGAAGTGGCTTTGGAAATGCTTCTTACAATGACAGGTGCTTTGTACGTGTTGCAAAACGTTTTTCCCCCAATTTTAGAACCCAATAATTATGACAATGACAATGCATTATTTAAGGTCGCGTAAAAAATAATTAATTTCAACATTTTGTGCCCATGGAGACTTGTGATCGGTTGATCATGATTGACAAAATATTAAAAATTCTGCCAATTTCATCGAGGGTCAGTTCCTATAAGAAATATGGGTCCTTTAACAGTCAAACAATTTGACACTGTAACCTCATTTGGATAAATTAATACATACTTTTTAATAACCTTGCATATGAAAAAATGTCCTGAATAAAATTTTTTCATCAGTTTACTTGCCATGTTTCTAGCAAATAATTTTATATTTTCGCGTTTGGATGTTATGTAGACCAACTTTATTGTTTTAAATAACAATCTGTAGGTTTTCTCACAATATTTGAAAGAGCAGCTTTTACTCTTTACTGTACGGTAAAACACATTTAATGTTAATTTTTGTAAAAGGAAGTAACTGCTTACTTAATTATTTATTTTTTGAAGATAAAACAACAAAACAATAGTTAGAATAAGGCGTTGAAAGTGACTTCCATTTTCCGCTTAGCAATACCCAAACCGGTCCCAAAACTCTTCAATAACATTTACTAGGAAATCTCCAGAAATTGCCCGGATTTCATTTGAACTTTTCTGTTCAAATCTTCAATGTTATCTGGTCTATTGACATACACCTTATATTTTAAATACCTACACCGAACAAAATCTAAGGGATTTAGATCCGGGGAGCGCGCTGGCCATTCAATTGTACCTCTTCTGCCGATCCACCGTCCTGGAAATTGTGCATTTAACTACTCCCTGATATTTGTCGCAACATGTGGTACTGCCCTATACTGTTGGAACTATAGTTGTTGGTTAGTAACATTATTTTTACCCGGAAACAACAGTCTGCTAGATGGAATAATGTGATTTCTTACCACATCTAAATATTTTTCAGGTCCAACAATACCTACTCAAACTTTTTGGGGATTTTTAGTATGTGCTTGTTGGAACCAATGAGGGTTGTCATTTGACCAGTAACAGCTGTTATGTCGATTAACAACACCATTTAAATTGAACGCAGCTTCATCTGAAAAAAGGATATTTTCTGCGAAGTTATTATTGTAATTGCATCCTTCCATCACTCCTTCACAAAATTCTTTCGTTTAACTCGTGTAATTAAGTTCACAAAATTCTTCACAAAATTCTCAC
Source organism: Aromia moschata (assembly GCA_029963805.1). NCBI lineage: Eukaryota > Metazoa > Arthropoda > Insecta > Coleoptera > Cerambycidae > Aromia > Aromia moschata. Next base: position 346,294 of record JAPWTK010000384.1, read on the forward strand.
GTTTAACTCGTGTAGTTAAGTTATTAAGTAGTTTGTATGCACGTAACTTTTCTGACTTATATAAAGAGTGACCGCAAAATCAAGCCATTTTTCGCCTGTTTGGCAGCCCTTGAAATCCAACTACAAATGTATGCTAAATGATAGTTTATGATGAGACTTTAATCTCCTGAAAATTTCAAATTGAGGCTGCATTCGGTTCTCGAGATATCGAGGGTCAAAGTTGTCAATTTTACATGAGCCCGAAATACAATATTACTTAGCTTATATCGATCCATTTTTTTCTTAAGATTTATTAAGCATTTGTGAATTATTATTTCTTTATTTTTTAAACGTAAATTCATTTTAAATATCATCTTTTAGTCTTCAGAAATTATTAAAAAACCTTTAAAAGTATAAACAATTCGATACTGATTTGCGATATTTCGGCTATGAGTAGTGTAATACAAACCATATTAGACTTCACTTTTTCCTTATTAAATACATACTTTTTAGCTTATAATATTATCAATTTCATGAATAGCGTTATAAATAACAATACTAGCATTTAGTAAAAAAGTGTATTGTTCAATTCCGTCTTATTTTTTCGCGCAAAGATGGTTGCCATTATTAGAATTTATGTTGAACCTTATTTATATTGATTTATCAAACTATGAAATGTTTGAATAATTGATATAAGGAGGAAGGGAAGAATTTGTAATTTTTTCAATTTGGAAAGAAATGACAAGAGGGGCCTTTTTCTCACAAATCCTTTATTTATGACTTGCTACCGGTTTCGGTCACTAAATGACCATCTTCAGGCAACAAAAGTTACAATAGGATTATTATTATAATCCTATATTATTATAATAGGATTATTAATATAATTTGTAATTGTTTAAGTTTAAAAAAAATTATTGCTGTATGTAATAAATCGCAAACGATAACTTGTTGTCTCAAAAGAATCATTATCTCCTGAATGTAATGAATTGTGAACCCATGCAAAATTGACAACTTTGACTATCGATATCTCAAGAACCAAATGCTGCCTCAATTTAAAATTTTCAGTAGATGAAAGTCTCATCATAAACTATTATTTAGTATAGATTTGAAGTTAGATTTCAAGGTCTGCCAAACAGGCGAAACTTGCGGTCACTCTTTTTAACTAACTGGTGAGAAACATCAAAAGTTGCCCTGGAAGATTGGATTGGATTTTGACGCACTGAGAGCAAGGTATCCAACGCTTTATCTCTCCCGGTTGTAGTTCTAGGTCAGCCTGATTTAGCGGAATCCTTAATGCTACCAGTTACTATTTTTTACCAGTCGATTTACTGTTGACTATTTTATTACAGATCTGTAGGGATACAATTCATTAAACAGTACACAAACTTGGTATTAGGATGTCTATATGTCTCCATACCCCCTCATTATTAAAATTTCAGTTCCTTTCTTCTCACTTAAGAAATCTATTATTTATTTGTAATTGTAAAAACGTTAAGGAAGTAAGAAATTACTGAACACAAATACAGAAAATTAAAAATGATGTATGTTAGGTATGCCTTAAACGTCACAAGAACTTCACAGGTTCCGTGATTATCTTTTTTTATTAGTTTGAAAGAGTTAAGTTAACGTGTTTTTTTCGAAAACTTTATGTAACCATATCAAATTTTGTGTGTTGTCATTAAAAAAAAATAAAAACGGTCTCCATAACAATCAAACTCGAAAAGACAAAAGCTCGTGATATAATGCCATGGAGGCATGGCGCCCTACCTCAGTTTTCTGTAAAAAATATATTTTTTAACTTAATGTTTCATTGAAATATAATTTTATACTTGTGCATTTCTTCCCTTTCTTGTTATAAGTTATAAGGTGTAAATTGTAAGTCTAAAGAAACTCTAAAATTTTCAGCATATCGATAAGAATACCGATGTTAACTTCTGAAGCTGAATGCAATTTTTCGATTCTTAACATTAACCACAATAAAACATTCCTAAAGAATCAGGAAAACATTAAGAAAAAGGACTTATGTGCGCTATATATGATATCTGCCGAAACACAATATCAATAGAATTGAATTATAATTTTGTTAATAGAATTGAAATTTTTAATAATAGTAGTTGAAAACTTCGCAAACAAAAAAGAAAGGATGAACCGCCAACTTAAAAAAAATTTTCCTGTATGTAAACTTTTTTTTCTTGTCGGCAGCCAATTACTAGCGATAAATTAACTCATAATATTATATTGATCTAATGTTTTGGCACCTGCACATGCTTGAATTGGCACGAACCGCCACTGGTGGACATACTATATACTGATATTATATGTCGAATTTCAGCTCGAACTTTTTTAAATAAGAATCCAGAAATTACATACGTAAATTATTTTTAGTAGACGGAGAGTTCGCTATGAATTTATAATGAACCTCTGTCTGGAATCGAAATAAGCCATAGAAAAGAATGTTATTCCGTAGCGTCTCAGGCCAATATGGTCCCTACAGCCGCAGCGTATGCCGTGCATCTTGCACCTGATTGTTTTGAAATTGTTTTCGTGGTTTAAAATTTCTAGACTCCAGAAACCTGATATCACGAACTCAGCGTTGAATCGAAAATGAAATTCCTTGGTGTTATATTAAATGTACATATACTCCGACAATTTAATTCAGTACAATATGATGATTGTGGTGAAATAATTATTATGGTAATGTGTTAAATCATAACGCTTTGGTTTCGGTAAATATTTAATGTAGAGACTACAAATACACGCTAAAATCTATAATTACTTCCACAACCATATAGCGGAGTGGAACGTTGCAGGTTCCTGAAGGAAGGTGATTATTTTTATTAGCAAATGGAACTATGATAAATAAATCAATTTTGATTATTTAACAAAATTGACAGATTTTATTTACTTGCAGATTCAAGAATGTTCTTGTTTTTAAAACTACCTAATATCGGTACATTAAAATCAGGCCACATTTTGTGTTAATATTCTTAGATGTTCGATTTGGTGTTTTTCGTGAGAATTCTGAAGACATAGTAGTGTGTAATATCAAAGTGTTGATAACAACAAAATTGTTTATCTCTGAAAACAACTATTTCACCCGGTATATACAAACGTAATGGGCACACATAAGTCCGCATCATATTATATGGAAGACTGTTTCCTTGATTGAAATATTGTAAATATACTGGTAAATATTGACAATTTTTGATTGTAGTTTTTTTTCTTAAAAAAATGATTACAAATAATTAATAATATGCACATAAGAAATAGTTATTATTGGTAACTTTCTGTCAAATTAGGTATTTTTCCAAAAGGTTTGGTATTATTTTTGAAAAATATAAAAAAAAATGAGAAAGGAAAATGTTGCCTATTTTTTACTGGGCGTCTCGGCTTTTAGTTTACAGACTTTATCTGATCACCCAGGATAGTTAGCAAAAAAACTTTATATATAAAAGTTACTTAAATTCATGAGGCCTATAAAATGACATATTTCGTTTGACATGTGCTAGTGACGTTGAGGTTATGTCAGTGTCAATATACGTTTTTTAAATACAACACCCTGTTTTTTTCGACATTTTTGTATTTACCGAACAATTCTACACATATTTCATGTAACATACCCTATACCTATCTTCAACCGTTTTCGAGATTTTCAAAGTCAAACGGCTATTATTTTACAATACAAAGAATTGGCAGTTTGCCTTGTCACTTTTGAAACAATTGAGAGGCATTGTTAAAAGTAATTTTAATTAGATCAATGGGATATTTCAGTACTTATAAGCAATTAGTTTAATAAATTTTCAAACTGAGCTCCACCAGTTTGGACACAAGCTTCTAAACGGCGTATTAATCCTCTATTGCATGGTGCACATATCATTTCCGGGGTTATAGTCCGGCATCCCATACGGATTCTATTTTTTAGATCATTCAGATCTGCCGCCGGCAGTTGATATACAAATTCCTTTAAATAACCCCACAGGAAAAAAATCAAGAGGTGTCAAATCCGGGGAACGAGCAGGCCAAGGAATAGCACCTCTGTTTCCAATCCACCCATTGGGGTAGCGCGCATAAACCGTCACAATTTGTGCATAATGGGCAGGAGCGCCATCTTGCTGCCAAATTAAATTTAAGAGGAATATCTTCCATTAAATCTGGAAGTACATTTTGCAAAACATGTAAATGGTCCTCGAAAAAATGAGGACCAATTAAACGTCCATTAAACATTCCACACCATACATTGGTTCCCCACACCGTTTGAAAGCGTGTTTCTGTCATCCAATGCGGATTTTGGTTGGACCAATAATAAGCATTATGTTTGTTGACAATACCATTATTGTGAAACCGACTTTCATCACATAAAATACAATTTCATAAAATACAATTATGAAAATTTAGATTATCACCTTCTAAATCTCGTAATCGTGCAATGAAATCCAGTCGTCTTGGTAAGCCGTTTGACCTTAATCCTTGTGATAAATGAATTTTAATGCATGATATCGATGTGCTTTTAAAATTCTATGTACTGTATCTTTACTAACTCCAAATTCTCTTCCCAAAACTCGAAGGGAAACGTGCGGGTTTACAACTACATATGCCAAAACGTTGATCACGTTCCCTTCATTTCTAGCAGAAGTATTATGGTTGGCATGTTTTACAGTTGAAGGAAATGAACCAGTTCGTAACTTTGCTTCTACTTTTCTAAATGTTGTATGTGATGGAGAAGTACGTTCCGGAAATCTTTCTCGATACAAATTTGCAGCTTCTCGTGAATTCCGTCTGCATTCTCCATAGATTATTAACATATCTACATATTCATTACGACTGTATGCAAATGGCTTTATCAAAAAGCTAACAAGCGCTACTTTAAAAAAAGATAACACAAATCTAATTTTTAGATATTAAATCGAGAGTGACAAATCGCGACTTTTCGTTTTTGACAAGTTCACAATTAATAAATTGCGTGTCTCAACTGTTTCGAAACTGACAAGGCAAACCGAAAATTCTTTATATTGTAAAATATAGCTGTTCGACTTTGAAAATCTCGAAAACGGTTGAATATAGTTATAGGATGTGTTACATGAAATATGTGTAGAATTGTTCGGTAAATACAAAAATGTCAAAAAATACAGGGTGTTGTATTTAAAAAACATATTGACACTGACATAACCTCAAGGTCACTAGCACATGTCAAACGGAATATGTCATTTTATAGGCCTCATGAATTCAAGTAACTTTTGTATATAAAGTTTTTTGCTAACTATCCTGGGTGAGCAGATAAAGTCTGTAAACTAAAAGCTGAGACACCCTGTATACCAACTTTTAATGAAGTAATATAATTTTAATTTCTCCATTTTTTTAATAGGGTCACTGCTGCAATATTCGTTTTTAGGAATACCTGCAAAAACTAGTTATTTACATTGAAGTTACATTTTGAATATTCTAATATCAATTAAATTAAATGAAAATTGAAATCTCTTTCTCTTCATATAGACATCATCAACTTGGAGACAATGTACATGGTGATTGATCGAGAATGAAACCCCCCTCTATCTCCGTTAATAGTTGCGGTAAAAAATTACGCCAAAAAAAATAAATTAATGTATTTTTTATAACGAGGCACTAAAAAAACGTCATCAAACTTGACCAAGCAAAAAAAGACGTAAATTTCTATTCTTAATCTTAAGTTTATAACTTTATTTATCAAGGCTGTTATACTATGTGACAATCATTATACATATGTACATTTTACAATTGTGACAGCCATTTGTCAAAAGTTGGACAACAAAGTTTCGCTTCGAGCTTCGACATAGCCACTCCATCTTTTTCGTTCATAGTCAGGTTTTTGACTTTTTTTTTTTGAATGGCTCATTATATTTATATAGTCAAAATTCCTGAAGTGGGCCACTTAAAATCGATGTGTTGAATTTTATATTTCTTTTTTAGGGATATTGAAGGTTTATATTTCAAAAATTAATATCCTAAAATGTTTTCCTAAATATCCTAAAAAATTTTTTATTTTGCAAAAGTTATAAACAAATTACTTTTTAGGTACCTACGGTTTTTTTGAAAATGTGATTATTCAGCGAGTGTTTTATATAATATGAAATTTTAATGGCAGATACGAGAATCATAGGAGAATACGATAGTATATTCACTATGAAAAAAAATATTTATTTATAAAAAAATAATTTTATAATGAACAAAGGTAAATTAAACAATGTTCTCGGATAGGTAGGATACTTTTTTTTAGGTTTTATTCCTTTATCCTTAAGCTAACGATCCCCGCAAAAAAATTTTGTAACCTTCAGAAAAATTCAATTTTTTTGAAACATTCACGAGCCCTTTCATACAGTTAAAAGTCGCGATGTTACTATGGTCTTATTTTGCAAACTTGCGCGGTAAGCGCTTCTTTTTACATACCCACCAATGCCGTCGCAAGCTTTTTATATTTATAAAAAATCAATTCAATTTGCTGAATTTGTTATACCACGAAGAAGACTTTGGTGTTAAAGCTGAGTGGAACTTTTTTGCTACTGCTCATGACAAAGGAGCTTGCGACGGCGTTGGTGGGTGTGTAAAAAGAAGCGCTTACCGCGCAAGTTTGCAAAATAAAACTATAGTAACGTCGCGAAAAACTGTATGAAAGGGCTCGTGAAATTAAAAAAAAATTGAGTGAATATTGTTCATCGGATGCATCCGAAAAACACAAAAAACACTTAGAATCACGTTTTTCAAAGCTAAAACGCTTAAACCATAAAAGGAACCCGACAATATCATCGTTTCAAATCGTTCGATATAAAAAATTTAGAATGAACGATTTTTTATCATACCGATCATACCAAAGTTGTCGTACTAAAAGTATGTAAATGTTTTATCGACTTTATTGTATAAACGAAATAAAATAAAATAAAATAAGTAAACCTTTTATTATTTATACACATAATATATGTGTTTGCTAGCGAGGCGTGAAGGGGCGAGGCGCGGAGGAGCAGGTCCCAAAGGCGCGCGTAGCAACGACGGTAAAAAATTCATAACTTTTGTTTTTCTGAAGATTCTGGAGTGGGTACTGGAACCTTCGGCGTAGAAACAAAAAACTGGACGTTTTCCACGAAACACCGAACTACTACACTTTTCTCGACGCGCGTTTATTATAATAAACATAAATAAACAAAGACGGTTACGGTTCAGTGAACCGTGGCAACAAATTTGGTATAAATAGTGCAAGTGTATAGGCTAGAATTTAGTTTTAATCTTCTCCTGAAGATGCCAACTTGGTTGGCGAAACGCGCGTCGAGAAAAGTGTAGTAGTTCGGTGTTTCGTGGAAAACGTCCAGTTTTTTTTTTTTTTCTGAAGATTATAAAAAAAAAATGTGTTGGGGGGATCGTTAGCTTAAGGATAAAGTAATGAAATCTAAAAAAAATATCCTACCTGACCGAGAATATTGTTTAATTTACCTTTGTTTATTAAAAAAATAATTTTTTATAAATTTAATAAATATTATTTTTTTCATAAAGTGAATATACTATCGTATTCTCCTATTATTCTCGTATTTGCCATTAAAATTTAGGAAACTTTTATAAAAATACTCGCTGAATAATTGCATTTTCGATAAAACCTTACCTAAAAAGTAATTTGTTTATAACTTTTGCAAAAAAAAAAAAAATGCAAAAATAAATTAGGATATTAATTTTGAAATATAAACCTTCAATATCACTAAAAAAATATATAAAAACCAACACATCGATTTTAAGTGGCGCACTTCAGGAATTTTGACTCATAGCATTATTTGTTGAGAGTGATACAAATACGCGCCAGTGGCAATTGGCCTTACTTTTTTTAATAGAACTTTTTTTTATTGTTTTCCAAAAAACGAAATCTCCTGTTTTTTATGAATATAGTGATATACAACTTTGTGAGGTTATCTCTGATAGTTATTGAGATATGCGCACTTGAAAACATATGGTATAGTACGAAGTTTCCAAGGAAACTGCACTTGGTCTTAAATATACGAGACATGAACACAGGGCAAGCATAAGTACACCACACATATTCAGGTGCATATATCTCAAAAAACCACAGAGATTTATATCACTGTATTCGGAAAAATAGGATAATCTATTTTTGGAAAAATATACAGGGTGTTCCATTTTTAAAAATCGAGTCAATTGTCACTGACACGTGATTATACAATATTTAAAAAATATATAAAAATTACAACTGTTTAATTTTTCGCGTAAATTCTTATTTCAAATATTAATGGAGATAGAGGGGGGTCCATTCTCAGCCAATCACCTCTAAGAAATATTTATATTTTTGTAATATCTCGAAAACTATAATATATGTATATACCCATGATAATCTTATAATGTGCATGTTTTCATTAAAAGAAGTTAAGACTTAATGCAGCTTAAATTTTTTCACAGCAATGTAACTCAAGAAATTGATAACACATGATTTTCCTTTTGTTATTTTCAGTTCATATTATATTTATTTACGCTATTTTTTGAGACCATATGATCAATAACGAAGTTATGATGAGGTATAAATCGTAGAAGTTCGGAAATCCTTCTTCTACCATGTTAACTGCTGCCAGTCACGAGAAAATAAGTATATCTTAAATATGGTACCTCTCCTTTACTCAGCGCTCGTATATGAAGGACCCGTTGCTGCCACAAATGAAATCCTAATAAATGTCTGACAGTTTTTGGTATTGGAACAAACACAATAGATGTATATATCTTTACGTGCTCCTTGGATATAAATAGAATACATAATTTGTGAGGAATATGTAATGACAAAGAAGAAATAGAAGCCTAGGAAACCAAGGACAGTAGATAAGACACACGAATATGATGTAACTTCATCTAGATATTATTAGATCCTATTTTCTTTATTAAAATGCACTATAACGGATGGCATACGAGGTGTGTAAATTAAGTAATGAGACTGTTTTTTTTAATGTATTTATACGAATAAAATTGTTGCAATTCAGTATTGTCTTATTCAAAATAAATTCCTTGGAAAGCCACACAGCGACACAGCCACAGAGACGGTTCTTCCATTCCTCATAGCAGTGCTTGAACTCTTGTTTCAACAGAAACTTGGCTTGTCAACTTTTAAGGAATGAACATGCAAGACGCCTTCTTAAAAAATGAAATTAACAAAAATGAGGCGATCTTACCCATACCTGTGACCCATAGAAAGTATATTTTTTTCATGAAAGTGCGAAAAAATGCACCAAAAAGTGGGAGTCGGAATTTTTGACTTGACTTCAATAGCTAAATTTTTTATGTTTTTTGGGTTGCCAAATTAGAATTCAGCCATAGTTTAATTCGGACAAACTCGAAGTCAACCATTATTTAATAAAAATGCGAAAAAAAAATGCAAAAAAACATGCAAAACAACTGAAGAAAAAGGCTAGAGGGCTTTTTGTAAAAAAAATCCTTGCAGTCAGAACCAATTTGTCAGAATTCATCTCCCATCTTTTGCTGTAACGAGTTCTTTTCTCTTCAAAAGATCGATGCTATGTCAGACGTTTCCGTTTTTCAACATCCAGCAATAATCAGCAATCATGAAACTGAATCAAGGGTATGAACAATTGTTTTGCACCTTTTTTGGATTTTTTTCGCATTGTTATAAAATAAAATGTGCGCACCATAGGCTATGGAAACGATACTGAATTCAAATTTGGCAACCCAAAAAACATAAAAAACGAAATATTGGAGTTAAAAATTCCGAACTCCCAGGTTTTTCCCCCAAAAAGCGACACTTTTGTGATTTTGTGCTACCTTTTTTGCATTTTTTTCGCACTTTAATGAAAAAAATATGCTTTATATGGTTCAAAAAATAACTCTTAATTCGGATTCCACGACCCATAAAATACATGTGAATGCAATGATGGTGCAATTTTGGCGTTTTTTTTTTGCACTTTGACAGAGATAACGAGCTAAACTACCAAAACTAACCCCGGATTCAGATTCAGAGATCCAAAATAGAATAAGTAGATTGGACCTGGGGTTTGATTTTTTTATTTTGTAGTGCCTGTGATATCTCTTACTTTTTTTTTTTTTTCCTGATAACTGTACCTAAATTATGGTTTTGTATTATTTTTTCAAAAAATAAAATCTAAGGTTGTCCATTCAGAAATCATGAGTTTAAAAGGTTGTGCAGTAATTAATAATTGATTGTGTATAATAACGAGTATCATCTGTCATTTATTAACGTTTAATTTTGTTGATCTATCAACACCAGCTTTATATATGTAATTTACCAATGGAACGAACTTTTCTGCGAGAAACATGGTTTAAATGTTTTTTAAACGGAATTTTCTTAAAAATAGGGCATCGTGATAATTTCAAATCAAAGAAAGGCACATTTTTGTTATACAATACCTTAAATTTTCAATTTGTATGTAAAAAAAGTAAAAAACAGAAGAAAAAAATTATATCTAATTAAAAAATGTCCGTTGGCCCCTCCAAGTGGGATACTTCTTTCTGATCACGATAGGTAAATCTTATTTACACTACGCTGATTTGCTATTAAAACGTTAGCTATTATGCTATGTGTGGACTGTTTAATGGCTTATTTGAGCTATATAAAAAATGGTCTAATGGCTCTATCTTCCAGGAGCTCTAGCTCCTTTAAGAAGTATATTTGGATTGAAGGTGAGTTAAGTTAAATCGGCACAAAATAACGTTTTGTTAGTTTTTTGGTTAGTTAGATTAGGTCCAGGATTAAATAACAAACTATTCGATTTTTGCCAACATTTCGGAGCTTTCTCCTTCATCAGGGCTCACTACAATTTTATACATAATTATGTAGGTATAACATACTTATAGATTTTAAAAATTATTATAGAAAAACAATTGTAACTTTTACTTACATCAATGTTGTTATTGCTGTCATGTAAATGTGGTAAATTACGAACATTGGCGGTACTATCTACTCGTATATACATATGTAACAAATGTACAAAGATAAAAACAAAAAACTATTTTCAGGACAACGCACTTTAAAAATTATAGTAATGAAGGTTTTGAGAGAATCTAACCTGTCGTACGCATATCACATTAGTGTTAGGGAGTGGGAGGGAGTATTCTTAATGGGTTTGAGATAATGAAAATGTTATGATTTGAAATTATTGTTCCTTTCCTAGAATGTTGTAATAAACTGAATCTAAGTCGTCTATGTCACTACGTTTATTAACACTATTTTTATTCATTTTTATTTCTACCATTTCTAAAAGTAATCGTTTTTTAGGTTTGATTGTGTTCCTAAAATTTTAAATTTTCAAAATTGAATTTGTGTTCTGGATTATTGATTATGTGTTCCACTAGTGCTGGATGTGCCTTTTTTCATCTTTATTTAGTGTTATGTCATATTCATTTTCTTTTATTCTGTCTTTTGAACAACTTTATGTTTGACCAATCTAAACTTTATTACAGTTGTTAGAATCACAAGTCATTTCGTACACAACATTTGATTTATCGAATTTAGGTGATTTTGGTTTTAATTTGGAAAAAACATTGTGCAACTGTATTTGAATTTTATAGATGCAGCTATTTTGTCTGTGGTGAGAATTCGTGAAAAGTTTTCGGACAATGTATGTATATAGGGTAACTTGAAATATATCGTTTCTTTGTTGTTTTTTAATAACATCGTTTTTGTTGTCTTTCTTATTTGTTGCTATTTTGTTCATCACTTCATTGTTAATTTGTTTAACCAGTTTTGTTGGATAACCATTTTGTTTTAATAGTGAAGTAAAATGGTTGGAGTAAAATTCCAGATACCGTTCGGAATTTGTAGGTTTCATATACCAGTCTGTTATTATTTTGTTGTTTTCATTCCGGATTAGCAAAACATCTATAAATGGTAGAGTTTTATCTTGAGATTAATTCTCTAACGTGAACTAAATTTTTTGGTGAAAACTGTTGAAAGTTTGTAAAATTTCTAAGTCTCTTGTGTCTGGAATAGCTGTTGCAATGTCGTATACACATCTTTTGAAAAAATTCCTGGACTTCCTGGACTTAATCCAACTAACCAAAAAAACAAACGAAGATGATGGTCGCCAAATTCCCCACAGATCACGTTTTGTATCTCAGGTTTTAGTTTGGCAATAGAGTTTTTGGACACACTATATACAGAGTATCTGGGAAATGAGTGCACAATGTACTATCAAAAATTTCTCAACCCAAGAGAAAACGATTTATACCAATTTACATACAGCCATACTTGCTTCGTTTAGCTGCTAGAGGGCGACAAAATTTCGGAAGAATTTTGAAAAAATTGTTTTTCTTTAATAACTCTAAAATACTGGTATCGATTTTGACTGTTTTTGGCATAAGGTACTTTTAAAAATATAGAAACATCATATATTTATATCGGATATATTTTTCTACTCATAATTTGTTACTGCATGAGTGGGAATGAATACCAATTTTTTTTGTTGAAACATGATTAGATTACGAATTTTGAATGAGCCATGTTGCCAAGAAAAAGTAATTTTTAAATAACTACCTTCTCAGACTGCCAGCAAACTTTAGTAACCAGGGATAGTAGGAAGCCTTGCTTTTGTTTTTTAATGCAGTTGTTCTAGGTTTTTTAATACTCGCATTTTCCCGAATCGACACTGTACATCGACTTCTCCCAATACGGCCATATATTATAGTATACGATACATCTCGTTAATCCATGAGATGAGTGACGGAGAGTCATTTAGCCTATTCCACCAGTTCAGTATTTAATCAGTGTTGATCTACAAGTATTTAGGAAAGTACAAGATTTCAAAGCCGAGCATTAATAAATAAGAAAAGAATAAACTCTTCAAATAGGGATTTTGACTGGGAGAGACGGAAAATTATATCCTTAGTTGCCAGACTGATATGTCGTTTTTAAAACATCGTTTATAATTTCTTATCTTATTCTATTTTTCTCTTTATTGTCTTGTCACTGTGTTTACATCAGTATAGTTGGAACCAATAAAATTAATAGTAGGAGTAAATGGACGCCCGCCCATAAATTATAATGCGCACGTTCGTGAATTTGAATTCTTGTACTAGACGGAATCATCGGCAATCGGATAAGGAATAGACAGATAATGGAATCAGTTTAGACCCGTGTCTAGCGTAAATAGAATGTGTGGTTTCAACAAGATGGCTAAGCCTGGCCCACAACAGCCGACAAGTAACAAATTTCTTGGAAACCACATTTTCTGGGCGACTTATTAGTACTACGGGCACAAATAACAAAGAATGGCCACCCAGATCCCCACGATTTATCGCCCAACGAGTTCTTCCTTTGGGGATATTTAAAACAAACTATTTACGGACATGAACATGAAAGGCCACGAAATTTAAATGATTTCTCAACGGGCCAGAATTGTATAAGTCCTAAATAATATTTCCCCTGAAGTGTTAGAACGCGACAAGAATTCTGAGTTTTACGATAGACTAGGGTTTTGCGAAGCACAAAGGGGCAACGATTTTTGAACCACTTATTCAATAAGGTACTTTTTTCTTTCTTTCGTATTATAACCGGGTTGATTTATATTTTTATTTTTTATAGAACTTCAATTTTATTTTCTTGCAGACCGGTTAATTAAGGAATGCACAAATATTTGAAAATGAATACAATTATGTTCGTACACTTCCTTTCAGACTGCATGGGATAATTGTAAAAGTCAAAATTACGTAAGAATTTCGTTTCATACGGCTAAGTTTAGATACATAAACCCCATAGCTGCGAACAAGTACTGAGTTCGCACTCCACTCAAATTCGACGAAAGGCGTAGGCAATATGACCTGGCCTACAACCTGTTTATGGTCTATAACTTTCTAATAGGTGCACAAGCGTGAACCACTGTAGCATCTAATGTCTTTGTCTGTCCTTACTGGTGTCTTTTAACTTATTTTCTTCTACACATATATCGCGAATATGTAATGGTGCAATTTCCTATGGTGTATGTAGGAGCTTTAGCCTATGAGGTATTTTTTTCTTTGTAGTTCAAATATGTGTTAAGTAACTAACTATTTAATATCTACTAATTTGCACTTCTTAATGATTTAAAATTAATATTAGATATTTTTTTCTTAATTTCTCAGTTATACACATTATTATTTTGCACTTTCAAGTATACTACGATACATCTAAATGCTTCTGGTTCCACTTTTGTTAAATGTTATTACGCTCTTTTGCATTTAAATTCATATTTCCTCGGAAGCAGTAGATAAGTGGGGAATTCAAAACGATGCTGAAATTAGGATGAAGGGAGTATTCTTAAAATTAGGGTACAAGTGAATGCAAAATGCAAAGTGAAAAGCATCCCTCTCATTTTCTACCATATTACGCAAGTGATAAAATTCAGCTTGACTACTTTCTTATATCTTATTAGGCTCTGCATATTTTAATCAAAAATTCTGACGAGAAGTTGAATTACAACAGTTTGAGGAAAACAACTAGTACACGTATTAGGAAATTTGATACATTATTCAGTATATCGGTATTAAACACTTATCATATATGTGGGGATCTTCTTCTTAGTTTTTGGTTTGTTGGATTTAAACACAAATGTTACAATATGGCTTATTAAAAATATAGGCGATTTAATACAGCCGTATGATAAGTACCTTTTTTTTTTTTCGTTAGGAAAATACTACTACTTTTATTATTGTATTGTATTGTATTGTTGATATTTTAATGAAATACTATCGTTCATCGTTTTGAAAGGTCATCCTGACTGATGTCCATGTACAAATGGTTATCTATCTAAAGGTTAACTAACTTTATTTTTAAAAACCAGTTGTTGTTATATGCTGACTTTATTTTTAGTTAAAAAAAAACGAGTGAAAATATCACAGCATAAGGAGAACCAGCAAGACCTCTCTAGCCAAAATCATACAGTACGGTTAATCGTATTGCCAACGTTGTTCAGTGAGCATTGGCGGTATAGACATATCTAAAAATTTGTAAGACTATTACGAATGTAGGATACTCGGTGGGACCCTTCGGCTGAAAACTAAAAGGACGCCCTGTACGTGCCCGAGTGACTGGAGCTGTCGACCGGGTCAATTATATCCGTAATTAGTATTAGGGACGTGCTTATTAAAGAATTTAGTCGTATAAAGGTCGCAAAAAGTCGCTTATTAAAGATTTTAGTTGCATAAATAAATAAAAATTTAGTCGCATTAAGAAAATTTCAGGTTTTTGAAAAAAATTGGTCGGCCATATTGGGTCCGCCATTTTGAATTCACAGAATCCGACTACAGATTTGTGATCAGCATCCTCGAAAACCCCCGTATACCAATTTTGACGAAAATTTAATGCCTGGAATAACCCTTTTGGGGGTATTTTTTAAGGAAAATTCCGAAACAAGTAAACTTTATTTTGACGTCAAGTATACAAAACTATTATTTTTCAAGCAATTTGCGAATTTTTATTATCGAAAATTATAAAAAAAAATACATTTTACCATCTAAAAAATAGGGTTTGCAACATTTTATAATTAAATCATAACGGATAAATAGTACTTTTTTATAAGGAACAATGTCCATTTGGTTTCATAAAAAAAAATTGAATTGAATTCGAGATATTTTATTTATTTTATTTTAGATAAAAAATGTGTTTTTGGAATGAATTTGACTTAGAATGTCTTTCGGCACAAAAAAAATACGGGTCTCTTATTTTTTTATGTTCTACAACATATATAAATTCATTGAAATCGGAGAGTTCGGGTCCGAGTACCTTCCTTGTTAGTATATAAATTTAATTCGATATTAAGTCCGTAAGAACATCTCCCTACGAAATCCGCATCCGTATTGTTAAACATTTGAACAAAATAATTTAGAAGGAGACGTTTATAATTCGTTCATTAACGTTAATAATTCGTCATGGTTCGAAACAAACACGGTTGTCAGGCGAACTTATATGTGGTCGTTCACTGATACTTTCACTCCTTACATACATTTTAATCCGAAAAATTAAAATAATTTCTCAACTAACTATTCCGTATTGTTACAAGACTTCATTAGCTTATTTAAAGTATACGGGCCGTTTTCACTTAATCAAGTAACATAAATGATACCAGTGAATCTAAAGGTCAAAATAATTTTATTGAACTAAATATACCTTAATCCAATTGTTTCACCCCTTTTGAGATATTGTCTTAAATCTTTTGAAGAGAACGTATATTTTCATTAATAAAGTAAGACCTTAAAATTATATTATGTTCATATTTGGTATGGACACTCTCGAGGTAGCAGTTAGTATTTCTGGGTGAAAAAAACTGGATCATGTTTTGCTGCTTAAATTTATTTTGTTATTACCTGAAGTTTTTCATATGGGTCTACGGTTTTCGATATAGATGCATAATTGTTAAAACACTATCATATGCTTTGCTTTAAGTGATAAGTTTGATTTATTTCAAATATAATGGGATGCTGTGCATAAAAACAATTGACCAATTGTATTCATCTTCACATACTAATTTTTAATACGATTTTTATCATTTATTTTTTAACTAAAATCTATATTGACTATTTTTGAGACTCAAGTGGGGTGCAAAATTGGATTAAGATATGTTTAGTTCATTAGATTTATTTTGACCTCTCTTATACTGGCATCATATACTTATCATTTACATTTACTTGGCATTATTTATTGGCTACTTCATTCGAAAACACCCTGTATACTTACTGATCTATTAACATTCATTAAACGGTTTGGTTGCTGGTGGTATAATATTCTTTATCTGCTATAATACTATACAAATCTAACTTTTTTTATTAAACCATTAGTAACTAGAATCACAAAGTAGAACCATGCAAAAAATGTAAAAGTTTTCTAATTGGTTTTCAAAGTTGGGTTTCACACCCATTATTCTCAATAAATGAATATTTTCTGAAATTCCTAACAAAGTTAATCCCTATAAAAAGTGGACACGCATATTATTTTAAAATATGTATTAAGGTTTATCTTCTCGCACAGGCGAATGAAGCTTTTATTAATAACTGACTTCCCATCTATCACTTATCGATTTTCCATTACTTTTATTATAAATATATTGAACATTGTTTATTGAAGTGTAAAAGATAAATTGTTATATTTCTGTTGCGATTTATGTGAAAAAAAACTAAATCCTTTTGACGTTATCATTTGTAATTGGACTTTCGACATCTTTATTTATTTACACAATAATCGTATGTGGTATAGGAAGATTTAGATTACTTAGAATAATCCTTTTAATATAGTAGAATCCTGTGAATAATATAGTAGAAGTATTTCATTACTTGCTTTTAATTTAATAATTCATTTACGAGTATGTGATACATATTCTATTCTTATTTAATTAAGTACCTAGTAAAAAATGTTTAGATTTTGACTTCCTAAAACTTTTAAAGTAACTGATACAGAAATCACTCAAAGTACCGACAGATATCAATGTATAATTACGTGTAATAAATAGTAAAATATAATGAACTTTTTAAGGCTGCATTATCATATTTTCATTGGAGAGCCATTGGAGTGTATTTTTGTTATTATACAAGCTATAAATCAAAGCTACATGTTAGATGGACAAGGTTGCATAACATAATCATTTCAACGGCAGTTGAAATGATTCCTCTAAATAGTGTATTTATTAACATATAGTGAGGACGGGACGTAAAGGTTTTCATAAATTTAATATTTTCCAGACTAAAAATATTTTTGAAAAATATTGGTTTATTATTTTTATTTATCGACCTTTTTAGGACCATTATATATATATATTTTCCACTTTTAGATTCTCCAGTAACAGCCAGTTCCAAAAATATATAACATTTGTGATCTAAAATAATTTTTTGTGAGTTTATTTTCAATTGCCTCTAAAGACTGTTTTACACGTACCAATTTATTGCACAATAAATTGTAAAACTTGTTTTTCAACAAAATGTCCAATTTTAGTAAGTGTTTACACTTTGCGATAGGTATTTGTAACAATTTATTGGTCAATTTCAACACTGCCAACTCTCAATGACTAAAACCTAAGAGTTTGACCTCATGAATCATAGGGTTTGTCCCTAAGATAAATCGCTTATCTCATTATGAGGTTTTTACAATGAAATAAATGTAAAAAGTTACTAAATATCCCTAAAATTGGCTAAGAAATTTGAGAACGTTCTAAATTCTACAATTTATTGTGGACAATAAATTGGGCGCAATTTCTGTTTTACACGTATTCCAATAAATTGAAGGTCAACTTGTACAATTTATTGTGAGCAAAATTGGTGTGTGTACACCAACAGTCATAACTCACAAACGAATCATTTTGAATAATAAATATTATACATTTTTGAAATTGGAATTGGAATTGGAATTTTGAAACCAGAGTATCAAAAAGTAAAAAAAAAAAACTATAGGGTGGTCTATTTAAAAATCGTCTTGTACAAAAAAGTGGTGATGTTACTGCTACTACTAATTACAGAGTAATATGCGCAATTGAAAATACAAATTGAGGTGTCCAAGATTTTTTCCAAAATATGTTTAGTTTCGAAAATATTTAATTTATGCAACCTTTCCACCCTCTCTGTATATTATGCTAAGCATTTGAGTAGTAAACACCTAGAGCTGAAAATACTATAATAGAAGTTCTAGATTAAGTTGTAACAATGTAAAATAGTCTAATTTGTAGACTATTTTTACAAATATTAGTTATCAGTGTAACTTAATATAGGTAATATGTACATAAAAACAATATACATATAGGTAATATGTACATTGTACATATTACCTATTTTAAACTACACTGATAACTAATATTTGTAAAAATAGTCTAAAAATTAGACTATTTTCCATTGTTACAACTTAATCTTATCTATGTACTTCGTATATAGACTACATATCTACATACATATTAATTTTATAACCAATATCCTCTTGTATTATCTCTGCTTGATTTAGCGAAAACAAGTTTTGTTGTAGATAATTCTTACATGTATGTACGTCTGAGGTTGATTTATGTCTTATTTTTACTTGTTATGGATTGTCTACTAATTTCGTAAGTAGCATTTATTCGACCCTGCGTTAAATTTAAAGGAAAGGTAAATTCAAAACAGTAGAAAAACGAAACTGATGTTTATCGCTTTTTTGTGAATAATTTATTCCTAATATAATATTGTATTATCTTTTGTAAATTCTAATGTGGGTTTGTATTTGCATATTTTGTATGATGAATATTTTCGCTGTACAAGCTCTTATTCAAATTTAAGGCAGGGCTGAATAAATGATATTTTTGAAATTGATAATAAGGTAATTTTTTCTATTTTTGTGTATTTTAATTGTTTGGAACAAGATTTTTCTTGAATAGTTCTACATGTTATTAAAAAATACGACTCAACATAGGGATGAATATCTTTCTCGCGGTGGTGCTCCAGTACATTTACATCTTTATGATATCGTTCTTTTTTCTCGCAATAATCTCCTAAATGAACTAACAAATGACAGAGATAAAAATTTGAAAATTGCAGATCAGATTCATTAAACATCCGTCACATCCGCTACTATTTGTATATTATAGTCATCATTTTTCTGGCTTCCTAGGAAATCATCGGTTCACCACCCGCGGAAATTCCTTTTCAAATTGAGTAATGGGGTTAAACCCTATCAGATCAAAGAAATGTATTTTCTTTGTTATTTAATTTCTTTTTTACAAAGTACGTCAAGTAGACATACCCAGTTGAATATTCATAATATGTGATTTCAGAAAGCCACACGATGAAACTGTTTTAAGTATTTAGAACTAAGAAGAAAAAATTTCATATTTTAGTGACGTCAGAAATTGTTCCTAGCAGTGGCGGTTGGTGATATTTCAGTTGTCCATGTCTTGAAAACAACCCATGGGACCCACTTTTTAGGTGATGACTATACACCTCTACAGAAAGGATTTATAGTGAAAAAAACCGCCAGCAAAGTTTGCGAAAAAAATTTCAAAAAAACTGCAGCACACCCTGGGATCTCAGTAACGCTCTGTGGAATATTTGCAGTATATATTTTTTTCATAATCTAGAAACAAATATAAGATGTTTTTCGACTTGTTACAAAATATTTTTTTTCAAAAAAGTTATGGCCATTTTAATTTTAATTTTATAGGAACATTTTGTTTCCCAAAAATTAAAATGGCCATAACTTTTTGAAAAAAAAAAAAATTTGTAAGAAATTGAAAAAGCTCTCCTTATATTTGTTTCTAGCTTATGAAAAAAAAAATAGATTGCAAATATTCCACAGAGCGTTACTGAGATCCCAGGGTGTGCTGCAGTTTTTTTGAAAATTTTTTCGCGAACTTTGCTGACGGTTTTTTCACTATAAATCCTTTCTCTAAGAGGTGTATAGTCATCACCTAAAAAAGTGTAGTGGGTCCCATGCGTCGTTTTCAAGATATGGCTAACTGAAATATCACCAACCGCCACTGGTTCCTAGTGTTGTGATGTTATGTAGTTTTAATTAGCGATTTTTATTATTTATTATTATTATTATTATCCTAACCTAACCTGGTTAACAAAAATTATGGAATATTTGACGAAATATCTGCAAAATGTTATTGAAATTAAGTTATTACCTACGAACCTAGTACTCGTACATACGTACGGCATACATATATCCAAGTTAACCCGTCAATTCCTCGTAGTAATAGGATTCTCATAATCCTGACTGTTACATATCCGATAAATAGCCACAGTTGTAACCCTCGAAGTTTCAAGTTTAAAGTATCGATGTTGTAAGTTTCACTACAAGCAAACGTGTTAGATTACACGACTTTGTTGTTGTCAAACTATCTAAAATAGTTTACTTTTTTTATATCTATATTATAGAAATATGATATATTTTACGGAAAATAAATATTTATTTATAAAAGTAAATAATAATAATAATTTTATTAAATACAAATATCTTCATGTGTTTTGATATCGGTAATTTGATATCATTCTTAAGACTTGTAACGTCGTCTTACATATTACAAAATACCTACTTTTGCCGCTTTCTTCATAATTTCCTTCCAAAACAATCTTCATGTAACCTTAAAACTAAGTTGCCTTAAACAAGGTAGTTTAGTTCCTTTTCCTCTTTTACAACATATTCTTTTAATTAACCTAGATTGCTTCTAAACTTTTATTATGGTGGTTGCTCTATTTGATGCATACAATAACAAGATGTAAGTAAAGTAATAAGAAAAACATGTTTAGGTCAAGCGAGTTTGTCGAACTAGTTCAGTTAAATGAAAAAAATATATGTCTTATTCAAAGATATTTAAGATAAAGTCATCGGCTTAAGGGTAAAAATTATTCAAATCAAATTTCAATCAAAATCAAAGTCAATTTTTTAAATCCTGCAATATTCTAAAAACAAGAAACGAAGAAGTTATTTCAAAAAGTTTCTGAAGATGTAATAGTACATTTTAACTAGCCTATTACCCTTATTATGGCAATTATTTTCTTATTTACTTTTTATTATTAAACAAGTGTAGTTTTCTTACCTTTGGCTTGACGCTAAATGATGAGTTTTACCTTTAAATTGACGAAATTCTGTTTCATTTATAATAAATATACAGGGTGTTCCACCTAAGGCGGATTCATCCATAACTCTGTTATTAGAAATTTAACAAAAAAGTGCTTTGGGTGGTAGTTGTCTGGAATAATTGTGCATATGAGGAAAATATTTTCAATTATATAGGGTGCTCCGTTTATTCTGCACGCCACCTAACTTTGTTATTTTAAATGGAACACCCTGGATATTTTTACATTTTTTGATTCCCCGTTTAATTCTAGGTCGACTTTGTTAAGGGTTTCCTATACCTATCTCTTATAGTTTTTGAGATAGTCAACTGTCTTTGAAATAAATGACGATTTCAGCTCTTTGAATGAGGCCCAATAGCATTTAAACCATAAAAGATAGAAACCTGCGGTTTGGACGATTAGATTTAGCACAAATTACGTTATCTTTTTCACTGTGGGCAAAATGGATACGTTATTCAGAGCCGGAAATATCGGACCCTACATTTGACAATTTTAAAACGTGAATACAATTTTTTTTTTCAAATGGCATGACCCATATTAAATAGTGCCGTTGGATGCGAAATTAAATGCCCTTTCTACTGATATCGGGTTATCAATACTTATCTCCAACAGTTTTCCAAGAATATTCGATTCTTTCTAAAGTTTGCAAAAATCGGATGTTTATAGCGTCACGTAGGCGTTGCAAAATCACTTTTCCCTCACGTTTTGTCAGGCTTGAGACTGGCAGTAATAATACTTACTGGCGTGTTTAAAAAGTGGTTTAGCAAACAAAAATAAACCATTAACAATAACTAATAGAACGCAAATGGAACGAAACTCCACAATCAAGAACAAACGACATAAACTTAGCCTACTGAATGACAGCAACTGCTCAAAATGATGTTTATCAAAAAAGTGGTTTATCAAACAAAACTAAACCACTAACAACAACTAAAATAGAACACAAGTGAAACGAAGTTCAAACAAAGACAGGGAACACAATCAAGAAAAGGCTACATAAACTTAGCCTGTTGATTTACAACGACTGCTCAAAATATTCTCTGTTTTGGTTAATACACATGTGGATTCGTTTTTGAAAATAATGTCCGGATAACTTGTGCATAAACCTTGATGCCAATAACGGATTTCGGTGGCAGCCCAGGACAAACCCTTTCACCTTTCCTCCCGCGTCATTGGAGTACACAAATATTATGATACACTTTAACACGTTTTGACAGTAAAATAACAAGTCAAAGCTAGTCAACTCTAAAGTGACATTTAGTTTGGCTTATACGTCAAATAGTGCAATAAGCAACGCAATTGCAACGCCTCCGTACCTGAAATCCGATTTTTGCAAACTTTAGAAAGAATCGAATATTCTTGGAAAACTGTTGGAAATAAGTATTGATAACCCGAATCAGTAAAAGGGCATTTAATTTCGCATCCAACGGCCATTAATATGGGTCATGCCATTTGAAAAAAAAATTGTATTCACGTTTTAAAATTATCAAATGTAGGGTCCGATATTTCCGGCCCTGAATAACGTATCCATTTTGCCCATAGTGAAAAAGATAGGGTAATTTGTGCTAAATCTAATCGTCCGAACCGTAGGTTTCTATCTTTTATGGTTTAAATGCTATTGGGCCTCATTCAAAGAGCTGAAATCGTCATTTTTTTCAAAGACAGTTGAATATCTCAAAAACTATAAGAGATAGTTATAGGGAATCCTTAACAAAGTCGACCTAGAATTAAACGGGGAATCAAAAAAATGTAAAAATATACAGGGTGTTCCATTTAAAATAACAAAGTTAGGTGGCGTGCAGAATAAACGGAGCACCCTATATAATCGAAAATATTTTCCTCATATGCAGAATTATTCCAGACAACTACCACCCAAAGCACTTTTTTGTTAAATTTCTAATAACAGAGTTATGGATGAATCCGCCTTAGGTGGAACACCCTGTATAATTTTACCCATCGAATTTTTATTTTATATAAAGTAAGATCCTAGCACTTTGTACAATATATTTGTACAAATAAGTCAAGGCCAACCCTGTCATTGACGCCATTAATTCCAAATTTCCTACGGCTAGTAGTGAGTATAAAAGTTTATGGAGTAAATCGCAAAAAACGATTGTAAACGCAGATGGCTGCAAAAAACTCGTTTCAACCTTTTAAAGTCTGCTCTAACGCCAAATCAATTTCCTCCAAATTCAATAAGCCATTTTTTTATGGGATATAATCATACGTCACAGACAGTGACATACGGCGTGCAATATGAGACATCTGGAAATGTAGACAACAGAATAAATTTCCGTTTTAGGCTAAAATATTAAATATTGACATATTGATGTAAAAATTGCAAACCTGCGTATACAAGGTGTTCCATCTAAGACCGTTTCTTCCAAAACTCTGTTATTGTAAATTCAAGAAAAGAATGTCAAATAAAAGTTGTCCAAAATTATGCGGTGCATATTTTATAAAATATATTTACACATACGGGATGCTCTATATCAGGTGACTGCTATACTACTTCGTAATTTTAAGTGGGACACCCTATAAATTTGTACATTTGTGGGTGCCATAATCTTACAAATGGGTGCCATCATACAAAATATCACGGTGCCTATATTACATATTAATATAGCACCCTAAATAATTCTAAAAAGTGTCTAAATAAAAAAAGTCAGAGACATGCACTTTAAACGATTCTATTCGTCCTAAATTATAAGTCATTTTCATTGTTGTAAAATGTACGTTATTCACTGTCGCAAATAGTTTAACCTATAGGCGCTGATTTTATTTTAGGGGTGAATAAAAAATATGGGACGAAAAGTTAACGGCAGATACTATATAAAAAATAAACCGACACTTATTTTTTTTTATTTGGCTATAGGGTCGTTCTTAACATTAATACAGCCCCTGAGATGGGGGCGGAGCGAACAAGCTTTTTTTTTAATATCTTTAAAACCACCGCCGTGGCTGAAATTTGGTACAGACATAGAGTAAATAGTCCCAAACAATATCATGAGGCCAAAATTTGATCAACACATAGAGGGCGCTAATGGCAAATATGTCGTTACTTTTTTATAATTATTTTATTTTGTCCATAGAGGAATTTCTTTCTAGTGTGATATGCAATTTAATTCTCTACAGAAAAGGTATATTTGTTCGAAACGCGAAAAATGCACCGTTTTCGATAAAAACGAAAAAAAAAACTTAAAAAACTTGTTAAATATTTTTTGCATCCTAGTCACACTAATAAATAAAAAAAATGGCCGAGAAAAAATATATTCAAATCCGATCTTGTTTGAGCTACATACATAAGAAAAACCACAACTGTATTATAAAAATACAAGCTGAATTGAGAATAAAACCGCAGTAGAATATTTAATGATACATACCAACCAGAACCTCGATCAGAATAAATAAAAAAACAACAAAACCTTAATAACAAAGATTAAATAATAATTATTTCATAAAATCAAGTCATTTTCAAAATGACCACCAATATTTATACTACATGTATTCTAAATACGTGCCCTTTTATCAGATTAAAATGTTTTTTTTTTTTTACTTGGATGGTGCCTTTTTTTAACTTAATATTACTATTTCGCCCACTTTATAGTCACACTTCTCAGCGTAAGCGCTGCAGACAGTGATGGCTTGATATCTCCGCGTCCAGCAGAAATTAGGCTCAGGCGAGGAGAGGAAATTCATCCTATCCCAAAACCTTTCTTACAGTGTTGCATGTTTGTAATACAACTGCCTTCTGGTAATTTCTAATGATATTATAAGATAGTCCTAATGCCACGATGTTCTTGTCGAATCAGATCGTCATCACTCCCTCTGCCGATATTATTAGGGCATATGTCCTCCACCTTCTCCAGTTTCTATAAGCGCTTCAGCTCGATTGACAGATTATCGTATTTCGCGATTTTCTCCCGTTCAGTCTTCTGAACGTTGTGGGTAAGTGGCACTGCGATGTCTATGATGATCCCTTTTCTTTTGTTCCTTGTTGATCAGCACAATATCTGGTCGGTTGAAGTCCACTATTCGGTCGGTGATGATTAGCCTATCCCAGTACATCACTGCTACTTCCGATTCCAGCTTCCGGGGTAGTATGGCGGAGCCGTCGCTAACATGCCATACTTGAGTGCCAGTTGTTAGTGGATCATCTTCGCAAGTTGTTATTATTATTTATTTAGCGTGAATATGCGGAAATCATTTAGTAATTCAGTAATTCGTTTTTGCCGAAAACGCTGCATTTGTCACAAGTTTACCTTTTCTGTAGAGAATTAAATTGTGCATCACACTATCTGGTCCGGGTTGAAATTTATATAATAATGATAAAAAATATAGGAAATAATAATGATAAAAAAAGTAACGTGACATGGTTGCCATTAGCGCCCTCTATGGGGTCAAATTTTGACCCCATGATATTGTTTGTAACTATTATTTGTTGTATTTCTGTATCAAATTTAAGTCATGCTGAGACGGTGGTTTTGAGGATATATATGAAAAAAACTTGTTCCTCACCTCAAAACCCAGTTTTGAGGGGCTGCAGTACTATTAAGAACGATCTTAGACCCAAAAAAAAAAACTTTATTTTTGATGTAGTTAGGTACTGCATAAAATTCAATAAAACCGAAACAAGCAAGTTTTCGCAAAAATCCGAAAATAGTCAAATTTTAATTACAAAAATGCATATTTTGACAGTCATACCAACTTACTCGACCGTCAACTGTTTTTGAGAGATGACGTTATGCTCAATCGTCTTAAATGGCAAGTCCCTATTTTTGCAAATCCAATATTATTTGAAATGAATGCATACAAATTTTACCAAATAGCATTAGAGTTTAATAGTTTATGTTCTTCTTCCTTAATGATTTCTTAATATTACAGTCAATAGCATACGTTATGATCATTGTTACAATACGTTGTACATTTAATATTAGATTATTATCTATAATCAATAGCACTATTTTTACCACTGAAATTATTAGATTGTAGGTACACGTACAAAATGTTGGCCTTAATTGGGCGATATCAAATACGTTCAATACTTTCAACCCATCTCTTGTGTACTAATAGAGATACCTTTATTACTTATCAGAAGAAACTTTTAAAGTAGTTTTCAAACGACAACTTTAAAAACTTTCAATGAAGGGAACCAGATGAGAAGTTGCCAATAGTAACGTACAGGATTATACTGAGGCTGTAGCGTGTTTCAGAGAAAGTGCTTGGCAAGAGTTTGAGAGAATTTGCGGCACTCAGGGAAAGAAAATGTTTTCTACGTGAATCGAAAATAAAATGGGCATTTATCGTGAAGACATATAAATTACGATTGATATGCCTCTACAGCCTTAACAACTCTGCGTAAGGAATACAAAAATGTACAGCTCGATAACTTCTGTAACTTGGGAATAAAGATTGCCAGTGTTTCTTGGAGATTATCGAAAATTAATTTTCTTTGTAATATATTGTGGCATCAACAGTGGCGGCCGGTGGAATGACAAGCCCCTATTCCCTAAAGGCAGGGACCCCCCCCCAATTTTAGGACGGGTTAGTAGACCAACCAAAACCCTAAAGCCAAAAAAACCCAAAGAAAACCTTCTTTTTCCTTAAATCCCCCCCCCCCCCCCCCAAATATTTGCGAAATATATTTTTTTCATAATCACCGAGTAAATACATTTTTTTTAATTTGTGATTTTTCTATTTGAGTTCTATTGTGAAATTCTAATTGCGTAAAGATACAGTTATTGTAAAATCTCACAGACGAAATGTTGGGATGAAATAAAAATTCAAATTACCATAACTTTTAAGATCTCAAAATGTCAAGAAAATCACAAGTCAAAAAAAATTTTGTATTTACTCGGTAATTATGAAAAAAAAATATTTCGCAAATATTTTGCAAGCCATTTCCAAGATCCAGGTTTGGAAAAAAATCGCAAGTTTTCCCTGAAGATTTTTTGCTATTATAGCCTTCTACTTAGGTCTAGTAACCACCCCTAAATTATGGTGTGGGTCCCATGCTTCCTCACGAAAATACGAGCATGTCAAATTCCACCGGCTGCCACTAGGCACCAAGACGAGAAATTGTGATACTAATTTACGAATCAGGGTTGATCTGCTAAACGTTTCCTCAGAGTTGAAATGGTGACAATTCGAACAACGTGTTATGAAATCTAGATGTGTATGACCGTCAAAATTAAATTAGGTAAATTATCGGTTGTAAGAGAAGATATATTAATGGGTGATTGTACGGTATTACCAAATTAGCAAATAAAATAATTTATTATAATTTAATTAACTAATTATCATATATTTAATATGATTAAATGTGTTTAATTTATATTATGTAATTGTGTATATACCATCGTCAATTAGCTGATTAACAACATTATATATTATTAGGGTTTGTTTGAGGTTAAAATTTTAACCACTAAGCATTAATAGATTACAGCCTCATTGGTAATAAAAGTTATATCATTCGAAGACAATCTTAAAAGATAATTAACAAAAACTGTAGCAATAATGATCATAAACACCAATCTACCCCTAGCGTGATTCTAACCCTTAATAACCAGTTTTGGCATAACTTAAAATAAAACAACTTTATAATATAAAACTGTACGAGGTGTGTAAATTAAGTAATGAGACTTTTTTTTATTTTTTAAATTTAAATTTTGAATATCAAAAGACACCTCGTCTGGGATGTTGGTTGACGAGGTAGTGCGAGATTTTTACTCGCTAAAACCTCCGCCCCATTCTTAGATGTTCAATGGAATCACCCTGGGGTATCTCTTCACTGACCATCCTGTCTGTTGTTATTCTT
Organism: Aromia moschata; assembly: GCA_029963805.1. Lineage (NCBI taxonomy): Eukaryota > Metazoa > Arthropoda > Insecta > Coleoptera > Cerambycidae > Aromia > Aromia moschata. The sequence continues at coordinate 374,633 of JAPWTK010000384.1, forward strand.
GTCCTTGTAGTTGTCTTTTTCTTGTTCTTTCTTCTTCTTCCTTTTTGGATATGATTCCCTTTGCCATTTGTAGTCACGTCCCATCCCTCTTTGGAGTCTATCATTGTGTTCGTGATGTTCTCTGTGGATAGTGTCTCTCCTATAGCTGTCTCTACTATTGTCCTTTCCCTTGTCCATCTTATGCAGTGTAGGAATGTGTGTGCCGCATCATCTCTCTCTTGGCAGTACCAACATATGTCACTCTCTATTAATGCAAACTTATGTAGATAAGCAGCAAAACAGCCGTGTCCGGATAGCATTTGTGTGAGGTAGTAATCTACGTTTCCGTGCTTCCTATTAGTCCATCTTGCGACATTTGGAATCAACCTCTTAGTCCATTGTCCCACTTCTACTGTGTCTTCCCATTCTCTTTGCCATTTCCTTATTGTTTCCTCTTTTCTTGCCGCTTGGTATCCTCGTCTTTGCCGTACGTCCTTGCTCTCTCCTTAATTTGAAGCCTGATGGGAGGTGTGCCCGATATTACTAGCGCTGCTACGGTAGAGATTGTGCGATATGCACTGCATATTCTGGTCACCACTTTCCTTTGCGCTTTTTGAGCATGTTTTCATATTTTTTGTACCTGGTGACGTTGTGCCAAATTGGGGCTGCATACAGTATAATCGAATGGGTTACAGCGCTTAATAGTTTCCTTTTTCCCGCTTTAGTTTCCCCCTACTTGGTCCGTTAATATTGGGCATTATTCTATTGAGGGCATTTGCTGATATTTCCGCTTTTCTGCAGGTATTGGTGATGTGGCTTTTCATTGTCATTCCCCTGTCAATGTGTAGGCCCAGATATTTTAATTCGTTTGTTGTTTCTATTTCCCTGCCCATTACTTCGATTTTATTTGCTTGATGCTTCTTCTACCCGATAGATATATTAATGGGTGATTGTACGGTCTGTCAAGCCAAATCGTCTCTTTTTTTTTTTGTTCCCTTTCCCCCGGTCGTTTGCCCTTTTTTTTTCCCCAAACCTTAGCAAATACAAATAATTTATTATAATTTAATTAACTAATTATCATATATTTAATATGATGTGTTTAATTCTGCAATACTTCATGTAATTGTGTCTAACCATTGACGTCAATTAGCTGATTAACAACATTATATATCTATTCCGAGGGTTTGTTTCCTCCAGAGGTTCCCAAATTCTAGCCACTAGCACAAAGTTGACCTTGGGGAGAGTTCGGGTATTAATAGTTTACAGCCTCATTGGTAATTAAAGAGTTATATCATTCGAAGACAGTCTTAAAAGATAATTAACAAAAACTGTCAGCAATAATGATTTTTTTTCATAAACACCAATCTACCCATCTAGCGTGATTCTAAACCCTTAATCACCAGTTTTCCGGCTATTTCCCCCTCTTTTTCATAGTATGATTGTAACTTTGTTCAATGTTTTTTTGGGGGAAACCCACTTTTATAATATAAAACTGTACGAGGTGTGTAAATTAAGTAATGAGACTGGTTTTTAAATTTTTTTTATCTGAATAGAATTACAATTCAGTATTGTCTTCTTCAAAATAACTTCCTTGGGAAGCCACACAGCGCTGGAGACGGTTCTCCCATTCCTCATAGTAGTGCTGGAACTCATATACTGGAATAGCTTTCATCTGGTCGGTTACAGCCGTTTAAATGTTTTCTATGGTCCCAAAATGACGTCCCTTGAGGTGATTGTTCAATCTGGGGAAGAGAAAAAAGTCACAAAGACTCAAGTCAGGCGAATAAGGAGGCTGAGGAGCCATGGGAGTGTTTTTACTGGCTACTTGTTTACTGAAAAGGCTGTGTGACAAGGTGCATTGTCGTGAAGCAACATCCAGTTGTTCTTGATCTTTTGTCTCACACCTATAACCCTTTTTCGAAGTTTTTCAAGAACCTCTCTGTAAAAGTGTTGATTTACTGTTTGGCTTGGAGTCACAAACTCTTTGTGGACAATTCCCTGGCTGTCAAAAAAGCAAATGAGAATGCACTTGATCTTCGACTTACTCATTCTTGCTTTTTTGGGTCTTGGAAAGCTTGAAATGTGCCATTTCATGCTTTGGCGCCTGGTTTCCGGGTACTCAAACGTAGGTACTCAAACACACAAGTCTCATCACCAGTAATTGTTCCATAAAATGTGGATAATTTTCAATCGATTCCAAAAAGTCAAAACACCTTTTCCCCCCCAATTTTTTTTTTTTTTCTTCGGAAAGTTTTTGAATCCCAAAAAAGTCAAAACAGTGGTGTGATTCAAATGTAGACCACCTTGTTATCATCTGAACGCACAATCCGTATCTATCGATTATTGTTCCTTCGAAAGGTCAGCCCTCTCCTTCTTCCTTCCACCAAACCGAAAAACACTGTTCCAGTTTTGAATCCCTAAATGCTCAAACTTGTTCTAAGCTTGCGAGATGCCGCGGCAGTATTGCTAGATGGGGCGCTACGTTGCCAGTCTCATTACTTAATTTATACACCTCGTATATACCTAAGTACTTAATAGCTTAGGATTTTAATATTTTTTGTCTCAAATTTCAAAGACTACAAAACATTGATATAACTGACTTGGTAAATGTTTATTATAAATCAGTTTTAATCAAGAAACACTCATGAGCCCAATTTAAGTCAAATCATAAATTGATCTCATTCGCTGGTTCTTTTAGATGGGGTAACATCTAGGAGTAACATTTTTGCATTTCCTCCTACTTTACTGACTGTAGACGTTTCTCATGAATCTAAACAAATAAACGTTACTGTAATAACGTGATGATAAAATACAGTTTTACTCCCATTATTCCAAGGAGGTTACTCTGAATTATATTATCGCAGTTCCCAATATTTACACTTACCATAAACAAACTGTTTATATGATTTAAATAGGTTAAGTTATAAAAACCTAAATATAGACGTTGCAAATTGCATAGAAGTGAACATCGCCGCCGCTTCAAACATATTCCCATGTTGTTATCTCATATTTTATATTAGAATATTGTTAACTGGTTGCCACAACATTTTTTATTATTATTATGAACTACTCAGCACAGTTCAAGTATACCCTTAGTCGCTATTAGTAAGCACACACACTAAGACGCTATTATTAGGTAGTTGTTTATTATTATTATGACTGTGATTCAGTATTTTTTCTTATAATCGCTAATTCTTATAATCGTGGTAGTTTAATTTATACAGTTTTTATATCATGAACATATAGATTCGGAATAACTATTTTTGCACATCTAACATGTGCATACTTTACGTGTTTAATAAGCGAAACACTGGACATTAGTTTTTGGAAACATTGGACATTTTTTTATTCACATTACAATTATCATTTTGTAAGTATACAATTCACATTTTTTTATTCAGGATGCAATTATCAATTTGTAGTCTTCTTGATTGGATGGTTCTTCATCACTAAATTTAATATTGAAATTGAATCTATTATTAATCTTGAATTAATCTTAGTTTTCAGACATTCATCATCTATACATAAATACATTGGCGGAAATACCTTGTACCTTAAATTGTATTTTGAGAGTAATTAAAATAAATATTATGTATTTGCTGGAAAGTTGTCAAACAATATAATGGAGATATATTTTGAAGATTTTGATACCTAAATTAGACCCCTAAGACACACCGAGAAATACCTATACCTAATTGGTTCAATCAAATGAATAATTTGACGAAGAAAGTGGATTAGAATTCAGAAAAATAATAACGACAACTTTTTTTAACAGTTGTACTATAATTTTAGAAATTTCAAAATAAAATAAACCTTTTTAAATGACACGACCAATTTTAAAATGACACGAACATTTTGTTGTTGTTTTTTTTTTTGTAAAATCAATAATTTAGTCACTAAAAGAAACTTCATAAGACCAGTTTAAGCGACAAACATTTCGCACAGTTGTTCGTATGACTAACAGTTGTTTGTTGTACACTAACATTAGTACTTTATTATTTTTTACATATAGAGAGGACAGTGCACGTGTTACTACTATTTCCATACTTTTAATCATTGCAAAACCCGTTTACGAGCTATCAATAACGGGGGCGAAATATCTGAAACACCTATAATTCGTATCAGAACATTAACGACCTTATTATCGCGAATATATGTTGTTACGTCCATTGTCAGCTCGATTTATTGCATATGTCTTCTTTAATATTTGCCGATTGATATGTCTACTGTAAATATCTACCACGTTCCACGAGGCTAATGCGGAAAACATTATGAAAAATCAAACCAAAATTCCTCTTTTCGAATCAGGTAATATATAAATACAGTACACGACTTACGAGTAGTCACGACGACAAAAATTATTTTCAATGCGGCGGTCGACCCGTTTACACCTACGGCAGGTAGCAAACTAAATGGACTCCTGTCGCCATTGGAATAGCTCACTGTTTTACGGAGAAATTGTATTACGGCGTCCTGGGTTCCCGCAAGGGACTTCGTTCGGGACGCATTCTACGCACGGTCTGTGGCGTGGGTATACAGGGGCAAGCAATATTTGCTTAAAAAATACGGTTTATCCTTTAATTATCATAGAGTTGTATAGTGCCATCTCTGAGTGACAGCATACTTTTACAGACCCTAATTAATTACTGTTTTATCATAATGATCAATGAGCAGTGTTGGCCAAAAATAAATTGTAAAAAAGTCAATTGTAACATTTGCAATTAAATTTCCTTTCTCCAGTGGTGACCAGCAATCATTCTTTTAATTGTTTTTACAACTAAAAAAGAAAATTTAATAGTTAATGGTTTTTTTTTCAATCCATGTTTGCCCAACACTGTTGATTAGTTACCACAGAGTAATGGCTTCCACTGTCCATTCTTCCATCAATATACAAATATTATTCTTTTTTTTTTGAGAGTAACCCTAGATTATTATACTGACTGAATCCTTATGTTGACCCAACCTTCATTCATATGTTGGTATGTAGAGATCTCGATAACGGGAAGTTTTTGATGTGAGCTTCAATAAATATTTTCCTATCCCTTACGTGACATTTTATGTGAATAAACAGAATGCCACGGCCACAGTTCAAGGTGGTCGCGGCAATATGCTGGGGTTTATGGACTACAAATCTGATAAAACGTTGGAAGCTATTGGTTTCGCAATTTAGTTTCGTCTTCATCTGATTTCATAGAAGCTTATTAGAGTTGTGTAGTATTGCTGTTTTTCAAATTCTTAACCGTGGTGAAGTCGAAACACACGTATAAGCCCGGAATCACACTATGCAATGTCGATTCCCGCGCCAAAACGCACTAAACGCACTAATTGATTACATACTGCTGATGCTGGTAGACATTTTTGGGAAAGTATTTGAGGCAATGTGAAAAGTTGCTCAAAACTTTCTTTAGTTTTACCTAAATACAAAAATGCAGACCTGGCTGATGGGTTAGGGGGCTTAAGCGACAATTAAATTTTTCAAGAAGCGAAATAATTTTTGAAAAAAATTTTCTTGAGGCACATTGAGATTTTAACATTTTAAAATTTAATATTTAAGAGTTGAAAAATCAAAAAGCCAGATCATTTAACCGGGTCAAAAAGTTTGCCAGACGTTTGCAAAATTAATTATTTTTCAAAAAAAATCAAAAAATGTACTTGAGGCACTTTGAAATTTTTTGTAGGGTATTATTCGTGACTCAAAATAGTTATTTACAAAAAAGACAGGTCGTTTCGGTGGGACATTTTACCCGCCAGGTGAGTGAGAATGTTCAACGTGAGTGGGAGTGAGTAGTGCGGTGCGCAAGTTGAAATGGGAGAGAAGGCGTATATCGGCAGCTGTCTCAAGAGGAAGCACGATGCAGTGTGATTGGCTCCCGCAAAATCACGTGATTAAGAGCATTCATGCCGTCGTTTGTAAGAATTTTGGAGTATTTAAAATGTTATTAGTGGTAATTTTGTTATTTTAAAACTTTTAGACTACGAATAACTACCTAACATTATTTATGGGTATATTAAAAAAAAAAAAAAAATAAATAAAACAAAATAATACCATACCTTGTGGGGAAAGAGGCACATCAGAATTTCTAGATGAAGTGTCATGATATTTCTTCATTAGAGCTAGGAAATTTTTGTAACAATGGGTATGATAACCGTCTTTTAGGTTGGAATTGGTTGGTAAAATAATGTCTTTATATTTTAACCCATGTTTTTTTCTAATTTACAACACTTCATTACTTTTTTTCAACGTCTTCTCGTTAAAAAGAATTATTTTTTCAGTGTCTTTTGTGCAAATAACACACACTTTTTTACACAACTATCACTATCCATTGCAAATAATCATCGACAAAAGAGGACTTTTATAAAAACACGTGTTAGATAAATACGTTGCAGTATACGACAGAACGTTTTAAATACTCCAAAATTCTTACAACCGACCGCATGAATGCTCTTAATCACGTGATTTTGCGGGAGCCAATCACATTGCATCGTGCTTCCTCTTGAGGCAGCTGCCGATATACGCGTTCTCTCCCATTTCAACTTGCGCACCGCACTACTCACTCCCACTCACGTTGAACATTCTCACTCACCTGGCGGGTAAAATGTCCCACCGAAACGACCTGTCTTTTTGTAAATAACTATTTTTAGTCACCAATAATACCCTAAAAAAATTTCAAAGTGCCTCAAGTACATTTTTTGATTTTTTTTGAAAAATAATTAATTTTTCAAACGTCTGGCAAACGTTTTGACCCGGTTAAATGATCTGGCTTTTTGATTTTTGCCTCAAGAAGTTTTGAGCAACTTTTCACATTGCCTCAAATATCTTCCCAAAAATGTCTACTAGCTCTCCTACTATAATGTAAATACAATAAATACAAACTCTTACACGTGCGCATATATGCATATACTTTCGAGCATCTGAATAGTTTCACATTTCCGCATCCAGTGTGCGCACGGGTTTAGTTATAAAGTTTATATAGTTGTATAAACAATAATGTACTGCTGTATTTTTTGAAAAACTGTTTAAGTCTTAAACTTTTAACCGAATACAGATTGATATCAACAGGTGTCTGACTGTATACTACTTTATACATTTCATATCACTCTTGTCAGGAAATTGATATTATAGAGAGTGTGCCCAAATGTCCTTAACAAATGGCAAACTTTTTTATTCCGCCTTGTAATAATGAAAATGTTTTGCTTGTCATAAAACTGTGATTACCTACCTATGAAAACCATTGCCATGATTATATTGAGAAAATCGGTGATTAACCAGTTTAGTGTAAACAGTGTAGACGCCCTCAGACCCCCTAGACATTTTTGTGGCAAAAATGATAACAACGCCTAAACGAAGAGGGGCTTGCAAATATTCAGGAGATTTTATGTCTACTACATATATGTCACAGTTCAAAATAATTGATGATTTTTTTTTGCAAATGAGGTACGAATGCTGTAGCTTAGAAGGGTGCTTTTTAAGGCATTTGTGACTAGGAAAACAAGCCATTTTAATACCTCAAAAATATGCCCCTGAAATCCTTGCAGTGAATTTTAAAACTCCTTGTATTGGGAACACCTTTGTTAGGAACTAAGAATATAATTTGAGCTTGGTAGATTCTTTTGTGTTGCATACTTTTTTCAGAATTCACAAAAAAATCAGATTATTCACTTTATAGATTATCTAAAAATGAGTAAAAAATAAATGTAAATGCCTAACAAGGGAGGCCACGTTTTTTTACAGAGATGTATATTGCTTTTTATAACACCCTACACACTTTGTACGGTAACGACTCCGCAGGATCTTTATTGCGAAATGGCTTTCTGCCAGATTCTCTGAAACTTTGGATTCTATTAGTTCTTGACATGTAGAACGAACATTTCAATGGCTACTAAGTCCTAAAAATTCATGTTTTCAAGATATATCTCTTGAAGCTGAGCTTTTCGTGCGTTTTGTAGTAGCGCGTACCTACTGTTCGTCTATATGTACATATCACCTATGTTTGTCTGTATGAATGTCCTGTGTGCATGCATATACATGTATGTGTATATGCATAAATTCATACTGACATATACAGGGTATCCCAGAATGTCTTATACAAGCGATAACTCCTATAATAATAAAGATACTGCAATATGGCCGCCGCACTGCCATCCCTCAACTTCTTTTTTTTCTAAATTACAGTAATTTAAAGGCAAGCAGTATTATTATTAATTCGCCGACATTATAGTCACAGCGTAGTACTTCTCAACATAAACGCTAGGAAATATTCACCCATTCCTGTTATAGACAGGGATAAGTTGGCCAACCACTGTCACACTCCATTGCCAACAGAAATTAGGCTCAGGCGATGGGAGGAAATTCATCCGGTCCCAAAACCTTTCGTACAATATGACAAGTTTGTAATAATATTGCTTTCTATCCATTTCTAATGATGTTATAAGACAGTAACCATGCCGCGATGTTCTTGGGAATCTAGACATAATCACTCCCTTCGCTGATATTAGTGGGGCGTATGTCTCTACCATCTCCAATCTCCACAGGCTCTTCAGCTCGATTGATAGGTTTTCGTATTTCACGATCTTATCTCGTTCAGCCTTCTGGATGTTGTGGGTAAGTGACACTGCCATGTCTACGATGATCCCTCTTCGATGTTCCTTGTTGATCAACACAATATCTGGTCTGTTGAAGTCCACTTTCGGTGAAGTCTGATGTGAAGTCGGTGATAACTATTTTATCCCAGTGTGTACAGTCTGATTCCAACATAGCTTCCGGGATATACTTGTAGTTTGGCGTATCCGTCGCTAACAGGCCATACTTGAGTGCTAGTTGTTGGTGGACCGTCTTCGTAAGTTGGTTGTGCCTGTCACAATGTGCTGACTCTGCTAGCGCGGGAAGGAACTCTGCTAGGAAGCTTCTTGGTTAAGGCGTTGATTTTTTATGTTCAACATACCTCTCCCATCTCGTCTTAGAGGCAGGTAGATTCGGATTACCGAAGACTTGGTGTGTAAGTATATGAATTTAGTTAGGAGCCGCCTGCTAAGTCGGTCGAGCTCGTCGAGATCAGTAAGGACCACTTAACAATTCCGAAAGAGTATCAGTCATTTGTCAGTCCACGAGTTGACAAGTCCCAATGTGGCACATTTATCCAGACCAAACTACATTCTGATATCATAGTTAAACGTTCTAACAGTTTCAGTGAGGACCTGGGGTTTTGCCTTTGACCTACTGAATAGTTTTAGATCATCCATGTAGAGCAGGTGAGTGAGTGTTGCGTGGTTTCTCATGTTGGTCTTGTATCCAGCTTGTTGTTTTATTTAGTAGTGTAGGTAATAGGTTGAGTGCCAGACAGAAAAACAGATAAGAGTGAATAATCTTCGAAGAGTTCCTTCTTGATTTCAACTTGCCTGTGTTCCTTCTAAAGACTCAGATGTTTGTTTTCCATGACTGAGAAAATGTTGGAGAAGAGGGTAGACTTTGTAAATTCTCCTCGACCGTTGTTTTATTTAGTAGTGTAGGTAATAGGTAAGTGCCAGACAGAAAAACGTAAGAGTGAATAATCTTCGAAGGTCCTGATTAACTTGCCTGTGTTCCCTCTAAAGACTCAGATGTTTGTTTTTGACTGAGAAAATGTTGGAGAAGAGGGTAGATATAAATTTCCTCGACTCTCAGTAGCCAACTAAGTGCCGATATGCAGGTTTTTCCCTTTTTGACTTGAGTTTGTTTTAATATCACAGCGTTAATTGTTAATTGATATTTACAACCCTCTGAGCCTTTCACTTCAAAGTGTATCCCTTTCATTCTTTCTCAAAGATTTGTTTTGGTAACCCTAACAAATGGCTAGCTTGACGATGTTATGATATGATAAATACATAATATGACTTGTTTATTTTTGTTGTCCATCCTGTATTTGAAGACTAATTTAAAATTAAACTTGACTAATCTAACTCTTTTAACCAAACAGACAGGTTGCCGTTCTTCGACAGGACGTTCTACTATTCTTTGACATTAATGACGGTCTTCGATGCAGGCCGAATCATATAACACTTCCTGGCGCGGAGCCGGCTAGAAACTTGGATTTTGTTACCCAACTTTTATTTAAACATTGTACGTGCGACACTGTATTACAATGAAGGGTTGAAAGACGAGTCCAGACTGATTGACTGGCTCATGAAATGGCCGTCCGGACAAACAGGTCAGATTATAAACGGATACGTCATCATAGGACATTTATTCCACTTCACTAGGGGCATGTAGAAGTAAAATCCTCGTCCAATATGAAAGATAATTTAACATAGACCTTTAAATTTATGTAACCCAAAGACAGAATAAAACCACTGGATAATTCAATTATCAGGGTTGGGAGGTAAACACTGTACATTATCGGAGCTAACATACGTAAATTCTAGTCACTAACTTGTAATATAGGGAGAGCGCGGGCGGGGGGATCCAAGGGCCAGGGCGGGGGGGACGGCTCGGGATCAAGAAAAAAAGATGGAGGGGGAACTCGGGAGGGACTAAGAACGGGGGTCCGCCCGTTGGTTTTTTCTCCAATTTAGTCTCCCGGTTGGAAAGGGTTTTGCGTGCGACGCTCGGGAGCGGACCACGGAGTCGGGGTCCCTCCAAAAACCCCGGGAGAGCGGTTAGGGAGAGGAAAAGGGGGAGGCTTGGGCCAGGGGGGTTTGTTTTTGAAATTTCGAAATTTCGGACTTCATCCGCCCTGGATACTCCTTGCCCTCCGAAGGGGTTTCCAGGGAGGGGGTAAGGGGGGTAAGGGGGGGTTTTTTTGGTTTTGGCCCACGGGGATTTTTTTTTTTTTTCCTGTTATTTTTTTTTTTTTTGTTTTTGTGTTTTTTGATTCAGTTTGTTTAATATGCCAAAGTGAATTTATTCTTCTAACACTTAGTGAGCTACACTAAGTCCGCAGGGTGGACTGGTCATTGCAGGATAAGAGCACGTGGAGAAAAATATGTTAATAATAACTCCGCTTGTGTTATTCCGAAGCACCACTTCTTCTTATGAGGTACTTCACCCAGTTTTCTGCTTTGTTGGCCTGGACATATGGTTGTAGAAGGAAAATGATCGTTCCACACTACTAAGTTAAAGGTGCAAGTTAATAAGCAAAAAAAAAGTCACATAGACACAGAACAACGCACCACGCTTTTTTTCGCACAGTTGTTTGTATCACTAACAGTTGTTTGTTGTCACTAACAGCAGTACATTATTGTTTTTTCCATTTACAAGGACAATGCACATGTTACTATTTCTATGCGTTTAGCCGTTGTTTGCAACACCCATTTATTACTAGCTGTCAAGATCGGAGGCGAAATATCTTAAATCTATTCATAAATTTTTTGGACCGATACGTACTTTCACTCCACTATGAAGATGTATAAGTAATTAAATATCGGAGTCCCATATACAATACATTTTGGATTAAGCTAAGTAAATTTTCAACTCCATTTTACTCGAAAACACTGTAAAAATGACACACCAAAACTGTACTCTCGAGTCGAATTTACCCTTACTCCCGAGTACTTCCGGTATTACCATTTCCAAATAATTATGATTCCATATTATAAAGCATCAGAAATTTTATGCTAGTACTGAATTTCGTGATTTTGTGTCTAGCAATTGTCCAACCGTCTTCGGAGGTACATTTTTATGAAATGTGACTTAGAAAGTAGTTTACAAAAAATAAACTTGATTAAGGGATTCGACACTATTTTATTGTTCTATATTATGTCACCTATAAGTTGACCAACCAATTTAGAAACACCTTGTATATAAAAAGATTATTATTTTAATGAAGTCACCGCCATACTAATTTTATTTCAAATGCCCCTGTAATTCAAAATATTTAACTTTTACTAAATCAGTAAATGTAAAACGGTTGATTTTAAAAGTTCAATATGATTCATTCAACGTACCTAATAGCAAATTAACTTTAACTAGCGTTAAAATCATCAAAGAACTTCGAGTATGCGAATACATATAATATAAGTGGGTGTACGTCTCTGAGACCCTTGAAATAAATAACGTAAGTACTAAGAAGTTCACTTTATTAATGCGAAGTAAAGACCTCATTAACCTGTAAATTGACTTTTTTTGTTAATCAAAAAGCACTGAAAATCCATTAAATTAAAGTTCGTTCGGAATGGTAAATTCCGGAATGGTAAATATTTAATTAATTATTTGGCTCTACTACAACCAAATTTTGAGACAATCAAGGAACTCTCTTCTTTGTAGAGATATAACTTTGTCATGGTAAATCTCTATATACCTTCTCCATTTATTTGTGAAGCAACGCGCAATTTGCTGTGCGTTGCGTTGTGAGAATCGGAAAGGAGGTTGAGTATGTACATAGGTACTAAACAGTTTATACGAGAGGACTGTATCGAATACGCAAGTCTTAAAAAACACTCACATATAGCGTAAAAAATGTAAATACTGGTATCACCATAATCATATTTCGACATATGCAATAATATGCGTTACCTTTCTTAAGAACAAAGTACACAGGTAAAGAAAATTGAAATATTATATTAACAGCTGAAAGATTCCATGTGAAAAGGAGTAGGCCACGCGTTGAGCCGATTGTGATGGGTGCAGATATTGATGTTGCACAATTTGAACTGATAAACGAAACAACACGGGCAGCTAAACAAAAACATTTAGGGGTATCTGTGCCCTAAATATTTTTGTACGTATATTGCGCAGAAACGCTTTGTAGTTAAAAGACGTAGCATTTTGTATATGTTTTCGTTTATAACATGTAATATTCAAAATGGTGCCTTAGTGTATGTAATTTTTTTTCGAACGCTTTTGCACAACCTCCTGTCAACAATTGACAACACGTATCAAAAATTAAGAACCCTTGACTGCATCTTAAACCCTGGACTGCAAAATATAATTTTATTAACAAGAAAGTTAATGAAACTGTAATCTAGAATTTCTTGCAAAATATTTTTTCAAAGCGTATACATGTACACGTTCTTTCCATATGTACTCTCCCTCTGACAAAATCGGTATGTTTACTAGAGAGAGAATGTTCAAGTCTGTGGTATGTTACTTTTTTTTTAACAAGTACAGTACAGCTTCACCCTATTCAATTACGTTCGAAAGTTGACGTGGCATAATTATATTAGTAAATATAATAATATTAGTATAATAATTTTATTTAATAGTAGGTACCCGTAGTTCTATAAGTTGTGCAGTTTTTTTTTAATATCTCTATGGTTAGTAAACTTCTTTAAAGACGATCTTTAGTGTGTGTTCATTTTTATGTACAAAAATGTTATATATGTCAGCAGTGGCGGTGCGTGTTCCTAAGATTGGGGGTGCACCATACATAAAAATAACGATAATCTAGTCTAGTTCACTTTTTAAACACTCCGCCAATGACTCTGCATCATGTCCTACTGGTTTTAAAAAACTCCACAATCTTTCTACAGGCTTTCCACCCACCATGTAACGATATATTAAAGCCAACTGAAAAATTGTAGAAACGTCTGTAGTTTCGTCTGCTATTATAGCAACAAAAGTGGATTTTTTAATTTCCATGGTTATTTCATCGTGACAAACTTCAAGCATGCACTGAAGTGGCTCGTTTTGTATAGTATTAGAAGTTCCTTTAAAAGCCGTCATGTTTTGTAAATGATACTTCATAGTCTCGTCTAATTCGACACTGAAATCAATCAACCCACGAAAAATGCCTGTATTGGATGATGTTTCCGATTCATCGTGTCCTCTTAGGGCCAGTTCAAATTTTCCACAAAAACGAATACAGTTAATAATAATGTTTAAAACATACCTTTTTTTTGAAACCGCTTCATTGTGTGCTGCCACTGCTCGTCGATGAGCAGAATCGAGCATTGTCGCAATATTTGCAGTGCCTAGCATGGCTAAATTCAAAACATTATTCATGTGTCCAGCAGAATTTTCATGTTTTTTTATTTTCTCGTTCATGTCATTTAAATCCGTTACTCCAGTTTTGGTCCAAGGTGTTTCTCCGCCAACAAAACCGGAAAACAAAACACTGCGTTCAATACATCGCATCCACTTTTTAAATAAGTTTTTTTAACTTTTTTTTTAACGCAAATGTTTTTAAATAAGTCATTATTAAATGTTCTTACAAATTGTTTATTTTTTCCCACCTAAAGATTTTGAAGGCCTACCTAGAGTTTTAATTTGCACTTTTTCCTCCAAAGTCAAGCTAGAGAATGGAGTTTTTTAATAAGTTTTGAATAGAATTAATTATTCCAAACTAGAACTCCGCACATCATATCTAAAGGATTCGCCCACTCCTTTTCGTAATTGTGGAGGGGCAAGCAGTAACAATACGCGTTCGCTTTTTCGTATTGCACGGAAGCGCGATGGTCGTCCCGCTTTTTCGTATTGCACATGTCGATTCCCGTGCCGCGATCGGAAACCAGTGGCCTTGGAGATAGAGACCTAGCGTCTAGTGGATTCGTAACGCTGCTGCCAAATAATATTGAGATGGTATTAACGCTAGGGATGCGGCAAGGCGATAAATTAAGAATGCATCCATTAATTACTAAATAAAATTATTAATGCTAAATTGTCGGTAGTGCGCGCGCACCAGCGCACCTTATAGCCCACCGCCACTGTATGTAAGTGGTTCAGTAAGTATTCGTCATAACGAACTGCGGCATTTTTATGATATACAAACGGTCTGTGGATACACATATCCACCAAACGTGCAAAATATTTGCAGGCGTTTGTGAATGTTTGAAAATATTTTTATCACATTCAATTATTGCAGTCACAGTAAATTATAATTCGGTTATATTTCTTATTTGTTATTGCTACATATATGTTAAAGACAAATAATATATTTTTATAATTGCCAGATGTAAGCGATTAAAACATTATGACGACAGCAATGGAAACGAGTATTATGAAAGTGTATTGTGCGTAAGTGTACGAAAGTGATTTTAAGTTGATCGGTCGTTATTTCTGAAAAAAATGAAAAGAGAAAAGTGACGAAACAAAATCAAAAGATGACAAGCCTTCACTGACTTGCAGAACCTAGAGAAACTAGTTTATGAAATTGTTACTGTTTTCGACTATTTCACGCCGTTTTAAAAAATTGTACCGAGACAGAACGTGGCACTCATCTTTGTAATTTTTTTAAGAGTTAAGAGTTAAACAGAGTTAAGTTTCCTGAAACAGCAACAGATATATTCAATTTAGTATTGATCTGTAATAAAATTATTGCAAACAATGCGTTAATACTTATATTGATTGATCGGTTTTCTAAATGGATTTTGCCTCTTAAGAATTAAATTCTCCAACGTATTGCTATGTACTGCTCTTTTTTTTCATAAAATTTTGAACAAGTGGTCTTTGAACCCATTTCCTGCTTATTGTAATGGCTTGCATATTTCCATTAGTCCATGTATCGAAATTGAACGATTTTTAGTTACTAGTGATCAGGAGCTCATAATTCTACTAGTCTGAATTTCTTTCCTCTTAATATTTAAAATAAAATATATTATCTATTTTATTGTAGAGTTAGACCTATTATTTTTATAATGGTGAAATTCATGATTTGTACGTAAACATAAGTTACAACAGGAAAAAAATCTTTAAGAGAAGCGTAAACCAAGGCGGTAGCGAGCGTAGTGGCGGTGGCGGGCAGATATTTATATGTATGCCAAAAATGCGTACACAGCATTGGTGAAGCATGAGTTTCATCCATATATGTAAATATCTATTCGCCACCGCCACCGCGTCTCCTACTGCGTTGGTTGGAGCTCCGCCTTATGCTTTTCTTACAGGTATAAGTATATAGACATTCAAAATACGACAAATTATGTCAGATTTCCTTACCTAAAAGCTTCGTTGAAATATCAGAAGATATTTTTTGTCAATACATAATTCGTATTTACGTATTTACATTCAAATTTAATTTCTTGCTTTTAACTGAAAAGCTTTTCAAACGTTAAAAGTAAAGCTTGTATTTTGTATGGAAACAGAATTATCTCCCATCAAGATTCTTAATTTGTTTTTATACAGGATGTATCCTAGGTTGGCCCAAAAAAATGGGATATTTTTTTATTTTCGTGTCTTGTGTGAAAGTATTTTAATTTATCATGTTATAAACGCCCCCTTAAAAAAATCGGCTCAAAAAATTTTTTTAGAGGTCGCTCAAGATATTTAAAAATTTCCAAAATCGTCAAAAATTCGTCAAATTCAATAAAAAAATAAGTCGTTTGTTAATATTGATATTTAGAGATTGCTCGAAAACATTTTAGGTACACTACTTTGAAAAGTAAAAAAAATTATGAGTGACCTTTAGAAATTAATATATTTATTCCAAATTTTCAGAATCGACATTTTTTTCAACCTACAAAATAATAACACGACGAGGAAAAAAAAAAAAATATAAATTTTTGACGATTTTGGAAATTTTTAAAAATTTTGAGCGGCCTCTAAAAAATTTTTTTGAGCTGATTTTTTAAGGGGGCGTTTATAACATGATAAATTAATATATTTTCACACGAGACATGAATAAAAAATTATTCAATTGTTTTGGGCCATCCTAAGGTATCCGAATGAAGTAGCACAAATTATGACAGTAAATAAAAGAGGTCAAAATAAGTGCACTGAACTAAACATAACTTAGTCCAATGTTGCACCCCTATTTGGATACAGAGTTCAAAATAAGTCAATATACATTTTAATTATTAAATAAAGAATCTAAAATCATATTAACAACATATTGAAGTAGTCAAAAAGACGGACGGTAGCTGTTTATATATCTCGAAAATTGTAAATCAAAATAAATAAAATTAGGTTTTCAAAAAATTGCAGGATTTCAAAGAACCGAAAAACATAGATAACTACCACGAATAAGTGTATTTAATAATTTTGTACACCTCGTTGTTTACAAACATTTTTGTAGATATTGAAAAAAAAGTAACTGAGGTTAATGCATGTACCTTTGGTTTATTATTTTTCAAAGCAGTGGATATTCATTGTTTATATTATGTAATAGAATTTGTCTAGTAATTTGTAATTACTAAACGAAGGCAATACCTACATTTTGAAATTGAAACTCGTATTTCAGAAAAAGAAATAAAGAATACACACGAATAAGAAACTTTGGGGTCGAAAATGTTGAATCTGTTAATCTAATAAATGGGAATTTTCAAAGCTAATTCTTTATAGACCAAGTGGTATTCATAATATATAAACAAAAAGAAAATTACATTCACCTTAAAATAACATTACATTCGTTTATAAATTTATCATTGTCAAAATATATTTTGTCATAGCAAAATAAATAATTTTCAAGAATTTTCTGTGATTTGAAGAAAGAATGTCATCTGCAGATATCGAGTAATAGTGGTCATGGATGCCATTAGCATTAATCAACTCTTTAATCAGATTTTTCTAAAAATATGAAGCATATAAAATACTAGCTGCTAATAAGTATTTATACAATATAAAATGTTACAAATTATTAATTTCAATAAGTTGCAGATTTAATGCAATCTATTACAATATTCCAGCATCACTACTTTTCACTCCTATTTCGTTCATCGTTACCTACTCAATCATAATAAACGTAAATATACTATACCACATATGGAATGTATTGGAATAAGAGTATTCCAATACATTCCGTGCAATATCGATATGACCGGCATTACCCTAAATACAAATGGCATATATTACCCGAAATTTCAGTTTACAGTTGTTTTTACACGTTACGTTTTACATTTTTATACGTATAAAAAAACTTAAGTATAAAGAACAAATTATTATGCATTATGGCACAATTTCCGGACCCTAGTCATGGTTGTCTAATAGGTTACAAGATATTTAGGAAAAACCGTGTTCAGTAGCACTTTCTGATAGGGCGCAACTCCCTTAGGATTATTTAATAAAAAATATATTTCTTTGTTAAGGTTTTCTACATTATTTTGCTTGTTTTCCTATATATCATCTTTATTTTACCACCCATTTCAGAATCACCTTGGATAGAAAGGTATTTAGTTGTTTGCACGTATTAAGATTTTAGTCACCTTATGCATTACTCGTGACGATTACACCACAATAAACTAAATGATCCCGTAAACGGTCTAATGAACCAAAGATAGGTTTCCGGAAATGCTACAGTAGTTGACAAAATGCCAGCGTTTGTTTACACCGGAGAAATTGGCCAACCGATATTACTTAACTAGCGGGTATTTCCCTACTTTCCGGTAGATGCTGGGGAGTTCATTTTTAAATATATTTATTTAATAAGTCCAACTACTTAATAGCTAGAGATCGGTTCTCACGTTACTAATCCAGAGGAATACGGATTTTATGTTTCAGCGGATTGTGCTACTTTTATGTTGGTATAATTAAGAAACGACCCCAAATTTCACCTGTTTCACCACCCAGTTTTGCATGGACCCAATTTGGAAGTATGGGCACAATTATTTTGTCGGAAATGCAAACGAGCTAAAAAAAACTTTGGGAATTGCTAGGTTTTCAAGGTTGATAATTATGAATCTGATATTAAAATCAAAATTGCGGATCCAGTATTATAGTCGTTACCATCGTTTCACGAGAAATATAGTATTGAAAATACAAGGGAGCAAAACATTGAAAATGGTTAATTCTGGGTTTCAAGTCACTAAATTTTACCTTTTCAATCACTTTGCTATTCGATCTCCAAAATATACTATTAACAATCACCATTCAATTTTACCATTGAATAATATTTGATTATGTAGTTTCGGGGTTCTGGGGGGGTTTTATGGGGTTATATGTGTCAGCTAACACTATCTTGTAATATTTTAGACATTTGTAGAATGACAAATTTCGTAGTTAGGTATACACACTCGTATACCCCGAGTTATAGATTTATAAGATATATGGTTTGTAGGGCAGTGGAGTTATGGAATTTGAGTTTTCTCAGTGTCTATTCTTTATACTTTCATGCACTGCCCCATATTATGGGGTTGCAAAGTGGTTGGGTAATGGGGTTAAAAGAGCGCGCTAACACTTAGTTGTATACATATATTAATATACGAGGTGTGTAAATTAAGTAATGAGCTGATTTTTTTGTTAAAATTCAATATTATCTCCTTCACAATAACTTCCTTGGGAAGCCACACAGCGCTGGAAACCGTTCTTCCATAGCAGTGCTGAAACTTATATACTGGAATAGCCTTCAGTTGATCGGTTACAGCCGTTTGAATGTTTTCTATGGTCTCAAAATGACGTCCATTGAGGTGATTTTTCAATCTCAGGAAGAGAAAACAATCACAAGAACTCAAGTCAGGCGAATAAGGAGGTTGAAGATCCACAGGAATGTTTTGACAGGCTAAAAACTCATTTACTGTGGCTGTGAAAATTGTTCAAGAACCTCTCTGTAAAAGTGTTGATTTACTGTTTGGCATGGAGGCACAAACTCTTTGTGGACAATTCCATGGCTATCAAAAAAGCCATTATCTTCAAGGTTTTGCAAACGTATCCGTTGTACTGTGTCCAAGTCTGACGCAAAATCTACATACCGTTGCACAAAATTAATGTCACTCATTTTTAAAACGCACTAGAAAAAAAAACCGGTTTACGAAAACAGTCACAAAGAACAAACAAATGACTGTAACAAGTTCAAACTTGTACTGAAGGTGAATTATATGTTAACCTATCACCCTTCGATAGGTTGTCCCGTCTCCGCAGTGTTGCTAGATCGGGCGCTACATTGCCAGTCTCATGACTTAATTTACAAACCTCGTATATATTTGATGCATATAATAATGTTCTTAGGCATGTATATAAGCTTCCCCCCTCCCCCTTCCCTGAAAAAGAGAAAAAGGTAAAAGCAAAAATACTTTGATCATGATACGTGAATAATGTTAATGTATCATCATCATAAAGTATCATTTAGCAGACATTTCTAATCCAGATCCAGGGGTGGCGAAACAGGTGAAAATTGTCCTATATGTGGGATATAACTAATTGTAAGTGGGATATAATAGCTATAAGTAATATATAACTTGTAAACAAGTACCGATTTCCGACGCATCGATTTCATTGTCAGTTTATAATGGTATATGTAGTTCTCTGATCTGAATGGATATTTTTCAAATCCATCTGTGCCCGCCCCTTGTATTTGAGAAACAGCAATCTGCGATCTGATCTGGGGCAACAACGTAAATGAACATCACAGACCATCATAATATGCTGTCGTACACGGTCTGCGATGTTCATCTAATTATTATAAAAACTTTTACCTAATATTTCCAGACATTTCAGAACAAACACTCTAACAGGGACTATGTAAATAAAAAAAGAAACGAATTACCGTCACTCCGAATTAACGCAGCGAGAGGGAAACATGAAGTTAATATATTGTAAATTCTTGTGTGTGTTCTGTATAATAAACTCGTTGAACTGCAAGAAACTGTATAGTGAGTACAAAACGCGTCAGTATTACCTGAAACATAAATTCTTTAGAGACCATAATTTTAACAAGTTCGTGAATTATAACGCCGACAACATGGTGCACTCCTACAAGGAGGAAATTAGCTTTCCCGCGTTAACCGATAACCACCAGCATCACCTCAGACATCAGCACGACGAAATCCCCTGGCCCGTCAAGAAGGAGGCGGTGGTGGAGGGTGATTTAATACTGGGTGGTTTAATGATGGTTCACGAAAGGGAGGACTCGGTGACCTGCGGTCCAATCATGCCCCAAGGCGGTATACAAGCTTTGGAGGCTATGTTGTATACTTTAGACAGATTAAATTATGCACAGGACCCGCTACTACCCAATATATCATTAGGAGCACATATCCTGGACGACTGTGATAAGGATACATACGGACTGGAAATGGCTGTTGACTTTATAAAAGGTAAGTGTCTCCATTTATTATGCCTAGCTTATATATTTAAAACATGTATATATTGCAGAAGTAAGAAGAGCAGATCTGTTGATATTTATTTATTTACGAAGTTTTCGCATCAATAAAAAAACGTATCTTACTTGTAACAAACTGTGTTGAAATCATGTACACTGCTGTAGCAAAAACTTTAGTTAGCAAAAAATTTAGTTTTTTGCTAGTTTGCCATTCTGGTTTGAAATATTTGCTTTTACTTCAAAAATTATATTATTTTAAAATATTACCAAGGCCCCTTATCTCTTTCTTATTTATCTGATTATTTTAGATTTTCTATATATATACCTTTTAAACGTCAGTCAGAACGATATACCTTTTAAATGTCAGTTAGAGTAACCGTTTTCAAGATATTTGGGTTTAAATTATTCAGGGCAACCCATTTCTATCAAACCTTCTGTCATTTTGTCAGCATTGTGGCCTTTATCAAATTGTTTCTAGAGGTCATTCACCACGTAACGTAATCCCTTTAGTGACAACCACGACGCTACGAACCTCATGAAAGTTTTCAATGAAAGAATTCAAGTTTCGGACACCGAAAGCCTACTATAAAAATTGTCAAAAAAAAATCTCACAATCATAGTTAAAATGCACTGAGTCGTCTGCCTAGGGATGCCCTCTAGTATACATAAATAGAACTCGACGTGTTCCAATAGGTTACTGACCTTGTCAGACCCACTGGAACGCATCCTATTTATGTATATTAGAACACAGTCACTCTTGTTCATTGTTGGTCGTCGTTAGATATATCATACTGATGAGACCTACTGGTCGATGGTCGAGATCGATTGGCCGTATTTCGACCCATTGGTCGAAATACGGGTCTATGATTTGTGATGACATATAACAGTGAACGAGAATTATTCTCTTTACAATTTAAAAAGAGTTAAAAAAATCGAAAATATTTTTTTATTTGTAGCTTAAACACCTTGTATCTTGGTTAATATTAACTTAGACTAAGACAGATTTGGTTAATCGTAATATTATAACCCTAAAAAATCCCGTAGTTATGCTGTGTCCCTTTATTAATGGGACACATTGTATGAAACAAAATCTCTCGCTTCTTTCAAAAATTGATAGACTTGTTTTTATGATATTATTGCTATTCTTATTCTACTTCATGTGTTGTACATTTTTTATCATTTCATCAAATCGATAAAACATATAATAAAGACGCTAAAACGTGCCAAGGTATAATTTTTCAAGTTGATTGTGTTAGACACATAAATATCAATATACATTTTCGAGAGTGCTGATTACGAATTTGAAGGTCTAATAATCGAGGTATTTAATAAAACAAGTGTTTTGACTGAGAAATAACCGAAACATGACATATCGCCGTTGAACTGCCCACCCGCCAGCATTTAGGACACTTTGGCGCGGCCTATTTGGCGCAGGGAAGTTAGGGCGGCCGGTTTGGCGCTAGGACTATCAGCCGCATCACAGTTTGGCGCAAGTATGTTTGTAGTTGCAGTTGCGCAGTATGATGTTCGCTACCATTTAACTTGTGGACGTGTGACAGTGAAACAGCGCTACAGCGACCCCGAAAAACCCCTGGTTTACAAAGTTTGAGTCAAAATAATCGAAAAATTTGAAATTTGACTTGGGATGGTGGCCATATTGGATCCGCCATTTGGAATGTTGAAATCCTGACATCAGGATCGTCCAAAAATCCCCTAAAGCACTAATAATTTTTCAAAATTCTTTTGCATCAATGATCCCGCAACTGGTAAAACATGAGAAATATCACCCTTTGAATTTTGCCATATCAAGTTGTTGTAACCTCAAAAATGAAAAAAAATTAAATTGTTCCCATTGCGTTTCCTTCAAGTACACGGCTCGAGTGCCCGTTTCTATTTGTTTTTGAGTGGTATAAAGGACGATAACATAGATAAAATTGCGATTTAAAAAAAAAAGAATCTTGAAAAAATAGCGTTTGTTAACAGTTTTTGTTAAAAATTGAAGGTTATATCAATTTTTTTGCAAATTTTAACGATTCAATTCGAAAGAGCGACCTCGAAAACATGGGAATACATAGATTTAGTTATTTTTTCTTTATTTTTTTCTATCAGTAATATGAGCCTCTAAGTTCATGTCTCTTGACAGTGCACTTGGGCGTCAAAGGGTTAAACCTTAGTTAAACCTTATATTGAAGCTGATAACCGTATAAAACGTATCATTATGCGTTTCAGCGAAAATAATATAATTGAGTATCTCCGTGGCATAAGTTACAACTGTAGTAGTTATTGATTAACTATATGCTCTTTGCTAAATTATAACCATTATCGATCAATGAATACGCCATCAGCCGAGTGTAGAGCAGATGACTATAAATAAAGTACTAAATGAATTGGAAAATCTGCTTTGCATTTCGCTTACTAGCAATCTATAGAAATACACTATGTGATCACTGCTGATTGCCGATCTTAGTAACAAAAAAAAATCAAAGGAACTTAATATTTAAATTTACTTGAATTCGCCAAAAAATAATTCACTGGCGCCAAACTGTGATGCGGCTGATAGTCCTAGCAAAAGCCAAACCGCCGCGCCTAACTTGTTTGGATTAAATTCTTCTGGGTCTCCCAATAGGCCGCGCCAAACTGTCCCTCTCCGCACCACGCCAACCCTGACACCTCATCGCCAACATTGGTTATTGATTAAAAACAGACAACTCATTAAGCAGAAGGGTTTAAAAAATCAATTTTCATAGGCAGCGAAAGATTTTGATATATCGACAAGTGCCCCGTCCAACATCGCCCCACGGCGGAAAATTCTGATGTAGAGAAATATTCCTCGTTCAATGTAATTCGCCAATCAAAAGACACAGATTCGGTATGATGCTCTATAGATCTCATCTGTGGTGGTGTGACACATTCGACAGCGAGTAATTAAACTAAAGTAACTGAATTGCATATACAAATAATACTTACTTTTTTAAGATTTGAAATAGATACAACACCAGAAATTTTAATTTTGGTGGAACCCTATAAGATTTAGCTTGGCGGATGAAAATAAGCACCGAAAAAAAAATAAATAAAAAAGTCACAATAATCAGATACAGTAACACGAGAATCATATCTTACCTTATAATCTTCCCGAAACAACTCCCTTGTGTTAATTCATGCACCACATAGTGGCTATAATTCAGTTAAAGGCTATAATAAGTTAAACTCTTGTAACGTGATCCGGACAGAAAAATAAAACTAATGTGATTCTGCCCAAGTTTGATTCAAGGGATTTTTGATATGGCTAATCACGAATCAGAACTCTGATTTTAATAATTTAAAATGGCGGTAAATCAATGCCGTTTAAATGTTTAAATGTTTCGGAGGTTGCCGATCACGAATATAAAGTCATTTGTAAAATTAAATCTTAATCTGCCATTTGGAGTCCTTGGACCCGCTATCTTGCATTTTGCAGATCTGACTTCAGATTCGCAATCAGCGACCCCAAAAACCCTCGTAATCTAAATTTGGTAAAAATTGGTTGGATTAAAAGAAATTAAAATTATTCAAGAAAAATCGATTTGAGATCGATTTTTTTTTAAGTTGGGAACAAGTGAGACATGCTGATTTAACTCAGGAGATGGATTTGGGTTCCATGGGTTCATTTTTTAATAGATAAAGAGGAGGATACGAAAAATGCAGTTTTTTTGCGCATTTTCATACATTCTTACCTATTTTTGGAGGTTAGAAAAAAAAAGTGATACGACAGCTTAATTTTAACACCGGATTCGTATTTAAGAATTCTAAATACATCGGAAAACTTATATATTAGATTATAAACTTATATAATCTCAAAAATGAACTAACTTTTTTTGACGTGTGTTTTAATTTTTTTTCCCAAAAGTGGAGAGCTTTCAGGCGCCATATTAGATCCGCCATTGTTTATTTCTCAAAACGCCACTTTGCTTTTGGAAGCCTTTCACTAGACGAACATGTTAAGACCTCATACGTCTTAATCGGTCAAACCAATTTTTGTGTACGTAGGTGATTCGTTTGACGTGAAACGTCCCGTCGTATGTCGTAAATATGTATGAAATAGAATATTTTCTTCACCATCTTTCAAACTGAACGGATAAGTTCGAGTTTGTCGCCTACAGGCCTCATTAATAAGTGTTATATTTATTCATGCATAACTACATATGTACATACATAGGTATATGCAGTGGCGGTGCGTGATATTTCAGTTAGCCATATCTTGAAAACGACGCATGGGACCCACTTCACTTTTTAGGTGATGACTATACACCTCTTACAGAAAGGATTTATAGTGAAAAACCGTCGGCAAAGTTTGCGAAAAAATTTTCAAAAACACTGGAACACTCCCTGGGTTCTCAGTAACGCTCTGTGGGATATTTGCAGTATATTTTTTTTTATAATCTAGAAACAAATATAAGGAGACATTTTTCGATTTTTTTACAAAATATTTTTGTTTCAAAAAGTTATGGCCATTTTAATTTTAATTTTATAGGAACATTTTGTTTCCCAGAATTAAAATGGCCATAACTTTTTGAAACAAAAAATATTTTGTAACAAATCGAAAAACGTCTCCTTATATTTGTTTCTAAATTATGAAAAAAATATATACTGCAAATATCCCACAGAGCGTTACTGAGAACCCAGGGAGTGCTCCAGTGTTTTTGAAAATTTTTTCGCAAACTTTGCTGACGGTTTTTTCACTATAAATCCTTTCTGTAAGTGGTCCTAAGTATGAAGTCATCACCTAAAAAGTGAAGTGGGTCCCATGCGTCGTTTTCAAGATATGGCTAACTGAAATATCACGCACCGCCACTGGGTATATGTACTATTTGCTCTACCCTTCAGACTGTGGCTGTGACAAACTAGTTACTTCGTCGATCGGCTACATTTCCAGATGGTGTTAGCAATAATGCTTCGTGTCACTTCATTCGATAAGTAAAATCTCCTGGGGACGTATGTTGACGTAATCTCCTCGAGGACGACACTCTCTGCAAGTATAGTAGGAAATTTCCAATATTCCAAACGACTGGTGGTTTTCTTATTTCTACGATTCTAGATAGAAGTACGAATGAAATCAATATACTGAGTAATTCTCACCCCATAACTTTTTTGTTTTTATAGATGAAATAATGAAATTTTATAAATGAATATGATATGAATCTGCGTTAACTGTGATATAGTTTATAGATATAGATATTATATTATAGATATTATATTGTCTCGTTTATTTTTTATGCACATAAAGTCGCATCGCTTGATATTTATTTTCTTCATTCGCTTAAAGAAAATTTTGCTCTTAGTTTTTGAGTAAAAAATGATGGCAAATGAGACATACGTAGAGTCACGTGAGTTTTTTAACTGTCAAATTCGACATTATTTTCAAGAACTTACAAAATATGGAATTGTTTTTTAAAATTTTGAAAAATTTCAAAGGAAATAGTGTCTAGTACAAATTTAATTTTTTTCCAGTTTTTTTTTATATTGGGAATTTCTGGGTATTTCAAATGTTACTAAATCAGTACGAAATTATTACTTTATACCAAATTATTTTTTTCTATGAATTTTGCAAAGAGGCTCGAGTTTACGCCAAAAGATTTGCAGAACATCCTAGTTGACATTATTTTATCACACTTTTGAAACTAATTTTACTACGTCTACTTGACTAAACTCAAACGTTTTAATTAAACTTTAAGCACACTAGATATATCAAAATATGTAAATCAGGTAATGGATTATTATATGTCATAAAAAGAGAAATTAGGTATCATTGAACACAACAACCGTCACAAGGCACAAGTGTCAATGTCACAAAGACTAAATTTTTATAGCTTTTCCTTATAAACGAGATGCCGCTAAATTTATTTCTATAACAAAAATGATATCCACATTGTTTTGTACAAAATGAGATCAGCAACAGAATTTATAAAACCAAAATGCACCATAATTAAAACTAAATAGTGGCGTGACAGCGTCGAAATTCGAAATTGTAAAAGTATAAATATACAAATATCCTAAATCCTATATCCCATAAAATAATATATATACCCCTTTAATAATAAATACCCAATATCATTGGGATTCTAAATATGTTAATAAAATGCGCAACTTTTCTCTAGTATAATTGGCAACCCCATCAAAATATTGGACACCCTGTATACTGTGTAATATACATACATATATGTACATAGGTATAAGTTGATGGTTACTTAATGAGATAATAATTTAAAATAAGCCAGTGTACAACATAAAGAAACAACTTTCTTTGAATTATTCTCAATAGTCCCACTGAAAAAAGTAATAGTAATAGTAATACAATAGTAATTTTTGTGTAACTTCTATATTGTTAATTACCTTTAATTAGCTTTTATTAGCTCAGCATTATATTTTTATTCAGAAGGAGCTTCCTCACAATACTATGCATCTTGCGCCAAACTCATTTATTATCTTATTTAATAACTTTATAATTACTGTATACATACATACAATTGAAGAACTATGAAGTACTTTTGTTCGTCACTGTTTATTATTTACATTATTTATGTAATTAGTTGAGTTTTATGTTTATTTTTAAAATGGTGACCTTAGGATATTATGATGCATCGCTTGGGTAAAATGCTTGTATACGAGGTCACGTGAGGCAGGACATTATCACGCGAGGGATTTGTAGTTACTATATAATAGTTTTAATTGAAAATTACGCTTTACCTGAAATTTACTTTCATGATGCAACATGATGCAACAGTGATGCAACATCCTCAGTTAATAATAATTTTACATGCCTTTCAAAGGATGGTTATTATCACACATACATCTAAATATTATCAAATAGTATTAGTTATCATTATTAGTACTAAAATAATAGTGTGAAGTAAGGTAAATGTAAATGCGAAAGACAGTTTGACAACAATTAAGTAAACAAACACACTACTCACCGCGGCTAAACTATTATTACAATTTAAGCCGTAAACAAACAAAATATCAAAAAAAAATTAAATTAAAACTTTCTATTTCTCCTAATGCCATTAAATGAGTATTCGGTGTTTCGTGAAAAAGTCCGTTTCAGATTTAAGGCTGAAAGCAATTTAGCTGTTGCATAAATTAATGGAAGTGTCTATTTGCACTTGCCCTGTAAACGTGTATATAAGTGTTATTACGTGTAACTTAGTGTACACACGTATTCGGCAAAGTTCGTTTTTTTCGTGTACTTACGTTTACGGAGAAATGTCACTTTACCGTTTATTATTTTCAAACGCGTTTAAGCATTTTTCGCGAACTCAAAATTAATAAAAGTGAGGTTATTATATTCCCGAAAATGACAGCTCGGTAGCATTTTGAGACTGCGACGAATTTTCGACCGCAGTGGCGCTGCTGAGGGCGGATAATTTGAAATGCAAATTCTGAAACTCTCATATATATAGATATATTTTACATTACACCGAAAGCACGGATATGATGTTTTTTAATGAGTAAAAAAAAGTACATTACATTTTATGGTATATGCATAAAAATAACGCGATTTTATCGCTATTGGAAAATGCGTTTCCATGAAGCAATATTATGAATAATTGTACGTTCCTTGCAGGAAAAATTCAATGTTTACTTATGCATCTTTGAATCTCGTCTTTGGCTAAAAGTCCAAAAGCATGTAACCTACACCTCTGTGAACGCTCTTCTCTCTCAGGGTTCTTTAGTAAATTCGTCGTGAGGTACGTTTTGTATTGGTACCTATAATTATTTGCTGCGTTCACCAACACCTTGTACTTCTGAATAACAAGTTTATTATCTATTAATACATATATCAACAATAACTTTACATTTATTGTGCAATACTAGGCACATAGGGTGCGTATGGACATTCGACTAAAATGGGCAACGCCCAACTAACTTGTTGATTCACCGTCTGTCGTAGGGCCGCTTAGGGGCTGTTCACTCTTATGAGCCTACCTGAAATGTGATATTTAGTATGAGACCAACTCTATAGATGGCGCAACCAGCTTAGTTAGTTATGTATAGTTGGTACTGTTAAAAAAAAGAGATTGGTAGTCCTGAACTACTAGTTCAGTCCATGCGCCCAAATGTTTAATATTTATAATTTGCGTTATGTTTTTACGTCAATATTTATCCGGGCGTATCGATTGAATTGGTTCTAAGTAAAACCAAAGCAAACCTAAGTTTTGTAGTTTTGTGTTTAATTTGTTTCCATGTGTTAATTTATTTTGTGTTTTATTTGTTTATTGGGTATTATATATTCTTATTTGAGACAGAAATTAGTTGAGTTAATATTACATTAAAAGAAGGAGAACTAGAACTGGTACCAGATGTGTGTTATAAATGAAACTTCATGTAAAGAAAGTTATGCCTTTATTTTTTTTAGTTTATATAAATGGCTAGTTGGAAATAATTTATACTTAAATGTGATTGTGTTGTGTATAAATGTGATTGTGAATGCGTATAAATGTGATTGTGAATAAAGGAATCTTACATCTAAAACAATTGATTTTGGTATTTAATGGTTTCAATATCTCAAATATCCTCCTTTTTCATCACAGCATGTCTTTAAAATTTATTTTTTTAGACATTATTTCTTGAGGAACGGTTTCAAATACAGTTTGTGGACTTTTTTTAAGTGTTCCCTTATGGACGAAACGTATATATATTATATGACAAGAATAGCAAAATCATAATTAGTTTATGCTAGATAAGGATAAAAAACTTTATGTAACCAAGTATGATAATGCTATTCTTATATAAGTACATACGTTTTGTCCATAATGGAACTCTTAAGAGTCCGCAACCTGTATTTTATTTTTGAATATAGCGTCATCCGCCATATTACTTAAAATTAGTTTGAGACCAATTCAAGAGATGGCGCTTCACGGTTTCATTTAATTCTATGAGAGAGTTCCATCTATCTCTTCTTTTATCTATGGGGCCGCTGTCCTTCCTCCGCGCCGTCGCCGTGCGAATCTGTTCGCGCGCGGTTTTCGTCTTTGCGCACTCACCACTTCACTCTCTCCTTACTTAAAACTAGGTACATTTTTAATCTAATATAAAATAATGCAGGGTCGGCATGCCATATCACCCCCTTATTTAATTGGAATTTAAAAATGACAATTAAATAACACAAAAAGCATGGACAACGCCGGACACCAAACAGGTTAAGCTAAAGAGTTCGGCATCTCCTTATATTTTTCTAAATTAACGACGTTATACCGTCCTTTATTATTACCCGCAGAATCTATCAAATCATAACTATTACTTCCTACTTGCTTCTCTACTACATATGGTCCCTCGTATAACAAGAAAAACTTTTTTATTTCCGCATGCTCCGCTGAGGATAAGGGGTGAGTCTTTATTAAAACTAAATCACCTTTTTGGAACTTAACTATTTGAGTGTGAGCATCGTGTTGAGTCTTATGTTTTCTAGCCTTTAACCTGGCAGTTTCAGAGGCTAAAATCCACCTTTGCTGTTCTGATGGAACTTCACAGTTTTCTATCATAGGAAAGTCTATTAATTTATGAATATTGTTGGGCTCCACTTTACCAAACTGAACGAAATTCGGTGTAGCCCCCATTCGGGTCGAAGAATGAATAACATTATTTAAAAAATGTTCAATATGTGGTAGCACATATGCCCAACGTGTATGTTTGCGAAAGCAAAAATATCTGAGGAGACGGCCGATCTCACGGTTGACCCTCTCAGTCATATTTCCTTGTGGAAAATATACAGAAGTGTGTTTAACACCGATACCTAGCGATTTGAAAGGTATCATACCACAATACGGAGCAAAATGGTGTAACATGATCAGTTAAAATATTGCGAGGTACCTGAGTATGTATAAAATACTCCTGAGTTAAATGCTTTAAAATATTCTTAGCAGTAGCCCTCTTTAAAGCATACAATCGTACATATTTTGAAAACGCGTCAACTACGACGAGCAATTGAGTAACGCCGCCACGAGATTATGGTAGTGGCCCGATTAAATCTAAACACACAAGCTCTCCTGGTTTTTTAACTAAAACCGAATTAAATTCACCATGCGACCTTGGAGAAATTTTTGATTTCTGACAAATGTCACAAGCACTCACGATTTTTCTAATACACGAACGCATTTTAGGCCAAAAGAAAGTTAAACTCACATGATAGAAAGTTTTATCAACCCCAAAATGTCCTAGATCTGCGTGCTGTTGCATCACTATTGTTGTACTGTTGTAATGCCACTGATTTTACTTGGTTCAAGGGTACACACAACTTAAAACCCGGGTGTCCTTCATCACCTCGTTTAAATAATATGTCTTTGTACAGCACATACCATTTAAAAATTGAATTTTTCTTCTCCACACTTATGTTGCGTATATTACCAGAATTTTGCAAAATTTTAATTTTTTCTTGTATCCACCGCTCGATACAATACAGAAAGGTTGAATCTGGTGTGCATATCCTTCCGGGAAATCGTTATTAATAAACTATATTCTTGATAAATAACACCCTCGAGTTTGAGCAATTTACTATTAAGCAAAAAAGTAATCTTTATGACATTAGATTACCTAATCCGACACCTCCATCGCTTCAACGGACACGAAACTTAGCATTTATTTTTCAGTGCCTGTATAGTTAAGTTCACTACCACGGAGAGTACGACTATGAAATGCAATTATCGCACGTTCATTTTTCTCATTTAACTGAAATACGCATGATCCGATAGCGAAACCGGAGCTATCACACTGAAGATAAAATTCCTGATTTAAATTTGGATGCGACACCACTGTTACTTCGAGGTAGGCCTCCTTAATTTTTTTAAAAGCCTCTTCCTGTTCTAAACACCACGACCATTTAACTTGTTTTTTCAATAATGATAAAAGTGGCAAAGTTAAATCAGAGAACTTGTCACAAAATCGTCTGTCAAAATTTACAAGGCCTAAAAATCCACGAAGCTCCCGAATATTTCGCGGCCGCGGAAAGTCTTGTATCGCCTCTATTCTCACCGGATTCATTTGAATCCCGTCACTGGAAATTAAATGACCTAAAAATTCGACCTCTTTACTCGCGAAAACTGCTTTTCGAAGTTTGATAGTTAAATTAGCTGCTCTAAACTTTTTAAACAACTGTTCTAGATGATACAGGTGCGTCTCTGCATCCTGTGAAAAGATTAACATGTCGTCAACATACATAATAGTAAAATGTTCGACTTCTACACCTAAAATCCTTTTTAATCCGCGAATGAAACTAGCAACGGATGTAGATAAACCGAATGGTAATACATTAAAACAATATGTGGAATTTTCATATGAAAACCCGGTATATTTTTTATGTTCTTGCTTAATTGGTACTTGCCAATATGAAGCCGTCATATCAATCGAACTTAAAACGGTCCTTATTAAACCGGTACAATAAATCAGGTTTCGGAGGTACCACGTGATCACTACACATGCGAGAATTCAAAAAACGTGCATCAAGACAAAAGCGAAGCGACTTGTCCTTTTTCTTAACCACAACTAACGGTGATACATACTCCGTATTCATATCTTCAATAATATTCCATAATAGCATTTCCTATTTGGCTTTATATAAATGCGGAATCGGGTATGAACGTTTATAAAAAGGTTTATAATCGCGTAGCTCTATTTCGTGTTCATAACTAGTCATTCGACCCGGCGTTTCTGAAAATATATCCCGATATTCCTTTAATAAACTTCCTAACTTTTCCTTCTGAGACTCATTAAACGTCTCTGTTTTATCTACAGCGTTCTTCAGTTCACTGAGCGTGTAATGCTGACGCGTCGGAATCTCATTGATTAAATTTATTGACATCGACCCGTTTACTCGCGTTTCCGTATAAAAAGGTACCTCAATGAAATCATTGTTTTTCCTTACAGTCAAAATGTTATTTGCAAAATCTAAAACAGTTTTATTTTCTGTTAACCAATCTGACCCGAATATAACATCCTTATTTAATTTCGGAATGACCAAGAAAATTCCATCAAAATATTTACCATTTATATCAAGCGGTATTAATACTTGCTTTTTAATTTTTTCCTTACGAGCCCCTGCAGCAAACGATACCGACACATTACTTACCGGCAACGACTCGATCCTTAAGTCATCTACTGCATTTAAAAATCTTTCCGAAATAGCCGAAATTTGACTTCCGGAATCAATTAATACATCAGTACTATTACTACCAATTTTTACTTTTATAACAGGACATAACCATTTCTCTATTTCAAGAGTTTCCTCTCGGTCACTTAATTAATCTTCCTCCCAATCCGCATTAAATTTTGTCATTGCACGCACATCGGAATTTTGATTATTATTGGTGCTATTACCCCGTTCAATTTCTCTCATCCGTACGCCGCTGACCCGTATTACTATTATTCGACTGTCCTTCTCTACGCCAGTTACTCCTGTTATTTTTACTTTCACAACCCACTCCATCAATTTCTTTTAAATAATTTTCCACATCATCTACATTTTTAAAACCGTTAATGACAATACCCCGTCGTATTTCATCGGAAAAATGCTTTGATAAATATTTTACCAGATTTTCCTCCTCAATAGTTTCAGCTAAATATAGAGATTTTCTTACCAACCTCAAAAAATAATCAGTCATACTACCTTTTTTTATATAGGGCCATATTTTATTTCATGAAATAATTCACGTTCTTCTCTAACCCCCCAGCATCTTTGTTTAAACGCACCAACAAAATCATCAAAATTATTAAAAGAACTTTCTTTAAATGAAGCCCAATCAGCAGCAGAGCCCCTGAGACCATTTATCGCAAAACACACACGAGCCGACTCTGGTACACCTGCCTCGTTAAATAACCTTGATAATTTTTCGACGTAATTTATAGGATGCATCGCGGAATTAGGGACAAACGTTAAGTTCTGACCCCCAAATCCTTCCACAGAGAAATATACTGTTTACTATTATTAAACCTTTCATTTCTATTTTCTGCCCAGCCTTCATTACTTTCAACTCTTTTTTGTTTAAGCAAAACATTATCTGTCGCTAACTGTGCCACAGTGGTTTGCATTTTATTTACGCTTTCGGCTAGTGATACTACCAGCGCCTCTAAATTTGTATTTTCCTCGCTTAACCCTCATTCAGCATCGACCTTGTCCTTGCCTTTCTTTTTCTCATTAACCATCTTTCCTTTTTATAATTAATGCTTTTTACATAAGCAAGAGAAATTATAAAATACCTACATATAAAGTACAAGCGAAAATAAATACGATTAAAGTACAATAGAAACTAAACATATACGTACAAGGTACGTATGTACGTCTAAAACTATTTTTTTTGCAATACTGCATGCACAATAATGCACGATAGGATAAACAACGTTTTCTCACTGTTTCCTAGTGATGATCTCGGCTCTCTCACCTTACCGGAACTTTTCGAAATCTGCCTCGCTGTTATCTAGCTTCGGGAATGGAATCTACATACCTCGCACTACCTGGATTCGGGAATATAATCTAGCTCGCTGCTCCCTAGATTCGGGAATGGAATCTAGCTCCTACTTCTACTACCTGAATTCGGGAATGTAATCTAGCTCCTATCTGCCTACTTCCTACCTCTGAATCGCAGAAACAATAATTTTTTTCGTCACCGCCTCTACAAAAGCCCCACGTTGGGCGCCAAAATGTAACCTACACCTCTGTGTACGCTCTTCTCTCTCAGGGTTCTTTAGTAAATTCGTCGTGAAGTACGTTTTGTATTGGTACCTATATTATTTGCTGCGTTCACCAACGCCTTGTACTTCTGAATAACAACTTTATTATCTATTAATACATATGTATATCAACAATAAATTTACATTTATTGTGCAATACTAGGCACATAGGGTGCGTATGGACATTCGACTAAAATGGCCAACGCCCAACTAACTTGTTGATTCACCGTCGGTCGTAGGGCCGCTGTCCTTCGTCCGCGCCGTCGCCGTGCGAATCTGTTCGCGCGCGGTTTTCGTCTTTTGCGCACTCACCACTTCACTCTCCACTTACTTAAAAATAGGTACATTTTTAATCTAATATAAAATAATGCAGGGTCGGCGTGCCACAAGCAATGTGCTCGTGTGAATATCTTTCATTATTTTGAAATTGATTTGAAATGAAACCCACACTGGAAAAAAATTGTTTCCATTGCAAACTGTGCCCTGTGCTAAAATCAACGACATGACACAGTTGTAAAATAGTACATTACGTTACAAAGGAGAAAAAACAATTTCCTACGAGTGTGGCGGTATCAGCCCCAGCCGAAGGCAAGGTGTACTCAAGACCAAAACCATTCTCAAGATACTCAAGACCATACTCAAGATTGTGAAACAGAATATTTAGCTAGGCCTGCATAAAGGTACACTGCATTACACGAAAATACACTATAAGTTATTCGGAGATAAATTGAATTATACGAAAGTACACGGAGTTATACGGATACACTGCTTTACAGGAAAGTACACGGAGTTATTCGGAGGTAAACTGAATAAATGCAGTTTCAGGTAGATAAATCGACTTACAAACATGTATACATTACATTCAAGTTTATTGAATTTCATATTTGTTTTTGGAAAGCAAAGTTTATCACACAGTAAACATATTTAACTCACTATAAAATAATTGCAATTCAGATTATGTTAAGGGGACCTTCCCCTTTTTTCGGTTTGAAAATAGAATTTAATTTTTGTACGTAATTCGATGCATAAAACCTTCAAAAAATATTTTCTACAAATTTTATGATGAAATACCTAATAGTTTTAAAGTTACAACCGTATTAGTCACGGCGCGCGTGGTCTGAAAAGGGTAAAGAAAAAACTTTAAACACGTTTTTCTCAAAACAGCATTTTTTTAACATGGGTGAAGGATTGCCGTGGAACTAATTAACCGATTTTAATGAATTTTGGCTTAAAATGTTCATAATCAATTTCCTAATGGCACATCATAGGATTTTTTTGATATTGCTAAAATATCAAAATTAAATTAAATAAAAGTTGAAAAATTAAAAGTAAAAAATGAAGTCAAAATCGTATTGTTTTTTTTCAAAGCCGTGCCAAGTCGCGTAAAATGAAAAATTCAAAAAACCCCTATGATGTGCCATAACTACAACCCTGTTGTTTATAAAACTGTTTAATTTTTTGATTTCGGATGAAAACTCTACTGGGAAACCTTCACCCATTGCAGGTGCGTCTGCCGGAAGAGGCTCCAAAGGGAGGTGTCTCAACAGCCGCCATTTTGTTTTTCTTGTTAAAAATTTTTTTTTGAAA
Source organism: Aromia moschata (assembly GCA_029963805.1). Classification (NCBI taxonomy): domain Eukaryota; kingdom Metazoa; phylum Arthropoda; class Insecta; order Coleoptera; family Cerambycidae; genus Aromia; species Aromia moschata. The sequence goes on from JAPWTK010000384.1 coordinate 410,770, forward strand.
GATTGAGTTTTCCTTTTTTAAATAAACAAAAGAAATACCAAAATCAGTTGAACAGTTTTTATATAATTAATTCCTGAAAAAATGGGAAGGTCCCCTTAAGTCTTGATTCAAAAAGAATATATTCTAAAATGCATTTACAAAAAATTAAAAGATATTATTTAACAAATAAAAAAATTTTCAGCTACAAAAACTTACGGACTGACTTTTTTAAATTTTTTTGTAGCTTAATAACTTGGTTTACCGTGCTTCTAGATGTGTAATATTTGTATTCTATAGAAATAAAAAGGTAAACATATATATTTTTCGTGTTCACAATGTCTGCTCGGAACGTTCTAGCATTATGTCAAATATGCATAGGTAATTAAAAAAGCTAATTGTGTACATCACTTTTGTGCAATAAATGCAACCCAGATTATGCAACCTTTTTTGAGCATACTTTATAATTTTCAAGTGATAGCACTAAAACATATTCAAATGTTTACAATGTACAGCCCAAAAGTGTACGAGAAAATTACGAAACTACACTGAGCTTACGACAATACACGAATCTACACTGAAATACAGGAACATAAACTCAATTACACTAAAGTACACTGTTTATTAAATCCACTGGAATATTAAAAACATTCAAATCACTGTGTAATATAATTTCAATTCTATTTGCAATTATAGTATAATTTTTAGCAAGATATAAATAGTCTTTAATGTTTACCATAGTCTTTCAGCATTTTTACAATTGCTTTAATATTGCCATATAGAACGACCAAAAATTGTATTCGAATGCAATGAGTTTCTATACTTTTTAACAAAGATCAAAGAGCCGCCATCGACAATATAGAAACTCAGCGTGTTTCAATATGCTTTTTGACCATTCTATATTTTTTCGTTTGCCGTGTATTCCTCCAGACCATAAACTGCACCAAATCGTATATATTTGACCATTTTTACAACTGCTTTAATATTGCCATATAGAACGACCAAAAATTGTATTCGAATGCAATGAGTTTCTATACTTTTTAACAAAGATCAAAGTGCCGCCATCGAAAATATAGAAACTCAGCGTGTTTCAATACGCTTTTTGACCATTCTATATTTTTTTCGTTTGCCGTGTAAATAAAAACTTTCAAAAAGGATACATAAATATTACTTGAGTAGAGACAAAAAAATTGAATAAAATGCCTCTCTGTTTGTAATTAAAAAAACGACATTATTATTTTGTTGGATATTAAAACAGTAAAAATATATGGATAAGTTTACCATTTTGAGATTTAAATTGATTTGAATATGAGAGTTTCAGAATTTGAATTTCAAATTATCCGCCCTCAGCAGCGCCACTGCGGTCGAAAATTCGTCGCAGTCTCAAAATGCTACCGAGCTGTCATTTTCGGGAATATAATAACCTTACTTTTATTAATTTTGAGTTCGCGAAAAATGCTCAAAGGCATTTGAAAATAATAAATGGTGATATTGAAGTGATATTTCCTCGTAAACGTAAGTAGACGAAAAAGCCGAACTTTGCCGAATACGTGTATAGTAGTTACACTTAATAACACTTATAACACGTTTACAGGGCAAGTGCAAATATACACTTCCTAAATTAATATCGAAAGCCTTTCTTTTAGAGCTCCACAATGGTTTATTAAAATGGCTTTCAATTTATGATTATAAATCCAGATACAAGATAAAAAGTATGAGATATAAAACTCCGTAACAACCAAAACGTTTAATAGACCAGTAGCTCAAAAATCGTGAAAGAACCTTTACATGTTTAGATGTTTGTTAACACAGATGGTTCAGTTTTAAACTCATTTTTAAATGGATGAACTTCATATAGTTTAAATGTATATAATTAGAGAGTTAAATTGAATAAGTTCCTGCATATAAAGGGTTTTCCAAAAATCACTTTTGGGAAAAATGAAAAATGATCTTTTTTTCATATTGGTTTTGTTAAAAAATAAATTCTATGGAATATTTCTGGTTATTTTAGGAAAATATTAATCGTTTCAATTATATCGTTTAAATGTCCACTACGGCTACATTGGCAGACATCGATGCGAGCACTGATTTTTAGAATTCGTCCATGTTCTTAAAGAAAAATAGGCTAATGATTCCTCCAGACCATAAACTGCACCAAATCGTATATATTTGCACATAAAGTGATTGTTTGTGAGTCATTGGAGGGTTTTGCGCGTGGAAACATGAGTTTATGCGTAAAATGTGAATCTCCTGCTTTGTTCTCATCAATACAACAACAAACAATATCCAATCAACAAAATTTAACTGAAATTAATTAATTTTGTAAGTTTACAAATGCAAGTCCTTAAGTATCACAAAATGATTTGAGTAATGGGTAATTCTTGAGATATGCGATTGACATTGATGGGTTACTTGCTTCTATACAACAGCAATATTTTCAGCAGAACGTAGAGTTTTCGATCTTTCTCGTGAACGAATCCATTTTGAAAACATTTTGAATTGCTTGTAGGTCAGTCGGACGATTAAAATCTCCGAATAATTCCAAATTCTGGGATGAATTGCTTTAATTGACCAGTCAATTTCATAATGTACTTTTATGATTCTAATGCGTTTTTCTTGCGAAAACGATGGCATGGTTAGATTTGTATACTATTCACTTACGTGTGTATCAATTTTCACCTGAATCAAAACAAACAGTTTTTAGTTATAGTCATTCAAAATCCTAAAGTCATTTTTTGGAAAACCCTTTCCACCTTCACAACGGAAATCAGGGTGCTGATTTTTAAATTTTTTATTAATATCATTGTAACAGAAAAATATACTAACGTACAATTTACCGCACGTATACCTAGTGGAGCAAGGAACATATACTATTTAGTTTTTCTCGAAATTAATATATTGCATTAAATTATCTGTGGAAATTATTATAATATATTAAATTTTTGAAAGCCCAGACTTCGGATACTTGAAATTTTGTACCGTACGCCACCATCTTTTATTTTTCTAATATTACTTTCAGTAGAGCCGTTGTTGTTATGTTCCTGAACTGTTCAATTTAAAATGTGAAGATACCATTTAAATATGTATATCAAGAATATGACAGTGAATAAAATTTACGTAGTATTTAATATAAAAATGAATATTTTTTTTAAATCCATTCTTCCTCATACTTTGAGATCAAATTCTGTTGAATTCACCTTATAAAGTTTAATTAGTCTGCAACCTATTAAAGACATACGATTGAACTGGCAAAGCTTACTTTGAAGTCAGATTTTGTTGAACGCTAGTTATTTATTGTTGCATTTAATTAATTCCATAACTTTTCTATAGATTTAAAAAATGGACGTTAATACTGTATAAATTTGTCAGCTTTTACCATATAAAAAGCACAAAAAAAACTAAAAACCTGCCGACTAACATATTTTTGGTTTTCTTTTATAACATAATATTGAGGAAAAATTAAAAAAATTACGAAGACACAAGAATAAAAAGTTTTTATTTCCACTCGGTAATTATGAAAGAAAAAAAAATAATAATAAAATAGGATTTTTGGTCGTCCATGCCCTAATCCCAGAATGACAAATTGCTAAATATGTTTATACATATACAGGATGAGTTAGAATGAATGGACCAACAGTAAACTGGAAATACTAGACACCAAAATATTATGATTGAGCTCAACATGCCTTACACCAATGTCGCTGGTTTATTTTGAAAAAATGAAATGCTCCATTCACATCATTATACTCCGGTTCAGCAGTTATTGCCTCAAGATTTACCAGCTCGCCTACAATTTGCTCAGTTTTTCAAAATATGCAAACCGAAAACCCAGATTTTCTTAATAAGATTTTATTTACCGATGAGGCGACATTTATTAGACGGGGAGTTTTTAATTGGAGGAAGTTATTTGTGGGATTCCGACAATCCACATGCTGGAGAAGAAAGACATTTTCAGCATGAGTTGAAGGCAAACATTTGGTGTGGTGTAATTTCCAATGTTGTGATTGGACCTCTTGAATGGCCACCCAATCTATCTGGACCTGGGTACTTAAACTTTCTTCAACATAATTTAAAGGAACTCCTAGAAGATGTACCACTCGCATTAAGACAAAACATGTGGTTTATGCACGACGAAGTGCCACCACATTTTACCTTGACAGTACGCTAATATATACATGAGTACTTTCCTCATCGGTGGATTGGCCGTGGAAGTGAATTTGTTTGGCCACCGAGAAGTCCAAACCTAAACCCTCTGAACTTCTCTGTATGGTCAAATTTGAAGGATTTATTTTATTAGGAAATTAAGAAGTTAATTCCCTTCAAGAGTTGTGGCAGAGAGAATACAAGGAGCCGAGAATACATTTAAACATAATAGGGATAACATTCAGAGACATTTAAGGTGTAATTTAAAATGTATTGAGGTGGACACTTCCAACATTTGATTTGAAGTTTGTCACTATTACCGATAACACATCACTATTACCGATAACACCGCCACACAAAAAATCAAAAGTTGTCTTAAATGTGCATGCGATATATGATTTCAGAAGTATTTTTCCCGCAGAGCACGAATCCGGTCAGAATTGCTCCATCATCCTTCATTCTTCGGCAAAATGCTGAAGAAACTTCAGAAAAATAAAGAATTTTCCCTAATGAGCTGTACTTATCTGTATAGTTTCCGAAGTATTTTTGTCCACTAAATACGGATCCGATATCAGAATTTCACCATATATCTTCAGTCTTCAGCATTTTGCTGAAGATTGAAGGATGATGGAGCAATTCTGGATTCGTGTTCAGCAGGAAAAAACACTTCGGAAAACATATATCGCATGTACATTTCAGACAACTTTTTTTTATCTGTGGCGGTGTAATTGTTATCGTTATTTACTGTTACTTTGATTGCTTCTCCGTACCTTTTCATCTTTTGAGAATAAAAAAATCAACAAAATACATACGTTGAACCTTTTAAATGCAAATAACAAAAATCGATAGATTTAGACGACCTAAACAAGAGTAAATTTTCTCTGTAGAATTGAGCTTTCTTTTAGATTCTCGACTTGCTTTACGCCATGGCTCAACAAATGAAAAAAAATGTTTTAATTTACCTATATAATACGGTGAAACTAGCGCCCTTTAGGAGCAACATCAAAATAAGCTTAAAATTCGTAATTCTCACACCAAAAAAAAAAAACTATGAGCAACGTCAGAATAAAATTCGTAATTCTCATTCTCATACCAAAAAAAAAAAAACAAAACATCAAAACGTTGTTAATTATTGAGAAATTTCAAAAATAAAATTTAAACTTGAATACGCTGTATCTCTTAAACCAGCGACATTGGTATAAGACATGTTGAGCTCAATCATAATACATATTTTATTATATAGTATCTCCAGTTTACTGTTGGTCCATTATTTCTGACCCACCCTGTATGTATGTGGGTGATGGGACCACCTACATAGATTTCTTATGTCAAATACATGCACACCTATATTTTGCATATCTACATTTTTTTTGTTCATTGTATTGAATTTTGTAAATACTAATTTAACAATAAAATAAAATAACAATACAATAAACAATAAAATTCGTATGAAACATATCTTCGGCACTTGATAATGAGAGTAAAAAAGTATGATTATATTAATAATCTATTGTTAGGATTAATAGATGCTAGGACAAAAGTTACCATTCATCGAGACGAAATGATTACGGGTCGGTGAACTCCAAGGACAACTTTAATATAAACGGTATAATAAGATTCAACTTTAATTTTAATCATCCCTGATGATGCTAACATGCTTGGCGAAACACGTTCGTTGGGTTCAAACAATTGTTTCGGTTTTAAGTGGAAAAGTTCAAGTGCGAATTTGTTTCTACGTCTAAGGTTTCAATTGTTCTCCAATATATTGTTTTGATTCAGTAACAGGTACAGAATTCCACGCCAGTTATTTACTCGTACGTGAACAAGAACAGGTCGTCGTTCGAGTAGTCGTCTGCGAGTCTTCTCAAGAATAATTATGATGAGCCGACCTGAACATGTTCTCACCCGAAAAGCGAATATATACGGAATAATAAACCGATTAAAGTTCTAGCTGAATGTGCAGTGCACTAAAACATGACCGAAGATCTTATAGAATCTGTGGAAATATTGCCAGGCACAACTTTCGAATGATATTAGAAGAACAGTGATAAATGTCCGTTATAGAATACGATTTCAGAAAGTGGAATTAAGGTGGCAGAAAATAACATGTGAATTATGATTACAAAACTATATTAGGTAATGGACAGTTGAAGTCAAAAAAAAGTTTTTGTTGGAAGTTGTAAACTTTGAAATACATTATTTATCAGTGCCATCTTGTAAAATATGCATTTTACAATACACTCTAAATTTCAGAGGGTTTAGGTTTGGACTTCTCGGTGGCCAAACAAATTCTAAATATTAGTTTAAAAATCCAAGGTTTAGTTAAAAAGTTAATGTTATATCTAACCAAAATAAAATTCAACTGTCGGATTGGGTACCGGCTGTTCAAAGTGAATAGGAACAAAATAAGAAAAGCGAATAGCAACAAAATAAAAATAAAAATGTAATGCAAAATTTTGACATTGATTATTATTAGGCCCACCGCAGACGACCGACTATCGATCATCTACAATTTTGTCTGTATGAATGCAACTTATACGTTTAAATGAGACATCTCAGACGACAGATTAAAAAGAAGGCCCGACTAAAAAATTGGAACCTGTTCCATTTTTGTCACCGACTCGATTGTCTTTGATGAGCCGGTAACAAATGGAACACATGCACTCTTACGGAGCTAACACACACGAATTTAGTCGGCGCTGGGCGAAATACAATACGTGGTCAGTAGCGTACCGCATAGTCGAAATCTGGTGTTGGATACAAGATCATCAAATATTATATTTTGAAATACCCAAATAGTGCATTGAAACTTTCATTTCAATGAACTTTGACTAGTAAGTGGGTAAATAAAACATCGTAAAAAAAATATTTCTTCTTTTTCTACGTTTTGGTAATATTACAACATACATTAATCTTTGCACATGCATGGTCATGGTCCATGGTATATCTAAACGTGCCACCGACTATCTGTAGGTGTGCGAGTTATCTCCGATTTCTCCCCTACTGTCGGCCGGTCGGTCTGCGACATATTCCAACAAAATAGTCGCTGACCGACTGTCTGTCGTGTGCTGTGTTTCTGAAGTACATAATTCCCGGTTTCACTGGACATACTTCTAACTTAGATTTTCCACTGGAACGCCCTATCGTACATTATTACGTATTTAAAATTCTCGTACTTTTCTGAATTCCGTTATACCAAATACGGAAGTTTTTAAGCACATAAATATTTTCAATAATTTTATAATTATTAATTTTAGTGTGCGGTGACCACTTAATGCCATACTAAAGAGGCATTAAAAAAGTCATGGAATCTGGCTATGAACAAGAGAAATGGAAATAGCGGTTATGTCGAAACTCGAAGCACTGAATACCCTACCCATACAGAAGCGACAGAGCATGTCGGCACCATTGATCTTGGGGAACATATTTTTTGACAGTTCTGCCAGTTATTAGTACACTGAGAGAAAAAGTTGTTTTTGTACACTAATCAAAATGTTCAATTAATAAGTGAATTGTAACATGAAGTAAAAAGTCTATCGTCTATATCAAGTTTTGTTTAGAATACACTTAGGCTTAATTATTTTAGGGAAAGACGGCAAAAGAGTAATTAGGTACTTTCAGGTATTTTATTTGTATAAATATTTTGCTTCATATTTAATAATTTCATAATATCATAATTAATTTAGGATTAATAAAGCAAATTAATATTTCTACATGTAAAAGTAAAGAACAATTTGTAAATGTAAATTATGACATTTTTGAGGGTATTCTGTGTAAATATACATTTACCAAAAATATATAATCTATATGCTTCCACTGCTGGTTGTACTCGCCAATGGCACAGTCCCGGTATCCACAGGTATTTCTAAACTGTTGCTTGGACCTTAAAATTAAAAATAAATAAAGAATAATAGGTTACCAGTTTTCGATAATATTTTGAGCAGTATAAATGGCTAACGTCAATAATAATAGTAAATTAATAAACAATGAATAATAAATGAAAATTTAGTCTTGTTGGTCATTATTATTACTCAAAAGTTAAAATGAAAACTAAAAAAAATATTGCAATCTGAAGGACGAAATGCTACAATATTTTTTTTTTAGTTACAATGAAAGATTTACCTGGTAAGCTTCCACTGCTACAAATTCTAAAATTAAAAATAAGAAACCAAATAAAGTTTTTGATGTAGACACAAAGATAAGCAAAAAAAAATAAAAAATATGTATACGTACATATAACATGTCTATATCTCAAAAACCGAAGCATTCATAATTTTTGTTTTATGAAAACCAATTCTACTTAAAAATTTGTGTTTTAGAAAAGTATTTGTCGAAACCTAAATACCTATTGATATTAAATTAAAAATTCAAACATTTTGATACATAACGCATATCTACACAAGTAGGAAATTATTTTGTTTAAACGTATTCGTTACCTTGTACACATGTAGATGTTGGGACATGTAAACATTTTTTAGGGGAAAGCTTGCTCAAATATACGTTTACGAGTTGCACCTCTAGAAATATATTTCTCTTCGAAGTGTTCCTCGCACAAATAATAATTTGTATGTAATACATCTGGATTTATATTACATAAATCACCCCTATTACACGCTTTAATCCAAACAGCAGCCTTAAAATATAAATTTCTTATAATTCATATATTCTTATAGGTAAATAAATTTTTGTAGTGTCCAACTTTACATACTTTTGGGGATCCATTGGAAACGAAAAGCTTCATCATCACTTTGGGAAAAGCATGGACGATAGGCACACCTATTTCTTTTAGCTTTCTTGGCAGAATCCATTCTCCTTAATAAGTTTTGTTGGATGTTGGATGTAGATACCCAATCGCGATCGTAAAAACGTCTCAATACTTTCACCGGTACTGGCTAAGTGGTTATAATATAAATAGTAGTCACTAATCTGAGTAATCACATAAACACAATCAGTAATATCACAAAAACTGTACTATATTTGAAAATAGTTCAAAATCAACACAAAAATAAAATTTAAAAGAACTTATTTTTTGACAGAACAAAAGTAAACATTTAGACGTCAACTGAAGATAAAATTACAGTGACGTTACTGCCATTTATTAAATGGCCGCCACAGGTCCCGAGGTCAAATATTCCGGTCCCTCGAAATCGGCTAGCTGTCGCTTCTGTATGGGTAGGTATTCTGTGCTCGAAGCGAAACTTTGTTGTTGTCAAACTTTTGACAAGTGGCTGTCACAATTGCAAAATAAATAATGGAATTAATTTTTAATGAATAAATAGCAGTAGAATCATTGGAAACTGGATATATATTCGATGAAAGCTGCATATGAGGACTTTAATTTTCTAAATTTGAACCGACAAACAGGAAGCGTCAATCGGAAAGAAGGAAGTGGCAGACCCAGAGTAAGGACAGAAGAAAATGTTGAAATGGTTAGGCAAGTGATAACTTACATCAATTCGCATCAATTAGCCATTTGAGCCAACAAGTGAACCTGCCTATACAACGTGTCAACGAAGTTTGAAAAATGGTTTGGATCTCCATCCACATCGTCTGCACCCCACACAAGAAATTCTCAAGGGGGACAAACCTCTAAGACTTCACTTCTGCCAACGGTTTATTTTAACCATTTTAACAATAACGATGCTGTCTTTGAAAAAGTTTTTTTAGTGATGGGGCTTGGTTCCATTTTTCGGGCTATGTTAACTCCTAGAATATGATACTTCGGAGTGCAGACAACCCTCACTTTTATATTGAAACTCCGCTGTACCCACAAAAAATTGGAATGTGAAAATCTGTGAGCAGAAGTAGGATTGTTGGACCTATTTTTTTTAACGGGACACTGAATATAGAGAGGTATCGTTTAGAAATCTTAACACCTTTTATACAAATGTTGAATGACGATAAATTGCAAGAAGGTTATATTCAACAAGATGGATCTCGTGCGCATATTAGGTACTAGGGAAACAAGTAATTATATAGGCGAATTTTTCGAAGATCGTATAATTAGTTTGAACAAACATGCAGCATATATTCTCCCCTAGATCTTGTGATTTGAAACTCCCATTGGCGATATGAAAGAGCCTCAGTAGCGCATTGTCAATAAAAGAAATTAATGAAATACCGTGGATATCGCAGCACGTTTTTGACTCAGTTAAAATAAGAGCTCAAATGTATATAAATATGGGAAGTGAAGTTTTCATTTTCTTTAATAGTGTTTAATTATTTCTTTATTTATTCTGGAAAATATAGTTTCTTTTCAATATATTTTTTTTATTTCTGTTTTTTATATACCCGATAAAGTACCCATCACATAATGTGACAGCCTTGATAATTCAATAAGTAAACTTAACATTAAGAATAGCAATACATATTTTTTTGCTCGTCCAACTTTGATGACGTTTGTTTTGAATGGCTCATTATAATAGTGACACTAGAAAACAGTCACACCAACTTATTATAGGAACTAAAGAAAGAGGAATTTAGGAAGGATATTGTGGAAAAAACTAAAGGAAGGAGATTAAGGGGGTAAATACAATTAGACGGGCTAAAATCACGCATTAAAAAACATTTTTTTACCAAGAAGGTTTTATTTAATCATTACAAAACTTTTTGTATCTGTGAAGATAAGAATGAAGAATTCAAAACAATTTTTAATTTTTTTTTTTGAAAAATTTTATTTTTCAAAACAAAATGGCGCCAAAACGTCGTAATTTTCATCTGTAACAGTCCAGGAAATAAAATTTGTGTTAAAGATACATATAATTTGTCGGTAAACCTCAAAAAAGTTAAAAAAAAATTACGTTTGGCAGGTTTTTCGAAAAAATCGGTGATTTTCCGTATTTTTTCAGACACTTTTGCATTAATAATTGAATTTTGCAACATAAAATTACAAAACAGGGTTTACAGACAAGCTAGGAGTATAAAGAAGAAACCGTGAAAGTTTCAGCCAAATCGGCCGAGTAGTTTTTGAGTAGTTTTGAGTAGTTTAAATGATACTTTAAACGAATTTTACTCAAAACATTTTCAAAATTGGCAACCTCAAAACTACTCAAAAACTACTCGGCCGATTTGGCTGAAACTTTCACGGTTTCTTCTTTATACTCCTAGCTTGTCTGTAAACCCTGTTTTGTAATTTTATGTTGCAAAAATTCAATTATTAATGCAAAAGTGTCTGAAAAAATACGGAAAATCACCGATTTTTTTCGAAAAACCTGCCAAACGTAGATTTTTTCTTAATTTTTTGAGGTTTACCGACAAATTATATGTATCTTTAACACAAATTTTATTTCCTGGACTGTTACAGATGAAAATTACGACGTTTTGGCGCCATTTTGTTTTGAAAAATAAAATTTTTCAAAAAAAAAATTTAAAAAATTGTTTTGAATTCTTCATTCTTGTCTTCACAGATACAAAAAGTTTTGTAATGATTAAATAAAACCTTCTTGGTAAAAAAAAATGTTTTTTAATGCGTGATTTTAGCCCGTCTAATTGTATTTACCCCTTAATCTCCTTCCTTTAGTTTTTTTCCACAATATCCTTCCTAAATTCCTCTTTCTTTAGTTCTTATAATAAGTTGGTGTGACTGTTTTCTAGTGTCACTATTATAATGAGCCATTCAAAACAAACGTCATCAAAGTTGGACGAGCAAAAAAATATGTATTGCTATTCTTAATGTTAAGTTTACTTATTGAATTGTCAAGGCTGTCACATTATGTGATGAGTACTTTATCGGGTATATAAAAAACAGAAATAAAAAAAATATATTGAAAAGAAACTATATTTTCTGAGTAGTTTTGAGGTTGCCAATTTTGAAAATGTTTTGAGTAAAATTCGTTTAAAGTTTTGAATACCGAAAAATGATACTTACGGAGTCGTAAGCACCATTTTTCGGTATTCAAAACTTTAAACGAATTAAATAAACATACTTTAACTCAAGCATTTCATCAATTTTTGACATTGTGTACATCAAAACATGTATTTTTTTTATTCAATGTTGTATTTACTTACTAATTATTTTTGATAAAGTGGTTAACTAAGTGATCTGTACAATTTATATTGACACTGGTTTAGGCGTTGGTAGGGTACATGAAAAGTTGTTGACAGACGCTGTTTATAGTTGAATCTAAAACCAAACATCTTTGTCCGAGTTTTCTTAGATTTAAAATTTCCTCTTAAGGGGGTAAATACAATTAGGTGGTCAAAAAAATCATTTTTTTTTCTCTCTAAAAAAGTTAGTAAATTTATCGTAGAATACGCTTGCGAAAGTTTCAGAGCAAAATTATGCTCTGAAATTATACTCCTTATATTTTTTTTCGTCATTTTTCGAGAACGCCTTTTTTCAGCGCGCAGCAGGTATACGAGAGCGGTCAGCCCTAGTGAAAGTTTTATCTATTATATCTTACTTCGAAATACCCAAGGCCGTAAGACTCACAAAGAACTACAACAGATGACTAACAGCATGTATAGTCCTTCTATTTTTAATTAAAAATGATAAATACGCCTGGGGAACAAAAAAAGCGGTGCAACTTTATGATCCCATGGACGTACATATATTTTTTATAAATTAGAAAATTGTGAAATAATTTTTTTTCATTCAAATCAATATAGGAGATTAAAATTAGCCTGCATACAAAACTCTTAATATTTGTAATATAATTTGCTATAAATAATGCTCATTTAGCCAGACAATCTCAAAAATTGTCTGTGTTAATAAACCTAGCTGAAATACACGTCACTGGCGTCTTAAACAAGTAGAGTGCCTAAAGTCGTAAATCATTTTAACGACGTCGTAAAAATTTTATGGCACAGTGGACCGAATAAGGTTTTAAGCAATGTATGTATTCGATGCATACTCTCACATCGCACAATAGTCTATTGGATCGTTGGCCAGTGTGTATTCTAATGGAGCACCGGCCAGCGCGTTGCCGGCTCTTCAACATTTTCTTAAGTATAGTAATATACATAAAGTTGTTTTAATTTATAATTATTTTTTCAAGCAATTTTAAACGCTTTATTTTAATGCTAACTAATAAATTTATATCTATATATTTTTTTTAAATATTTCCAATCTAACTTTCTAAGAACGTCACGAACTAACAGTTTATTGAAGTATGAAGTATACTTGTATAGTGTTTATAGTGATAACTGAAAACCTTGCTTTTTTCTATCTATTTTCAATTTAGAATGGAAATAGAATACGAAGAGATTGAAGGCCTTTTGTACACCCCTGGAATCGCTGAGTGAGTAGTCATATACTTCATATACATATCGATACCTGCTGCGCGCTGAAAAAAGGCGTTCTCGGAAAATGACGAAAAAAAAAATATAAGGAGTTCTAATTTCGCTCTGAAACTTTCGCGAGCGTATTCTACGAGAAATTTATTTTTAGAGAAAAAAAATTGATTTTTTTGACCACCTAATTGTATTTACCCCCTTAAGAGGGAATTTTAGATCTAAGAAAACTCGGACAAAGATGTTTGGTTTTAGATTCAACTATAAACAGCGTCTGTCAACATGTTTTCATGTACCCCACCAACGCCTAGACCAGTGTCAATATAAATTGTACAGACCACTTAGTTAACCACTTTATCAAAAATAATTAAAGTAAATACAACATTGAATAAAAAAAATACATGTTTTGATGTACACAATGTCAAAAATTGATGAAATGCTTGAGTTAAAGTATATTTATTTACTCGAAGAAATTAGACCAATCTAAACTTTCTTCTCATCAATAAACATTCATTTAGCTCACTTGCTGTATAAGTATCTGCTATATGTCTTTATATATATTTTTATATAATAATTGGTCATAATTTATTCTGGCCAGAATAATTTCTATGTTCCCTTAAAACTTTGTACATATAAATTCCTTACTCAAATTTCATTTAATTTTAACATTCATTTTTATGTTAGGAGAGTTAAAAATGAGTACATAATATTACTTATTTCTTTACCCAAATTTCAGTTCTAGTTAAATTAAATGTATAACATGAATAGCTATAATTTTGAGGGCCTAATGGTGTGCTATTTTATTATGGCACATAATAATAATATGTAGAATAATTGTATTTAATTAGATACATATTTAATTTATTACATTGATTAATCACATATTTTCAAAGTAGTCAATATTAAAAAACCGTAATAATATCTGTCATTTTCGGAATATTTTTCCACTTGAATTTTATGAAGGGTTTTCTGGAATTGGGGCTACGTCATGCAATTAAAAAATCTTTACTGTTCGTGATTTATATTTCTCTTTGGCATCCAGCTAGTTTCGCGTATTATAACAATTTGTATTTACTTGTACGAATACTCGAAGGAAACATGAGAAATACCTCACCCCATTTAATTTGGAGAACAGCCACGATCAATCTTGCCTCTAGGAAAGATATTTGTAAATATTTTAAATTATTTTATGTCAACACGACTACAACGCATGTAGTAGTAGCGTTTTTCTTGCAGCGCAGCGGTATTGTGAAAAATTTATGGAATAGCACAATTCCCCATATACCGGGTGCCCATACTTCTCGAAAATGTAGTTAAAGTTATTCAATTTGAAAAATGCATACAACCAAAATAAAATGAACAAGGTGCTTAAAATGCCTTTAATTTTTCAGATGGAACACCTTGTATATTTTTTTTGTGAAATTTTCTGAACCATGAGCTATCTTTAACCATTTGGGGGATATTTTAGAGAATTTATAATAACAATATAAATTTTCTAGTTGACACAACTCACACTTTCTTAAAATTTCTATTGTTCCTTCCCTTATAAATTGAGGGGTTAGATGGCATTTGGTGGTTGATTATCTAATTTTTGGAAAGTAAATGGTAAAAAAAAAACAAACTCCCAATCAATAAATGTGTCAATAAATTTGCTTCCACAGCATAGCTTGAAAACGAATAGAAGAATTTTCAATAACATTTTACCGTTGTGTAAAAGAATAAAATACTTTTCAAATGAGGTGTAAAATATGCCTCATAATATTATTTAACAGTTTTAATTTGAAGACTCTTGTGGCGCCGTCAGTGAATTTTCGAAAATCAGTTTAATTCATAAAAAACTTTGCTTAGTCTAGTCTGACTTCAATTTTGTCCGAATTCCCTACTCTTCTTATTCAAATGTTAAGGGGAGATGGCGTGGGTTACTTTATGGACAGAGGGTAGAATAAAGCCAAGAAGTAGATAGTTCAATTTCGCCATTAAATTGTTATACATTGTTATTAACTAAAATAAATAATGTCCCTTATTTGTACTATAAATACTCACTGCTGTACAATTTAAGTAATACAATTAAATTCAAATTGAATTTAATTCAGTGTACTTGTGGATACTGCAACAAACGATCTCCCACTTTATTTGCTTATGTAAATTACTATGAGTATTTAGTTTTCGGTCTATGTCTATGTGTTGTGACATTCGTAAAGGGTATACAAATATCAAGATGTATTAATTTGTTGTCATCAAATCAGGGTGACTTGTTTGTGTTTTAAATAGGGTGTAGTTATTAATGCTGTGAAAACTGATATCTCACGTACTAAATAATTAAAAGATAAATAGATATTTCACCAAATAACCTACGCCGACAAAAGTAAAACAATACTGATTTATTTCATAAGAAGAATACGTAGCACTTATCGGTAAGTAAAGTAGGTACTTATTTTCAGTTTCTTGAGGTTTTTGCTTATCGCTTAATACTTTTAAGATTCCTATCAATAACGACTTAAAGCAGTTGGTGATCAATGCACATTTGCTCATCTGATTACAAGAGGATCTTTCACGACAATTTGAATTGCCAAGATACATACAGTGTGTCAAAAAATATTTCGCGATACAATGGGGGACACATGAATGTCATTCCAAAGTCAGGAAGACCTATAAAAACCACTTTGTGTATGGATAGGTGCTAAAAAAAATTCGCAAAACGACCATTGGTTATCTGCGCCCAGGATTACATTTAAAATGCCGAAAATACAAATTAGTCCTCGAACAATTTAAAGATTAGTTGCAGCCAAATTATTTAGTTGACGTCCAGCCAACAAGCCACTAATTTCGCCCAGGAGCCAGGCTTGTATTTGCAAGAGAGCATTTGAAATGGACGGGTAAACTTGCAAAAAGTCTTATTTAGTGATGAACTCACTATAAAATGTTTAATTCTGATGGTATGAAACGTGTAATGGGTCTAGTAAATAATAGGTTTAATCCTAAATACGTTTCACCCACGATTAAACATAGAAAAGGTAGCGTTTTCTTATAGGGTTGCATTTCTTGGAGAGGAACAGGTACATTGCACTTCATAGATGGAACTATGGATCGTATGCCGAGTGGGAAAGGCATTAACGTTTTATTTTTCAACATGATAGCGACGCCAAATACTCTTCACAACTAGTGCACGAATGGTTACAACGCAATAACATCCGTGTTCTGCGATGGCCGCCATTATCACTTTAATCCCATAGAAAACCTATAGGAAGAAGTAGAAAGATGTATCTGTACTACTATGTTCCAGAATAAACAGTAATTGATTGATAAAATCAGTGAAGTTTGGACAAATATCTAAGATAACGTTCTTCAAAATTTGATATATTCAATGCCACGCCGAGCTGGAAAATCATAAAAAGTATCATACAAATAATGGGTACAAGTACAACATCAATTACTAATTATTTTTTTTTTGTGATACGGATAATTTACCTGATTTAGTTTGAATACCTTCATTATTACTATTTACTTAATTAAATAATTCGTTGCTGGGTGTTGCTTTACTTTTGTCGTGGTGTTAATGTGTATGGACAAAATGATTAGTTAAAAAACTCCAGATTTGAATTGTTGCAAATAATGTATTACTGCTGTTGACAGGAGCTTACCATGAGATCTTACTCTTAGCTCCGTTGAGATTAGCTTACCATCAAAATATAATGTGGCGAAATCCCCGTACAGCATAGGCCACGCCGGCCACCCTTTACACCAAGGCACCAAGAAAATAAGGGTGACTCAGAGACATCTCACCGCGTTGCAAAAGTCTCTCGAGTCTTCCGGAAGCTTCGAGTTCTTTCGAATGAAAGCCAGAATACACGCGTACCGGCCAACAGAGTGTATATAGCCCAATCAACGGGGAGAAAACCGGTCACTAATTGTTATAAGCAAAAAAAAAAAATATGGTCGTATAGAGAAAAAAAATTCTAAGAAAAATGGCGTTTTTACGAGGTTTAATGGGGAAAAAAACCAAAAAAATCCCCAAAGTAAAAAAATTTTTGCAACAAAAAAAAAGTTTCAAGTCCTACACAAGAAAGTTAAATTAGAAAGTTGTAGGTCTTAAAAATTCGCGTCGAATGAGATGTGAACGAAAAAAAATCGGTTCATAAACATTTGAGAAAAATTTAAAAAAACGTCAAAATTCGCGTTTTCGTATTTTTGCTGTATAAATTCCAATTTTGTTTAAACAGACTTCTTGTTAAATAGAAACACAGCCCAGGACAAGCGGAAAATGACCCTGTTTTCAAAAATTCAAAAAAAGTTTTATTTTTTCGACTTATAACGATTTTATAAAAAAAAGACATTTTCAAAAATCAGCTTTTACAGAGGCAAAAATGATCGTACAGAAACGATCGTGGGCTCATTTTATTCGCAAAGACTTGTACTTTCATGCTATTAAAAAAACCAAATCGCTTTTATTTAATTTTTGTATAAAAAAATGCGTTGTAAAATTGTATCATTTTTCGAACCGGTTTTTTTTCGAATAACTTTTTTAATTTTGGTTTTACATTTTTGGCCGTTGCATATTTAAAAAGTGCCATTCAAAACACGCATTTAAAAAAAAATAAGGTCCTACGACCTCAGGGAGCCGAGATAATTATTTTTCTTTTTTTTAATTCCTGACAGCGCTGACGTCCGATTGACTTCTTTTTTTAGACGAAATAGATCTCAAAGAGTTCGCGTTATAAAAAGTATCTCGTTATGATACGATATGTATGTATTCCAAAGTTCAAGTAGATATCTTTAAGAGTTTTCGAGTTATCGGTTACATCAAAAAGATTAACAGACCGACATACAGATAGACATGCAGAACATAGTTTTCTCTTAAAACTTAAAATTTCGATGTTCAAATTATTTTAGACCTATTTAAGCATTAAGATTTCTCAAAAAAAATTTTCAGCAACATACTTCTTTTTTTACTGTGTGGAAATGTAAAACAAACGTGTTTACTCATTTTAGTAAACACTCTAAATTATTATTATATGAGAGATGAATGGAAACAACAAAATAACAAACAAGTTGTTGATGCTGCTAACTCTCAAACATTAGGGGGATTATGTTATTTTACAATTACCACTGACATGCTTCACGAGACTGCAGCCCAAAAGCGAAACAAGAAAAAAGAAAATTTACTAGCAACTACGTGTATCGTATTACGTTCTCCAGACGAAGTTCCCTACGTTACACTTAAAAGGAACAAATGGAATGTCTTCAAGCTTGAAATGTTCTCTCACTGCAAATTTCTTGATGCACAACTTGTTAATATTGTTTTCAAAATATCTACAAATTATTTAATTACGAAAAAAATAAAATTATCGGAAAATTAATGAATTTCCATACAAAGGTACCCAAATTTCTTTTATATTTTCATACATCATTTTCTTAGGTGAAAGGGAGAAATATTTGAAATAATTTACCAATTATCACAGTGAAATTGGGATACCAATTTACAATGATGCTTGGTAAAAAATTTTTTCTTTTAATACGCCTCTTTCATTTAATTAATTTATATTAAGTAGCCGCAGATTCAGTTGGAACGGAGCCCCGAGTGATTTATTGTTTTTATATATAGCTGAGATTTTTCGCAGTTGGACAAGCAAAAGCCAGATCATTCGGGAAAATAAGAAAATTCAGTAGGTTTTGAAAATCCTTACAAGTAGTATGATTGTTTTTTTTTTTTATCAACAATATTAAAGAGGAACTTCAATAAATAAGATACTTTTATAAAACCCAATATTTTTTTCTAAAAATTTATTAAAAATGATATTTCTTTTTTTTTTGATGGTTTTCTTTGTTTCATATTTTTTCCCAATTACATCACCCTTAACCCTTTCCATTTATTAGGTATTGTACATTTCATTATCACAATTTCAAAAAAATCCTAATCTTTTAAAATTTTTTTTTTCAACTCACTGTACACTAAAAAACACACTTTAATAAAATCTTAACCCTTTTCATTTTCTTTATAATTTTTGAATTTTTTTAATCTAATATTTTAAATAAAATATATTTAAATAAAATTGTGATGCAGAAGTCTCTCCGGTCCACTCTAGGCCTACGGCTTTTCTTTGTTTACATTCATATTTTGTCAATTACAAAATATTTCTCATACCTAATCACTAAAGAATTTTAAGTATAAGTAATAAAAATAAGAAAGAAGTAATAATTAAAGTAAATAATAAGTAAGAAACAATAAGTTTAATTGTCAAAGGAAAAATATTTATAAAGAGAAATTATTGAAAACTAAAAAACCCACCTTAAATAATTGCCGCAGTACATATGCTTATAGCATCTAAAATAGAATACTAATTATTATAGATACAGATTTATGAAAATGCACCCATATTAAAATAGCGTCAAATGTCTGTAATTGACAGTAATTTTATTGTAATTTATAGTAATGTAATTACATAGATCATAAAAACGGTGATATACCATTAAACACAGAAATTATTGACAATTTGGTTGCGTAATTAACAACGGAATAGAAACTAAAGATTCAGTAATTCAATAATAAAGTTACTAATTGCACCAAATTTATCTATATTGAATGATGTAAAATATATTCAACCACAAATTGTAGTCTTCCTTTAGGGAAAAACAAAGAACAATTGCAACTTTTTCATTGCAAAATAACTTCCTAGTTTTATTTCAACATATTTCCAACAAATACATAGTTACAGAAAAACAGGATGCCGAAGAAAGACTAAAAATAAGAAGAATAATTATTACTGAAGTGCTGTGATGACGATGTTCGTTTCTTATTCATTTTTATTTAACTTCTGCAAATTATCTGCCCGGGGATATATAGCTGTCATTATTTTCTTTCCAGACTTTTTTCACTAATGTTAGGAGAAATCAGCTCTTCTAGATATTATATCTTCCAGAGTTTCTTTTACTCTCTTACAGCATCAAATGAATAATGAGTAACTCTAGATTCTAAATTCCACTGCCAACTAGTTCATTGAGTTGGTTGTTCACATGCTGCCTTTTTTTTCTTCGACAAAGTTTTTCCCCAGCTGAATTTTTAATGTTCATTTTTCGGCGTATAGTTGGTTATGTTAGAGTTATTTGCTTTGAGGCTTCATTTGTTTCAGATTTGGTCAGAAGGTTCAGAAGGTTTGCAAAAATTCATTATTCTTCACAAATATATTTTGGGAAAATTCTAAGACACGCCAGTTTTTATTTTCAATTGAACATCGTACTATACCGTACGATGTTCACCGTTTCTTCTAATTATAATTAGAAGAAACGGTGACATCACCAGTTTTTTGTACATGATATCGCTCTTTTTTTGAATAGAACACTCTACATTTTTTTCTACCTTTGAATTATCCATTACCAGCCAATTTCAACAACCATATAATATTTCAATTTAACACGTATGGTTTGAAGTGATTCATTTGTGAGTTAGAGACAACTGAAAATCAACTCACAAATAAATAACTTCAAACCACAGGTGTTAATAATTTTTGGAATTCACTGTTACCTGAGATTATAAACGTGGAAAACATAATATATTTGAGTATTCTATTCAAGAAAGTCTATGACGTCATAAACAAAAAAAATGGTGTCGTCGTTCCTACTTCTAATTATGGCGTATGATGCGCAAAATAAATAAAAATTGACCTA
Source organism: Aromia moschata (assembly GCA_029963805.1). Lineage (NCBI taxonomy): Eukaryota > Metazoa > Arthropoda > Insecta > Coleoptera > Cerambycidae > Aromia > Aromia moschata. The sequence goes on from JAPWTK010000384.1 coordinate 431,782, forward strand.
CCCGAGATATTTCCACAATATTTTTGGTTTAGAAAACATTGAATTTATGCAAACCTTCACGTCCTCACTCTAGGCGGTTGCTAAAAAGTTTGGAAACGGTGCTGTTTCATAAAACGAATAAAGATGGAACATCCAATTTTTGGCAACTTCTAGACGTAATTTTGATTATTGTACTGCAATTGGTAGACAAATGGACCAATTGTTTTTTTTATACATAATGGCTGCATACCTAATTTTTTAAACGGAAACGTACATGCTGAGTGCGTGAGAATTACCACTCTCCGTTACTTTTAGTTTAGAGCTACGTTTTTTTTTTAGCAACTTATTTTTCCAAAATTTTAGAATACTGTCAGAAAAACAACTGAAATAAAAATGTAGTAGGTGTTTAATTGACATTATTTTTGATATGAATCACCCTATATTATTTTATTTGTTGAATTCCGGATAATGAATTGAACTCCAATATACAGACAGACGAATAATTCATCGGTTAAGAGTCGTTACAATTTATATTAGTTTATTAATTTAACCGTCATAAATTTTGACTTACAAAGGCATAACGCTTTTTGTTTATTATTTTTATAATATTAAACTTAATTACCCAGGTTTTGATTCATTATCAAAAATACCAAATAACCAATATTGTTAGATATTAATCAAAACGGAATTCGTCTATTAGCTCGAAACTTTAAAACAATGATCTTGATGTCCTAGTATACACCATAGTAATGAAGCAAAACTCTTCTGTTAAAAACTAATTGCGTTTTACAACCAATTGCTTGCATTTGGTGGACGATTAGTTTCAGCAGCTTTCCATGGGACGCTCTGTAATCCATTTCCTTGCAGCTTTTTCGGTGGCACATCTTAAGTAAGTACTTAATACAACGCTTTTTCTGTATTTAGGACAAAATACAGAAAAGTTTCGGAAAGAAGTAATTAAGATTCTCGAGAAACGAACTGGTGTTATGATTACATTACAGAAATTTCTTCTTTATTTGAGGCACGTACCTACCTAACTTTATCTGAGCAAAATGTGACTAGGCTTTTGGATGAGGGTTGCACCTCAATAATTAAATTCAGTCACGTGATTGTAGGAATCCGATTTGAATCTACGACTACCTATAACGACTTATGCACATATACACGGTATCAATTTGAAGCAACGAATATCAGCATTTAATATTGCCTAAACTCATGACTATCAAAATTTGGAGAAACACGTCAATTTATATATCAAGATTTACATGACATTTAGAGGACAATTTTTGAGGCGTTTGTTGTCGTATTACATTCAACCACCTAACCCCCCAGGGCACCTACCCCCAAAATTTTAAATGGCAACCCCTATTTCTTTTGCCATTTTTGAGTTTCTTGTACAATTCTAGATAAATTCCATTTTTTCGTTTCAAAATTGAAGTATTTAACCTCACGAATGTGTGAAATGTATTTATTTTCTAAATTGACATAATGCAACTTTTAAAAGGGGTTACATTCACTGACCCGTCATGTCAGTCACATCCATTCATTTAAAAATATTTGTTGAAAAACTAGGTACCAAATTCTTTCGTTTTTTACATTTCACCGCTACAAAACATGAAATAATTTAATTTTTTTGGCCGTCTTCGAACCTCGCTGTCTCTTTTTGCTTCATACTTGCTTCATTTTGTTGGATAATCATTATCCGGAGCAGTGGTCACCAGATCTCCATTTCTTCACCCCCTCGATTTCTTCCTATTTTGAAATCAATGGTCACTTGAAATCAATTGTATTCAAAACTCAACCAGATTAAATTGAACAACTGCAGCAAAGAATTGTACAAGAATGTAGGGCTATTTTACCTGAAACTCTTCAACACGTCCGCGAACAGTTTGAATATCGGCTGTACTTGTGCTTTAGAAAACAATGGAACCAATTTTGAACAATTAATAAAGTAATTATAAAGGTTAGAATTTGAGTATTTCATTATCATACTTTTAAAAGTTGCATTATTTCAATTTAGAAATTAAATACATTTCACACATTCGTGAGATAAATACTTCAATTTTGAAAAAAAAATAATGGAATTTATCTAGAATTGTAGAAGAAACTCAAAAATGTGCAAAAGAAATATGGGTTGACATTTAAAATTTTATGGTTAGATGCCCTGGAGGTTAGGGGGTTGAAAGTAATACGACAATAAATGTCTCAAAAAGTTGTCCCCCTTGAAATGTAAATTGACGTGTTTCGCAAAATTTTGATATTGTCATTAGTTTAGGCAATATTAAATGCTGTTCGTTTTCAAATTGACACCGTGTATACGAGTAGTTGCAAGAACCTAAGTCTTTACATAAAGAATGCATTACGTTTATACTTCAGAAAAGTTAAGATATATAAATTTAGTTAAATGAGAAACAAATCTGGATCATTAGGTGATTATAGAAAGGTTTTTAAAATAAAAAATATTTAACATTCCTCGCTTCAGTTATTTTCAAAAAAGCAACATATTAAAAAACAGTTTTTTTTATTTTTAAAAATATATTAATATATTTATTAATTTTTATATATAATATAAATAATTTATATTTATTAACTTCTTGTGACTTCTGAAGTTGACACATACAGCCTGATAAAACCTAGAGCAGACTTTAAAAAACACTTTTAATTCCAGCCACTGTGAAGGCCGCAATCACTGCAGCAGTGGAGGAACTTTTTTTTCGAGACTTGGGAGATAGCTAATAACTCGCTGAAAATCAAATTTTTTTGTTTAAAAATTTTACTATGTATTCATTATTTATGTACAAATATATCCTCAAAATTTGAAAACATATGATGCAGTACTCTTTTTTTTTATTCCCAAAAATCGCCTTTTTTTTAGGCGGTCACACTAGGTGTGCCCCTTAAAGTTTGCCCACAGACTGCTAAACAAAAGTGGTTCTATTCTCGCTGGACAAATACAACGAGATTTTTTCAGTATAAATATATGACTATTAATTTGTGTACCAACAAAAAGTGTAGACGTATATTATGTATATCATATTTTTTTACTCAATGTAGATCCAAAAAAATTATCAGACCTTGATGATATATCCTCATTTGAACTGTCTTAAGAACCAGTGGCAGTCTAGATATACTGGGTGTCTCAGCTTTTAGTTTACAGACTTTATCTGCTCACCCAGGTTAGTTAGCAAAAAAAAATTATATACAAAAGTTACTTGAATTCATGAGGCCTATAAAATGACATATTCCGTTTGACATGTGCTAGTGACCTTGAGGTTATGTCAGTGTCAATATAAGTTTTTTAAATACAACACCCTGTATTTTTCGACATTTTTGTATTTACCGAACAATTTTACACATATTTCATGTAACATACCCTATACCTATCTTCAACCGTTTTCGAGATTTTCAAAGTCAAACAGCTATTATTTCACAATACAAAGAATTTTCAGTTTGCCTTGTCAGTTTTGAAACAATTGAGAGGTATTGTTAAAAGTAATTTTAATCAGATCAATGGGATATTTCAGTAATTATAAGCAATTAGTTTAATAAATTTTCAAATTGAGCTGGCATACAAGGCAAACTGAAAATTCTTTGTATTGTAAAATAATAGCTGTTTGACTTTGAAAATCTCGAAAACGGTTGAAGATAGGTATAGGGTATGTTACATGAAATATGTGTAGAATTGTTCGGTAAATCCAAAAATGTCGAAAAACACAGGGTGTTGTATTTAAAAAACTTATATTGACACTGACATAACCTCAAGGTCACTAGCACATGTCAAACGGAATATGTCATTTTATAGGCCTCATGAATTCAAGTAACTTTTGTATATACATTTTTTTGCTAACTATCCTAACTAAACTAAAAGCTGAGACACCCTGTATAAATAAATATTTTATTGTTGTATACATTTTTTTTATTTCTTGAAAAATATGTACCCACTTGAACAAAATGCATTTTGAAAGTTTAGTCGTCAAATTCTTGATTAGATTGCTAATCCGATAAAGTTTGTGACACTTGAATTAGTATTAGTATATTGAACTTGATAATTAGTACATATGAGTAACTCATATATTGAAATTGCTTCTTTTTCCAGTAACAATTCTCCCGAAACTGAATACCTCGAGTCGTTTCTTCAAAGACGATAATAAATGGTTTTGTTTGTAATGAAAGTCTTGGTCTTGTTTGTAATCTTTCCCGTTTAAAAGTTAACTCACAGTTAACTACGTAAGCTCCTGCGATGATTCTCACAGTTGAGCTGAAATTAATCGGTTATAAAAACTAAGCAGCAGCTGGTTACACCTAATGAGTTTTCTATTATCCCTAATTTTTAATTATTGGAACCGCCTGTTCCGGTCGATGTTATAATTCAGTTTAATAAATGTCGTTACCAGTAATTACTTTGGGCTTATGTCTAGCGCGTATTTAAAACCGTGTGTAGCATTTTTTTAAATTTGGATTAGTAAAGATATTTTGTATGTAACAGCGAGCTGCAGTTGTTCACCGATGTACACTATGGGTTATTTTAGTTTTGTTTATACGGCACTAAAATGGGAAAAAACACTCATTACCCGTGGAGGCTGGTGAGATTCTCGTAATTTCGTAGCTTGAGACCTACATCATATTTTAGGGGGTGATTACTAGACCTAAATAGAAGGCTGTAATAACAAAAATAAATCAAACAAAACTTGTGAAAAATATATTCAAAAAACATCTGCCTCACCATTTTATCTTGGAAACGGCAGCAAAATATTTTGAGAAATATATATTTTTTCGTAAATAGTAAATATAATAATAAATATAATAAACCAAGTAAATACAAAGTTTTTTTACCTTGATGTTTTATACCTATATGATTTTTTTTTTTGAAAATTTATAAATCTGTAAAAGTTATGCAACTTAAATTTGTATTTCATCCAGCATTTCGTATTTGAAATTTTAAGATAGCTGTATCTTTAAGCAAAATGAAAATTTTGCAGAAAACACAGGAATATTTTTTAGAACGGTTTTATATTCACTTGGTAATTCTGAAAAAAATATTTATGATGTAAGCAAGTATCTTCTGGTGAGACATTTTTTCGAAATTTTTTTCCAATGTCTCATTCGAAGTTTTTTGCTATTGTACCCTTCTACCAAGATCTAGTCATAATCCCATGAAATACATATGATATGGGTCCCATGCTTCCCATGTATGCGAAAACACGAGAATCTCAAATTCCACCAATCGTTACTGCCAATTACCTATATGGCCGGTACTTTTACTCCCGGTTAAGGCCAGATTAACTAACCAGACGCTAAGACTGTGAAAATGTATACAGAATAAATTCAGTAAATGTGAAACAAAAAATTTTTGGAAAAAAATCCTCGAAAAGGTCGATTTTGTTTAATAAAAACACACATTTTTGAGCGAATGTCTATTTTCAGATTTAGATAGATTCAGAACGTCATTTGTTGAGTAATGACGTCATCAACTTATTTTCCAAATGGAAACCCCCATTTTATTTTAATTTGAGAGACCCTTTCATTGTCGATTTAACGGTATAAAAATGTTGCCACCTTACATTACAAAATTTTTGAATAAATGACAATTAAATGATACAAAATGAAAAAATATATTTTTCACAATAAATAAACGAAAATTTCTTTAATAAGCAAATACAATTTTAAATTAAGTGTTCGAAATGCCGTCCATCAACTTGGCAATATGCAAGCCTGTGTACAAATTCTTCTTGTACATTCTGAATGACTTCCGGGGTAATGGATCCCATTTCATCTCCAATGCGTCTCGTAATTTGGCTAAATTGTGTGGTCTTCTGCAGTAAACTTTTGATTTTAAATAACCCCAAAAAAATAAACAAGTGGTGTAATCTATTCTATCATTCTATCGGCCCTCGTCTGCCAATCCACCGCTGAGGAAAGATGACGTCTAAATATTCACGAACTGAGCGCGAATAGTGCGGGGGTGCTCCGTCTTGCTGAAACCAGAGTGTGTTATCTGGAATGTTAGGATCATTCTCGTTTGGGAAAATTACTGCAAGCGCTGGAACTAGATCACTTTGCAAGAACTCCAGATATCTTTCTCCTGTGAGAGTTTATTCAAAGAAGAGGCCCTATTTCTCTGTTTGCGACTATTCTGGCCCACACATTTAATTTCTGCGGATGTTGAGTATGTGCTTCGATGATCCAATGATGATTCGTCCGACTCCAATACCTGCAATTTTGACGGTTCACTGTGTCGTTTAGACAAAACGTGGCTTCATTGGAAAAAAGTATTTGCTGGTGTAAATTTGGTTTTGTTTGACAAAGATTCATCATAGTTTCACAGAATTGCAGTCGCCAGTCGGGGTCGTCGTTCGTTGAGTTCTTGCACAAGCTGAAATTTGTAGGGATGATAGTTGTCTTTCCTCAGGATACGTGGAACTGTTGTTAGACTAACCATTTTCTGAGGCAACTAGTGTAGAAGTATTCTGAGGGTTCTCTTCCATACTGTGACATTTGTAAAAGTGATATTAGTGACAGCGGACATTTATTAAGTTTTATAGTTTACATACTTAGTCTATTTAGTTTAGACATTATCTGTTAGTAAAGAATTGTATGGAATGACATATTAAATATTCTAGGTCAAACGAATTTTCATGTAAAAACAAAGAAGACTAGAACTAAGGAGACCAAACTCGTTCAGTATCATGGGCTCAAATTTGTCCGCCTCCAGAAGGCGCTGTAAACAGTAATGTACTCGACGTCACGTGATGAGCAGCAGACCACATGTGAATACTCTACAAATCGTCGATCTTAACTGTGTAACATTTGAATCACAACTAACTCTATTCTAGCAACAACAACACTATTTATAGTTTTTAAATGTTCTAGAAAATTCATTTGACATCTAGATTTAATAATATGTCATTCCATACAATTATTTACTAACAGTTAGTGTATAAACTTAACATACTTAGTCTATTTGACTAAGTATGTAAACTATAAAATTTAATAACCGTCAGCTGTTACTAATGACACTTCACAAATGTCACAGTATGCTTACATGACGTTTGGCTTTAATAAAAATACAATTCGAATGTTGTAATAAAATATGTTTAAAAATAAATAAATATGGTTCGAAAGTGCTGTGTTGCATTGTATGATACAAAAAGCGTTCCGAAGCGTCAGAATACTGACATTATTTCAAATTACTGATGTATGTATGAAATGAAATATTTTCTTTTGTTGTATTGTTAACGTTGTACCACGTAACATGAAATATTCTGAGTACATTTTCATAATCATAATTACGAAAATTTGTAATTGCAAAGATAACAACAAATTAACGAAAAATATCGAGCGTCTGCCACATGTATTCGCACCACGGACATTCACACGGACTCTAACCTCTAACGCACACAGATCAGTACAGAACCACGGTATACGTATAGATTTCTATTTGTATACCGTGGCAACCGTGGTACACACCTGTTTACAGCGCCTCTGGGGGTGGACATATTCGAGCCCGTCGCGTTATACAGCGAAAAGCTGCAGTTCGTTCTCCTTAGTTCTAGTCTTCTTGGTAAAAACTATAAATAGTGGTGTTGTTGCTAGGATAGAGTTAGTTGAGATTTGGATGTTATACAGTTAGGGTCGAAGAGTTGTAGATTGTTAATAAACGTGTTTTGGAATTGAAAAAGTGAATAATTTAAAAAGAAATACGTAACAATACTTAACACAATGTCAATATTTTTATCTTGGGTAATTTTTGGACGTCCTGAGTTTGGTAGATGTTTAACATCACCTCATAGTTTCTCTAAATTTCGACTCAATCTTACTAATTATGGATTGGGTGACAGGGTTATATATTATATATATTTTGCATTAAATAAATTACATACCTCCTGCTGAGTTCTGGTCTTATTTCCACCTCCGATGAAAATCAAAATTTCAATTCTTTGTGTCACAGTTAAATGTGCCATATTAAAATTGGAATTTTTGTAAATATTAACACGTTACAATAACTTTTCGCACAATTTAATGACAAATCTTCTGATTAACTGACAGCAAAAACCATGGATACGTCAAAAAACTTAATCTGATTTTTTTTTTGCTTAGCAACGTATTTTTTTTGCTGTGTTTTATTTGTATTAAGTTTTTTCAGATATTTTCGTTTATTTATTGTGAAATATATATTTTTCATTTTGTAACTTTCAATCGTCATTTACTCAAAAATGTTGTTATGTAAGGTGGCAATATTTTTATACCGTTAAATCGACAATGAAAAGGTCTCTCAAATTAAATTAAAAAAATGGGGGGTACCATTTGAAAAATTAGTTGATGACGTCATTACTCAAAAACAAATGACGTCTGAAAATAGACGTTCCCTTAAAAATGTGTTTTTATTAAACAAAATCGACCTGTTCGAGGATTTTTTCCAAAAATTTTTTGTTTCACATTTACTGAATTTATCCATACTTTAGGCGCACACTGTATAATGTCTGTATACATTTTCACAGTCTTAAGGTCTGGTTAATATTCTAATAAATATTAATAAAATGCTCAATTTAAATAAAGCATACCTATTCTCTTACTTTCGTACTCCCAACTCTCAACTGACTATATATAATATATTGCATAGTATACCGCATGGCTTACAACCCCCATCACTGATGCTGTTAATTACACTAAACTGCTACTGGCTTTTTATTTACTAGCACGATACTCATATACTATTTCTTTTTATGATTGTCTAATACACTCATGAGGTGAGGTGTGTGTGTAATTTTCCAACACACTGAAAACATTTTATAGCTAGGAAAATTCCCAAAACGTCAAACCCTTACCCTTTAAAGGGGCCGGCGGAGGGACATATTCAGACTTTATAACCCAATAACCTATTAAACTCTCCCAATGCACATACCCCGAATCTGTAGATTCTAATAAATATTAATAAAATGCTCAATTTAAATAAAGCATACCTATTCTCTTACTTTCGTACTCCCAACTCTCAACTGACTATTATATAATATATTGCAGTAGATATACCGCATGGCTTACAACCCCCATCACTGATGCTGTTAAATTACACTAAACTGCTACTGGCTTTTTATTTACTAGCACGGGGATGACTCATATCACTATTTCTTTATTGGACTGTAGCATATGTCTAATTACACTGAACCACGAAAAGGAATTTTGTTGAGCGTGAGGTGTGTGTGTAATTTTCCAACACAACTGGACTTGAACACATATGTGTATAGGCTAGGAAAATTCGGACCAAGTAACGTCAAACCCTATAACCCTTTAGGATAGGGGCCGGCGGAGGGACATATTCAGACTTTATAACCCAATAACCTAATAAACTCAATCCCAATGTCAACATACCCCGGAATCTGTAGATCTGAGCACTAAAAATATACGTATGTGGAAGATTGGTGAGAAAATGACCTCAATCTCAAATAATCCTTAACTCAAAAAACCTCATACCCACTACACAAACACACCTGTTCGTTATAGGGGGTTTCATCACATGCTATGGAATTTTTCTCATCTAGGAGAAAACCAGAGGCAATACCTTTAAACAGGGACATTGAAGTAGAATAATAAAATTATTATAAAATACAAATGTTATATACTGTCTTTAATACTTATACTCGTAGATCTATTTATTTATACCTTCAAATGAAATCATTAATCTGAGACGACATGAATAAAAGAAACACGAATATGTACCGATATCCTTCAACAAATAATTATTTTTGGTTAGTGACAGTCTTCAGACTGTATTGATTAATATATTTTATAAAAAAGTGATTAAAAAGTGAGACCAGTTTGCCTCTGTTAAGGTATTTTGGTAAAATACTTGCAAAAGGTAAAATTTAGTGAAAGACACTAAGAGCTTAGATGTTTAAAGATTATGTATTTTAATAATTAGAGGTGATAAATTATTCGTGATATGATTTAAATGATACATTATCTATTGTTCAGGCCGTAGATACTTTTATTGCTAAAAATGAATGGAAAAATTAATACAACCTGAGTTGCACTTGGTGTTGAGGAATAAAATTTGATGAAATTATAAGTTGGTAACGCTGATCTGAAGAATATCAACAGTAGAAGGTGGCAACAACTAGTAGTACTAGTAAGATCAGAGAATTTTCTTGAAAGGGTGAATTAAATATATTGGAATTCAAACATAAATAACTCTAATAAGTAATAGTTACTTTTACTTGTAAATGGCACAATATTGTATTTACATTTTCATGTTTAAGTCCTTTTTGATTTTCTGAAATATTTTTTTCACTTCTGAAACATTTTTTCATTTCCGAAACATTCCGCTCTTATTAAGAGCGGGGGAGCGCAATCAAATATATGTAATTTTTTAAATAAGGTGAAAACTTGTTGCTGTAAATAGACCCACTACAGGTATTTGACGTCATGGTATTATTTACATAGTGTATGGTAGCGAAATTTCATTCTGGCTGACAATTTAAAATTGGTTAGATTATGTTCTAGCTACTAGTCCTATGTTTTTAATTCGTAAAACCATAAATCTGAATAATTCTCCAATAATTTTGCTCCAAATCTTAAATTTCCAAAATCTTAACTTCCAATATTTTCAGTAGTCTGAGTTCCCAACTATCTCTTAACTTTACAGAATTTTATAATAATTTTCTCTGTAGAATTTGTTTAAAATTTTGCAACGGTGAATTTATGTCACTAAGAATTAATAAATATATGTCGGGATGTTTACCTTCATTTTCAAGTTTCCGCAACTCCGTATTTTTTCTCAATAGTTTGACACTCACTTTCTTTGAATTTTATCCTATAATTGAACACTTTAAAATCCTTTAATACAACTTGCACTTATCTAAGCAAGTTTTTTATTTCACAGATGTTTATTTCAATAGACACAGTTTTTTAATATTTCCTAAACTTCGGGTCCGTTGAAGGTGTGAAAAAACGTACACTTTACAGACACAACTTATTAACACATATAACAGTTAACAAAACAGCTAACTACAGTAAATGAAAATAATGTTATTAATTTATGTTGAACTGTTTATGCATCTTGATTTACATTTGACTACATCCACGAATCTTAACACTCATCCCAACTGGTTTATCTTACCTCTTCGCCCCAACTGGTTTATCTTAGGAATAGCTACTATATCATTACGTGTTGAAAAGTGTAACAAAATCTAAAAAATAAGTAACTAGTAACAACCAAACAATTTAACAAAGGACAAATTAGTAAAGAAATTGTTTATATTATTGCAAACATTCTTCATTTAGTTGCACTTATTTGAATACAGTGGAAATTCTTCATTTAGTTCTTTTAGTAAAGAACCATTTGGTTATATATTGCATTTAATTTCCCCTACATCACTTGCTCTCATGCCATTGTTTTAACTGAATGTCATATTTCGATTTCAAAACCTTCCTTTACAAAAGGCCCCTCTGACCATTGCCAGTAAATTGTTTTTCCCCAGCGAACATTAGCCATGATTTCCAGAGAGAAATTCCTAAATGTAATAACCTGCAATGTAATTACTGCACATACGTACCTAATTCTCTATTAGACCTTTTGTACGTTATCATCTGAGCTGTAGGCGGTAAAATCATGTGTACTGTTAAATTCAAATTAAACATGTTTTCCTCTTTAGTCTGACTATTAAGTAGGTACATACGAAAATTACGTTTTAGTTTATCCGTACCCGTAAGTTTCTGTATAAAATTTTCATGTCCAAACACATACATAACGTTGTATACTACTCGTATATGGGCCATTCCGCGGTGACGGGTGTTACATTTGCACGCATTCTAACTGTTATAATTCCTAAATTAGAACAAAATTGTCTGCGTTTTGAGTATAATTCAATTCATTTCAATGACATTTTAATTAAAACAAAAACGTATTAGGAATTACTCAGGCGTTTAGATGCAATAGTAGGTTTAAGCCCTGTGACGGGTGTTACTTGTACTTTTGCAAAATATGCTACCTCGTTGGCTAAACATCAGAGTTCAGCTAAATTAGAAGTTTTGGTAACAAAATGAATAGCTAAGTAGCGAGATAAATGATCTTCGTTTCTGATAATTGTAAGAGATTTGTGGATATATTGTGTTTTACATTTTTTTTTGCAAGCAAAACTTGTGACGGGTATTACAAGATTTGTGACGGGTGTTACGAGTGCAAATTAAACAAAAGCTTATGTACACTTTGAGGCTTTATTTATTAATATAGACTATTAAAACTAGTATTATAAGATTTTAGATATTTTCTGTTCTATAATTTTTTATTGTTTTTTTCGGGTTTCCTTTTGCTTCTTCTGCTCTTTTCTATGTCTTGGGTTTCTCATATGTTTATTGGCGAAAATATTGTAAATTTCTTTTGAATTATGAAAATTGAGAATATAATACCTGTTAATTTTATATTTTAACATATATTCGCAAATTATTTTTTTTGCTCCTTGGTATCGATTACCGCGGAATGGCCCATATGAAAACTAAAAAAAAAAAACTAACATGTGGAACGATATCAAGTTATTGTGTTGAATATCTAGGTAGGTACATATTAAGTATACCGATATCTCAAAAACTAAAGATATAAAATTCTGAAAATTTGGCGACATTTAAAATCATCGTTCATTTTGCAACATTATTTTAGTAAAACCCGCACGCCCGTACCTGATTTTTTTACACTGGGAGATCGTCGAAAAAAATAAAATTGTGTTATAAATAAAAACGCACAATAATAACCCTCCTATTTTACTTCTACATCCAGGAAGTGAAGTGAATGTTTAGTGCTATTTTTTTTAAATTTGTATTGGCTAAATAGGCCTAAAATGTTCTGAAACATTGAGAAGATTTGAAGTTTGAGCATCTGTCTGTTAATATTTTTTTGTATACACGATAACTCGATAATGCGTTAAGATATCAACTTAAAGTTAGTATTAGTATTAGTAACACATGCATTGTCCTCTGTAGATATAAAAAATAATAATGTAGGGATGTTAGTGATAACAAACAATTGTTGTCACTAACATCACGTGTGTCGTCCTCTGTCCATGTGAACTATTTTGAATTTGCACCTTCAACTTCAGTAGATGTGAAACGATAATTTTCCTTCTACAACCACATGTACAGGCCAAATCGCTTACGTTGAACGAAAAGAAATGCAGAGTCTACTGGTTGTGGCAACATACGCTTAAGCAATGAAGACAGTCGGTTTCTGAATGACAAGCGATATATATGTACATTATTAACTCCTGTCTTTTTGGTCTCTCATATGTTCTTCCGTCAATGACAGATTACGAGTCCGACCCTGCGTTGTAGCTCACTTTCCGGACCTTAATAATTACACAGTGGACGGAGTTCTAAAAAAATTCATACTCTTCTTCGCTCCGCCTCCCCTACTGGGGTACGGGGGTAACTAACACAAAATGTGAGGAAAATACTAAAAATTTGTGAAAACATATATAGTGCATGGCGAAATTACACATTTATTTTGATTCGATTGATAGTTTTATTTGTTGTCTCTTGGAAGAGTGGAGACAAGGTTGTATATTAATATGAATTAAGAAATGTATTCATGTGACGGATTATTTTATAGGTTTTGGGTGTAGAGGAAGTCAAATATCAATAAACATCTCCCATTTTTGTTCTGTGTTTTTTGTTTCAACTCTTATTTTTATAAGTCATACATTTCCTACTGGTTATAAAGGTTATATTGGTCATAATGTCATATTAGTCATAAAGGTCATATTAGTAGTAAAAGTCATTAAGGTCATAGAGGACATACAGGTTAAAACATCATACAGGTAATAAAGGCCACGAGATCCATATTAGTCATATATGTATGTCATACTGGTTATATTGGTCATAAAGGTCATATTGGTCACAAAGTTGATATAAGTCATATGACCAAGACTGTAATGAGTTATACAATATGATGAGTCTCACTGTAATATGACTATGGATGAGTCATAAAGGACCTATTGGTCATAAAAGTGATATTGGTCATACGACTTATAAAGGTCATTCAGGTCATATTGGTCATAAAAATAATAAAAACATTATGGGCATAATGGTCATATGTTTAGAGAATATCTGAACATCCAGAAAACAATAAAATGCTTTAGAACTGTCAAGAGCACTACAATGTGATATTTTTAAAACATTTGATTATTTTCTGACAGCTATAGCTAATTTTGCGATTTGAAGTTAACAAAACCGTAGAATAAAACCAAATTTGAAGCAATGTAAAGCTCGAAGGTAGAATAAAAAAAGATTGCATTTAGACACAGACAATCCATCAAAAAGTTACCCTTATTTTGAGAGATGAATAGAAATCCATTAGAAAAATAAGTAGTTTATATTAAAAAAAGTCCAGTTTTTAATAAAAAAAATACATCCCTTTTCTGTACCATTTAATTTGTTACGTATCTATCAAGAACATTGAGAAGTCGATTATCCTTATACAGCAGAGATTTGTCAGTAGTTTTAAATAATCTTCGTGCAATATTCTGTACACTTTTTTTCCAACGAAGCATGGTTTCTTCTCAGTAGTTATATAAATTCGCAGAATATGCGAATGCCAATTTACAGGTAACCAGACAGCTTTTTGTTTAAACTCTCTTCATGCATAGAAATATGATGTTTGGTGTACTAACGTCAAAGGAGAACAATTGGCCCAACTTCCTTTAACTCACTTCCTTAACTATGACTGACGAACTATATAAGAAATTATTACACCATACGTAAATCATTTGATCGAGTTAGTTGGATATTGAAGAAATTTCTACAATTCCTGCAAGATTCACATGCCACGAGTGAAACCGCAATATTATAGAATAATTTCCATAATCGCAGAGCCTGAATTCTGAACATGGATTTCCTTGATATGATTTATTTTTCTGGCCGTTGTTAAATAACACAATTTTCCAAGTTCCTATTAATTACCTTTATCGACTTTCTCCGAAAAATTTTGGAAAACATATTTGAGATTAACATTTGTCCTCATCTAGAAAATGATACTGCTGTGATATATTTGTGTTATCCTCGTTCAACCAGCAAAAATAATAGCATATCTCTAAGGGACAACTTTTCTCTAATCCCCCCTACGAGCGTAACTTATTTAAAACTTTCACGTTTCTTAAAAATTCAAATGCACCCCGACGTCCCTCGGGAAACTATCGTAGTTTCCATGTAATATCCCTTTAAACTTCTTTTTCCTCACAACTCCCAACGAAGCCACACGTTTTACGGCTTCCTTTATCATAAAAACATGCATAGCAGAATAAAAAAAAATGTTACTTTGGTAGTTATTATTGCAACGAAATGATTGTGAATTAAGCATTGCCAAAAACAAACATATTCTAAATATGGCAACGATTTAAAAAATATATTATATAACTAGGTCTGAATTTAAAAGCATTATAAGTATTTTCTGAATGTTGTAAAGAAGTTGAATGACAACTTCCCGCTTATTACAAACTATGAATTACTGAAATAATATTGGAATGCAATATGGAATACAAAACAATAACAAGACATATTTTTCGCAATACCGTAACACTATGTTGCATTCAAAGCATACGTTTCTTTAACGATATTGACATCATCAATATATAAAATTCAGCTAAATCGATATTCAAAATAAAAGATAGAGGAGCCCATCAAAAGAACAGATGCTCAGTGTTGCGACGCCTAGTTCCGAATTAATAAATATGTAATTATACAAACTTTAAGTAATAAATAAATAAATAAATAATATCATTCAACTGTTATTTGAAGATTTTTTATCTAGATCCTACCTTTTGTATGTTATTTATAGAATTCCAAAGTAGCATTTTTCAGTTTTTTCAGAATTGCTGCTAAACTGCTACATTGAAATATAAATATGTCAGCTTCATGAGACAAAAATAAAATGCCGAACTTTTCCCTAATTTAACCGACCTCGTTTCTCTTACGGTTTTTGAATTACCAATACAATCCTATCGAAAAACTATACACCCCGTATACTCAATGCACCTGTTAGGTATATATTATTTGATGATAGCTGAAATACATCTGAAAACACTTATCTCCTGATGATGCAACACGGTTGTTGAAATTCACAATTTGCATATTCTGTATGTTAAATATCACAATATCAGAATTGTTGCGTGTGTTTATTCGGAAGATTACAGTTCCATGTACATTCAGTATGGAGCTGTGAAACTAGATGATAGCTGTGCTTACTTATGTAGTTAAATGAGAGCGTATACTCGATCAAAACATGATACATTTCTGTCACCATGTGAGCGACGTGAAAGCACAGCTATTATCTAGTATTACAGATCCATTATTGCACGTACCCTTAGCCTCAAGCTGGACACTACTAGTTGATAATAGCAGATATGATAGAATAGAGTATACACGCAGATGATTGTGCACAGCAAAACCGTCGGAAGCTTAGATAAAAGCTATGTAGTCATTTTTAAAATGTCATACAGTGAAGACAACTATTTTTGTTCTATAGCCACAAAAAAGAGTTTATTTTAAGCAAATAAATTCATACTTTTCGAGCAGGAAATACAAGGTTCATTTTCTTCTAAGTATGGTCGTGTAATCGTAAACATATATTGTGTTTAAAGTGAACCGTTATGAAAATGATGACCAGAAAAGAAAAACAGTCTACTTGCAAATTTCTTTAGGAAAAACTTACTTCCAGGTCTATTTTTTCCACATTTAACAAAACTGAACCTTCAAAAGTATTCTTAAATATATACTATTTGGATTTTCCTACTTCAAAACCCTACAACTGTGTGTAAAATAATAGCAGTGCATAAGCACTATGGAAAAAATTATATATACTTTATAATCCTACTTTACATTTATTTACTATCGCGAATTAAGAAACTACAGTCGGTGAAAGAAGAATAGGCACAGTTGTTGGTGTGTAAAATACTAGCAGCAAAACTATATTTAATGGTGAAATGCTGGTAAACAATTCATAAGAACTACATAATAAAAGAATAAAGCAGAAAAGTTATTTAATATTTTGTTGGGACACCGTTGTTAACGTACAGGTGCACATTGGCGCGGCATTGAGTTTATTATTCGCTAAGAGCGTTCAGCAGCATTTATATCTTACAGCACGCCATAAATCTCAACAGTGGTCGGTTGTGCTTTGAATACGGCATTGTTAACATCCACCTAAAGATATTCTATTGGATTCTGGACTGACGATTGAGCTCACTAATCTACAGGTAAAACCTAAACCCCCATGAGTAAACACCTAGACTTTCGCTAATTTACTAGTATGCTTCTGGTTATTATCTTCAATAAAAAACTTTATTGCACATTTACTCATCTGCATAAGGCAGCATAACATTATTAATAATATTAACGTACATTTTGGCGGCCTTTATGTGTGATACTAGAAACAGAGGAAGGCACCAAGATAGGAAAAACCATATTAAACCATAGGCTAAGCCTCTTGTTTGGCAGTCTTTATGATAAGTTTAGGACCATAATATATGACAGTCTCTGGT